>CALSBV010010748.1:3260035-3288025 GCA_943590825.1 Bovichtus diacanthus
TATATATATATATATATATATATATATATATATATATATAATACTATGAATTCATATTTATATTGATTAAATTACCTGTAGAAACAGTCACTTCCTGTTACGTTACCATATTTTGGTCAACTTGGAAGACTGGTTAAAAATATTTATATATAGTTATAGTGAAACGGATGTAGGCAAATATATTTTTTTGTCTATTTTGACTCTTTCAGAAATGTCTCCAGAATAGATGAGCGTTGTCAAATAACTACACACTTTTAAATGCTGCTATTCTTTGTTATGTTGCTAATTTATTTGACTCTGTGAGCAGGAAACATAATCAGACTGAGATTGTGTTTAAAGCTCAAAAGTTTGCTGATATATTAATGCATTTTTTTAAACAATTATTACCTTTTTTTTTTTTTTTTTTCTTTCTTTGCTGTGCTCCAGGCGCTACAAGACGATTCCCCCAAAAGGGATAATCTACTCTAACCTAATCTCATTTTATCTAACCTAATCGAGTAACGTCTAATCTGCACTACTGTGGTGCATCACAGCACAGAGCAGAGTTTTAAACATGTTGAGGTGTTTGCAGTGAATCTGCAGAATTGTTCCGTCAATGCAAAATGTCTGTGACAGGCTGAGAGACCTCAACAGATGGTTACAGAGAGAGAGGGAGAGAGAGATAGCAAGGCTGGTAGATATACACCCCGGGTTGGTTTCACAGACCTACAAATAAACGTCTTCCTAAAAATACTTCTCAACTTGCTCGGCTCCGACTTCTCTCCCTCCCTGGCTTCATCTCCTGCTTTCTCCCCGTCTTTTCTCCAGTCAGGTTGAAATATCCCTTTGCCCTTTCTGTCGTCTGTTCCGTAGGCACACTTTTGTCCCCCGCCACCTCCCCACCTCTTTTTTTGTGTAGCAGAAGTCTCTTTTTTTCCTGTCTCATGCACCTGTCAATCGTTCGAATGTAAGACGATATAATAGGCCTTGAGAAACGTCTTTAGTCTTCACCTCTCCACCTCCCAGGAGAATAAGTCATCCTATTCCACCGCTCTTCTCGCCATGTACAATCCAGCTTAAGGAGGTGATATCAACCCATAAATATAGCCGGTGCATCATTTTGGCAATGTAATGAATATGAAAGCAAATCTTCGCACCACCTGCTCTCTCTTCGATCCTTGAAATTTCAGTGGAAAAAAAGCCGCTCGCCGCTTGACGCAGTAGTAAAGTGTTTGTCAACACACAGTGATGCCGAATCCGATACTGGACATTGGAAATAAGTGTGCGTCTGAATTGTACATCTTGACACGTCGGTTTATATTTATCGTGAGGCCGCTCTTGTGGATTGCGAGCGAAATGATTCATGGCTTGGTTTGGACCAGGAATGTTATTTAATAGGAGTTGGCAAAAATCGTGTTAGATATTGCATCTAGCGAACAGCGTCAGATGGAATGAGATACGAAAGGACGGAGCGATGAGGTTTGGCTGCGTCCTGTCTTGGCCGTATTCTTTCCCCCAAAGCAACTGTAATCCTTCAATATTTCTCGGTTTAAGTCTGCAAACAGGCCGGTTTTCGGGAACAGAAGTAGATATTTCCACGAGCCCTCCGAAGCTTATTGATGCACGCTGCGCTGGTCGGCTTAGAGAGGTCTTATTCCAGCACATCTACGAAAAGCAGTGAACTTCATAAGGGGGATCAATAGCTGTTTAAAGATTAACTCTCACCTCAGCGGACTGCACTCAGGAGAGCATCTGCAATGCTCAACACGTGGCTGTTAACGAGTAAAGCACTTTATTATAGCTGACAGATGTGTGCCGGTGCACAGCTGTAGACACTTCATGGAATAACTTGCATCCATGTGTTGTAGTTGGGTGACTTTTTTCTTCTGTTATTTTATTGAAGTATTATAGAAAATCTCAGAAGGCTGCACGACTGGCTGCCCAGTGAAGCATATGACCACAATAAGCAATAAATACTCATTACATAGGGTTATTTATCAACAATAAGGACCCGCTTCTTATGTAGACATGAAGAGCTCGTTGTAAGATAACGAAAACATTTATACACTAATGAAAACATAATAATGAACGTCTTATTCCATTTGTCAATATTTCCTCCTAAATCCTGCACACTGGTCCTTTTAGCTTTGCAAGGAAATTAACCAAATTATATTGTGGTAATTATTACAACCTTTTATATGTAGGGGTATTAACTAAAGCCGTCAAAATCACGGTGAAGAGTTAAACTCAAGTTCATCCCGTCAATTAAAACGTGTTTTAGTGCGTAGTTAAAGAAAATCCTGTAATAAAAAAAAAAAATCTATATACTGTACATTTTAAATTAAAATTGATTGTAAAATATTGAACCATCAGTCAGTTTTATGTGTAAGTATTGAATAATCAGGCCAACGAATGTGACAGATGCATCAGTCTTTGGCTCGTTTAGGCCTAATTATGAACATTTATTCACAGGATTAACAGTAAAATTCATGCATCCTGATTCCGTAAAACAAAAAAACCCCTTGTATTCAATTCCACACTGTTCTATTCCGCAGGGTGTAAAATGAATGAAGTGGCCAAAAGACTGATCATCGTCCCATTCAAGTGTGATAAAGTTACGTTCAGTAATGGGATATTTATCCACTCCACCTGGTGTAATGTCCCTCTGTGTGGGCGAGGAGAGATCTTAGGGTGCTGGGTAATCGAATCTATTCTTGTCTAATCTCATTTAGCACTTTTAACAGCTCAGCCAGCAGTGCAGCCGCCAGACGGGGTCATTGATCGTCACCTGCTACCTGATGTTTCGTGAACACGCGGGCGCTGATTTACAGCGAGCGGGAGCTTTGCCGTCGTTGCTTTCCTCACTAGGTGAAGAGAAGTCAAATACTTTCTAAGCACGAGACGTTTTTTGCCTTCACGCCTAACAATGGGTTTTCACATTCCTATTAATATTAATGGCATTACAAGATGTTCTCTTATCTGAGATGGGATGTCCACGTCTCTTTTTAGAGGATGAAAGTACGCCATAAGTGTAAGGGGACAGCTCAGAGACATCACTGGTTTTGTGCTCACTGCCTGGGCCGCATGACCTAATCCCAACATGCAACTTGGCATCTTAGATTTCCCTCCCATGATTCATTCTGTCAGGGTCATGGGATCCCGGTGCAGGAACAGTTACCCCGTCGAGCTGATTTTCTGGCGCCCTCAGCATATTTTCGGCGGCTCTGAGGGGCTAAAATGAGACCACCATATATTTAATTAAAAAAAAAAAAAAAAAAAAAAAAAAAAAAACGGCACTTACAGGTGGAAGGACATAAAACTTTGAAATTATGGCGAAAAGGAAAAAGTGACAAAAGCCTCATAAGAATATACGCGACTCCTCCGACACTTAACCTATGAAAGATTATTGAACTATGACTAAATTATAATATTCTTAAAACCTCAGTGTTTAACAGTCTGTGGGTTGGACATTAATGCAACTAAATAGTCAAGGGGATTTGCATTTAATATCTTTTCGAGACTATATTCTAGCCACACGACGAGCCCTTCGCAAGACAAGAGAATAAGTCCCCCACATTTAATTCCACGTGAACCGTGTCAAAAAATAATAGCATTGATTAGTGCCGTGCACCGTATCCGCGTTGAGCGATGCATGTCGAGAGTAGGTGTACCGAGGGTTAAACATAAGTGGAGAGGTGAGAGAACTTGCAGTCAGATCAAGTAGCAGTTGCTATTCCAGAAACTGTGTCCATGTAGGGAGGCTTCTATAAACTGCTTTAGTGCCGGCGCAGGAGGCTGTAGGAAGGGCTGAGGTGTGTGTGTGTGTGTGTGTGTGTGAGAGAGTCTGCATATGTGTGACACATTATTCTGTATTTTATCAGCGGGAAAGTCTGTTTCCGTTGAGTTTGGTTGTTGATTTCTTCTTTAGATTGCAACGCAGTTCGAAGACGGAAAAGTTTGTGACGGCGAGAGCAGACACACGATACAACCGCGGTGTCAGAATCCACCGGGGGGGGGGGAAATGACGATTGATGGGCTGTGAGAGCAGCCATCTTGATCTGATCAGAGCAAACCCTGTGGGTCTGTAAATAGAATAAAAGGTTGGATTAGTTAGAGAAAATTGCCTGGTTGACAGGGGTGTTACTTCCATTACAGTTACGTCTGTGCACGACGAGCTAAAAAACAAATAACGCAACCCGTGTCGTCAGTCAGTGAATCTGTTTGAGCTCATGCCGTACAAAGCTGCAGCCAGCCCAGTTTCAGTTATTCTGATGCTGGAAATGGAGACTTGTTTATGAGGAAGCAGAAAGCCACAAGCTGCCAAGTGTGTGACCTCAGTAACAAATGACACGCAGAGGATACGCGGCCAAAATGTCACCTCGGGTCCTCATAGTGTCACGCTCAAATGCTGCGTTTTGTGTCGCCCAGTCAGTTTCCTGTGGTAACAACACAAACTGTGCACTGAACCTGTCTTTATGAAAGAAAGAAAGTCCAATAAGCTCATAATGTTGGGGCTGAATGCCGGCTGCATGCAGTGGATATTTATAGGCAGGTAGCAGAAGTTACAGTCGTCAGTCGGACGTCTGCTGAGATGATGGGTCTCCTATAATAGGATTGAGGTCATGGAGATATCATTATGTACTTTTATAATGGCTGAAAAAGCCGCTGTCGCCCCAGTTAAGATCTCAAGAGTGCCATAATCTTTGACTTTATCTAACCTTGAGGCAGAACTTCATGTGTCAGAGTTAATAGGAGCATTTAAACATTTTCAACAGTTGATGGAAGAAGTCATTATTCCAGCCCGAGCTGTTTCACGCGGAGTGAAAGATGTTTATTAGCTGCTGCATGCTTTGGGTGTTAACAGCTTTGTGCTATAGGCTATAGGCTAAGCGAGGACTTCCTGAATGGCGAGGCGCACCGCAGCTCCGCGGCGTGCAGATACCAAAATGATGTCAGAGTTGTCCGACTAGTGCGTTAAATAAGCTTTTTGTGGTTTGTCTAACGGGAGATTTGCAGAGTTGGAATCACAAGGTCGACGGTGACTTGCTCTTTCGGCTAAATGAATGCTGGGAAATGTAGCTGGGCTGCATGTTTCTGCAGACAGCCTGACATCAGTGTCACACGCACTGCGGGCCCTCATGATCACGGCTCCTGTTAAAATGGAATTAGCTGACTGGAGATGTGCCGGCACAGTTTTGCCTCTTATTTCAGAGAAAGAACTTGCCTTCTGAAATTAGACACAACCCTCCTCCTCCTCCTCCTCCTCCTCCTCCCCTCCCCAGCCCGTCCTCCTTCTCAGCCCAGCCGCACATAGCCGTCATAAATCCTCCGCAAACCACTTACACCAATTTATGTCTCTCGTGTCAGTCTCCCCGAGTCCAGAGCTCATTGAATGACAAAAGACCGCGCGCTGCTGCTGCCATCAACCATGAACCTGCGCACCCACCTTTGTTCTCCACCATCGATCACGCAGTCAGTCAATTCATCTGTTGACTTGCGTGACGAGAAAGAGGGTGATGGCAGTATTACAGTGAACAATGAAAGATAAGGATGCCCTGCGTGCGCCATTGTGTGTGTGCAGTGCAAGCAGAAAACCCGGGTTATTATATACGACCTCGCTGAGATTGGACGTAACTGTGGCATGAAGAACTCCTTTCGACCTTGTTGGCTAGTTTTCTGTGTCATCTTACAGAACAGTATATCAAAAATAGTATGTTCTGGGTTTTTTTTCCATCAAAAAAACTATTGATTTCTACGCCGTATGTTTATCCATGCTAGCAGAGTGGATTTAGAGATGTCAATGTCAGGCCGATGGTCCGTAAAGCTCCTTTAGATCCAGAGTGAAATATCTCAGAAACCTTTGCCAGGAAAGTTTGTACAGACATTCATTCCTCTGGTGCCACCGTGAGTTCGACATTAACGGCTTGACCTGCTGAACATCAGCATGTTAGCATGAGGCTAGCATTTAGCTCAGACACTAGCATGGTTGTAGAGGCTAATAGTCTTTTTGCTAAGGAAGGTGAGTGAAATGACCTGTATCTTAGTGGCAGCCATGATGAGAGCTCTTCAATTCTTTTCTGAAGTAATTATGAGTTCTCTTTCACATCTTCGATTGCCGTCAGCATTTTCTGACACTACTGGCAATAGAGCACCTGCCCATGTGCACACACACACACACACACACACACACACACGTGGAGACCGTGCTGGAGGAGCACATTGTTAAGTTTTGGCCTGCGTTTCTGGCTGGCATCATTAATCTGGAAGCACAGCAACCTGGAAGCACGTGGCAGTGGAACACATTGTGAGGCAGCATAACGGAGCCGAGCAGGACACAATGTTTCCCTGAGCCGAAGCAATTAATGTGACGAAGACGCCGACAGATGGTTGCGTCAAAACAAGTGACTGACTGAACCGAGTCAGCCATCCGTTGCCGCGAGCTGTTCGGCTGCGGGCAGAAAATAAATGGAGGGGCCCGGGTTGTAAATAATGCGCCGCAGGATCGTCGGTACCTGTGTGTCCGTGTGGCACAAGTTGTTTTGTTTTTGCCGTAACCTGCAGTGAGCAGGAGCACGGTGACACTCCTGTGTGTGTGTGTGTGTGTGTGTGTGTGTAGCTCTGCTTTGTCATCATAGAGTTGTTCACATTAAAGTGCTGCAGGTGCTGTTGTAGCGCAGGGATATGAGGTGTGTAAACACAGCATGGCATTCTGGATACACACTTCAGAAAGGAGCCTAATATTATATTCTGTTTGAACAAAACTCATCCCTGAATCTTTAAAAACATTAGCATTGTTCTCACTGCGAGCAGCGTCTTTCATCACCTGCTCCACCTGCTCCCTCGCCAGCTGTCCTCCCTTGTGCCCACAGTATATCTCACTGGCATCTGGCACAGGGTTGATGCACACGTACACACGCGCTTCCACTATAAGAGGTGTCCTAGGCCTTTTATCCTCTAAACAAGGACATAAATCCGCGGGTTTGGACTCGGGCCTTGCATTGCCCGCCGGTGGTGGCCCTGTTGTCAGCAGGGTCTCTGGGATATTAAACCGTTAATCCTCCATTGAGAAGAGGTGGAGAGGAAGGCTGATAAATTGGTGCTGGGGATTTATTCACTTACCGTTCAACTTGCTGAGCGTGCAACTGAAAACTGCTGTTCATATAATATTCACAAAGATTAAGAGGAAGCTTCTTTCTGTATTATCTGAACTGACTGTTGATATCCAGTAAGGAGAAGTTGCCCCGTTTCCTCTTTGTTATTTTCACTACACTAAGTTTCTTCCTGCTTCCATAAGACGACATGTTTTTAAAATAATGAATGCCTTTTTATAATACCCTTAATTGACCCAAATAGGAACATCCCTGTGGCTCAGTCAGTTTTGTTTTATATCAGGCTACGCTTCGGCATTGTTGTAATTGTTTTTTAATTAGGCTGATGACCTTTGCACGTGCTTCCTCCTGGTAATAGCGAAGAGTATCTTTTTCAGTGTAGCAATTTCTAAGAATAAGTTTGTCTCCAACCGTACCACAGCGCTCAAGTTTATTTTGCTCCATAATTTTAATTTTACAGTTTCATCTGCTGTTTTTTTTTTTTTTTTTTTTTTACACTTGCAGACATTTGTAGGTTTCTTTTATAAGACACTACAAAATCCTCTTTGTACAACTCTGGAGATAAATCTTTATGCTAGTTTTAAAAAAATAAATAAATATACAAATGAATCCAAGCTCAATCTTAGTCAGTGAGTCCCAACGGTTTTACCATGTGACCCTTTAAAGCAAAGTTTCTACTCTCAACTCTTCTGATTATGAGCTACGAGATTGTTTTACTCGAATAGGTAAAACTATAAAAGACTATGACAATATGCTTGTGTCAACAATCTTAAGATATCAGTTTTAACGTAAATATCTTGCAGCGATTTGAGTTTTTATGACCACAGATTTAGTCCAATAGGAATAAAAGTGTCTGCAACAACAGATATGACGTCACCAAATCTATTTCTGGAGAGTTAGAGGAAGTTGGTCGGAAGTTGCAGTTCCTTGCCGTTTGCGGTGTAATTGTTTAGATGTTCTGGGGGGGTTAGAGGTGGAGGAGTGCAGGTCGGCCTATTAGAGGTGTGTGTGTGGGGGTGTCGGCTCTTGGCTTTTTGTGTCATTGTCCTAAATCGTTCCTGTGGCACCCAAGTTCAGGGCTCCAGGTCTGTTCGAGGGGCGGGGGGGGTATTTAAAGGCCACAGGGGGGAGGAGAGGAGGAGTTGGGGTGGGGCTAAATATCGTCTCCACCTGTTGTGACTCCTCTCCCTTCACGACGGTCCCTTTTATCAGCTGTTGAAACTTGGTGGAGGGTTGTGTTTTACAGGAGACCCCTGGCGCAGGAAAGTGATGTCAGACATAAAGTCAGTCACAAAAACTAACGTGATATGTGAGTTATGTGGGAACTGAAAGCCGCCAGTAAATGTCTGGTCAATACATCTTGTTTTCTAGGTTCCTGATTTAAAAAAACAAAAAAAAAAAAAAAACAATTGTAGACACTATTTTAGACAAAAAAAACTTTTTCAGTCATTTAGCATTTGCTAACTTTTCTTCAGTAAAATAGAAAAAGTGTTTTATAGAAAAACTTCTTTTTGTGTTTTTCTCTTTTCACCTTTTTGAGGTTCATATATAAACGACCAGTTTAGGTCCAACAGGATTCATTTCTGCACCCCACTGCTTTCAAATTTCTACTTCACTCCTCTGGTTTGTCAGTTAGTAGAGGCTGTAAAACTTCCCCACAATAAGTTTTTTTTTTTTTTATCTTGCTCAGAGATGACAGGTGTTTGAAGGCAGCGTTGTTTGTCAGAGCTAATCTGGCTTCACTGTTGAATCTGAATCTATTGAATCGAAAGTGTTATGCTCGAGGACTTTGATAAGCGCCGTCACAGCGCTGGGTTTTCCAACACACTTTTAATGTGTGCACATCCAGAAAAAAAAAGGCCAGCTGTTAAGCGCATTCTTTGTAACATTAGCAGTTACTGGCAAATATGTTTACATTTTGTTGGCAACCTCTTTTCGGGGGAGCCTCAGATGGATGTTTTCCTGTGTGTTTGAGCACAGAGCAGCCCTGACAGATGAGCAAATGATGCTCTTTTCCTGCCGACAGATGAACAGAGACTCTGTTTGCTTTGTTCAGTTCATAGTCCTCCGCCGACTTTGAGCCAGCGACAGTGGGAATTTGGATGTCAGCCGACGATGTAAATGACGCTAATAGAGCGAGGGAATTTGCAGCATTTGAGGGAATAAACAAAACATGCTTGACGCTCGTCTTCAGAGGATGGTCTCGACGATTCCATGTCTGACACTGTAGCACAAGTTATAAACTGCTTTATTCATAAAAAGAACCAATAACGTTTCTAAAACATAAAATCATATATATAATGGCACAGACACGTGTCATGTTCTTCAACACTTGATGCTTTAAAACTGAGATGAGCAGGGATAACACGGTCCTTTTTGTTTTGTCTGTTTTTAATAACTGACCTGTGGTTTGTTGACATTGGGAGCTGCAGTTTTCCCTCATTGTGGGGGAAGGGTGCACACACTGTTCACACACTTATTACTTTCAGACAGGCAGGTGGACGGAAGTTAAAAATCCTAGAGCAATTTTTACAATGTGGTTTCAGGTTTTAGAGCTTTAACTTAGTTCATTTAGGTTAGAAGACGTGTGTGTAATAGTACGTGTATAGTTTCATATGCATTATTTATACTTTCTGCAGCATTTGCTATTTTTTCAGGTCCCAGCTACGTCTTTGTGATAAGATATAATTGAGTGGCTACGCTTGAAAACATTTTTCTGCGTGTGTGTACATTTGTAGTCTTACTCGGTGTGTGTGTGTGTGTGTGTGTGTGTGTGTGTCATGCACACAACCACAGTGACCTTTATAAAGGAAAGAGCACAGTGCTTTTACGTGCTGCTATTATTGTGTACACTGTGAGTGCATGTGGGTGGGCTGTGATTTGTTTATGTGGCATTCGTGGATGTGTGACTTCTGAACAGGTGTGTGTGTGTGTGTGTGTGTGTGTGTGTGTGTGTGTGACAAAGGTAGCTGTAGTGGACAGGTGTGAATGGAGTCACCCATGCACGCGGACTATTTTCCCACCGGCAGTGAGGCATAAATACCCGTTGTATTGAGATAAGGCACATATTCTTTATATATACTGGCTGTATGTTAACTTTCAGATATACAATCGCAGCTCATTCATATTGACGCATCAAAAAAAAAACACTTTAGATTATCACATTGTTGGAAAATTGCATTTTTCTTCTGATATGATGAGTTTATGGGCTTTAAAAACCAAAAGGCACTGAATAAAAGTGAAGCAGGATACCTCTCTGTTCACCAAAAGTGCTACATCAGGACTTTTCTTTAAAATAACTGGACTTGAAAGAAGGAGGTTATGGGCCTAATGTTGTAAACTGCAGTAAAAGTGTCCCGTCTCAGTCCATCACGGGCTCACAAGACGATTCACTTAGGATGATGGCTGCTTCATAAAACAAATGACAGTAGATGTTCCAAAGTGCATTTGTGCTCCCGAGCGAGCCCTTTTTTTTTTTTTACGAGCTTTATTGTTTTCTGATTGTTTTTCTGCGTCGTATTTTCACTCGGAACAGGAGCTTTGTGTCGAGAGGTAAAGGAAGCATCGCGTCTCGAACCCCTTGAGAACAAAGCTCCGCGGAGATGAAGGGGAACTTCAGACGTACACGTGTAGACGCTGCTCCCTGTCAGCCTGATCGGCACGCAGGCTTTCCTTCCAGACAAACACTACACCAGCATATTTCCCTAATTAGAACGCCCGTCCCTGATTTGAAGGTGCTAATTAGGGAAATCAGCTACTGAAGACTCGTGTAATTACATCTGCAAGAAACACTGGACACCAGTGAGGGAGAATAGCGAAGAGTCTAAATTAAGAGCGTCCTGCAGGTTTGTTTAATTATCCACCTAATTAGCAGGATTGTAAAGTTTTTTCCTTTTTTTTTATCTCTCCTGTGTCAAAGGATGGTCTGAGACGGAGAAACTGAGCTCCGTAAGTGTAAAGAGCACCTTGACATAGCAGGAGTAACACTCACTCTGGGCTAATCATCAGGTCAGCCACAGCTGAAGTGTGTGTGTGTGTGTGCGTGTGTGTTGTGTGTTGGACTGGCACCAAGAGAGGGCGGGGTGCTACATACCTGTAACATAGCAGCAAGACGAGAAGATGGTCAACCGCAGGAGGCCATTTTGTGTCTTCCCAGCACGAGAGATTTACAATTTAAATCATGCACTCACAAAATAATAATTAGTAACACACTGCAAACGTTCCTGGCAGTGATTGAAGTTTGTTTTATGGCTACATGCACTTTAGAGAAACTCCATGGATCACAATATCACTACCTCCCATATTAAGATATTATAGTTTCTACTTTAACCCAACTACTTCAGGGCTTCGCTGAGATAAAGTACGAGGCAGATATTGAACAGGGCTGTTCAGAGAATGTGTCTCGTGGCTTCCCCTCGGAGGCCGGCAGCTGTAACTCCAGGCAGCGCCGCGGTTACATCAGCCCTTTGACGGACAGCCCAGCGAGCTGGCATTATTAAGAGCTCTGAGCCTGTTCAGATGTGGTGTGTGTGTCTGTGTGTGTGTGTGTGTGGGTGTGGGAACGCCTGTGTATGTGCGTGTCAGCTGTATTGAGGGTCAGCAGGCCTGATTCCCCTTGGGAGGGGGGGCGTAGTTATGACAGGCATTCAGCTGGGCCACCGTGACCTCATTTTACAAGAAGGACCTGTAAAAAGGCCGAGCCGTGCCAGGCCAGACCACCGACAGGTGTGGGGTGGGGGGGTCGGGGGTGCCAGGATGGAGGGTGACTTCATGCCAGTGGACTCTGTGGACCACCACAGGCTTTTAAAACAAACCCATGGGATGAGATAATGGAGCATTACAGGCAGAGGATGAGAGAGAGCAGCCTGCACTATCCTAGTTATGGCAGATAATAGTTTTGTCTTTGACTCTGCGTTGCTCTGCGTTGCTCTGCGTTGCTCTGCTAAGCGTGTCGGCTTTAATGAATTCTGGATTATGTTTGTATCTGCAGCGTTGTCAGGTTAAGTGAAGCCTTGATTTCGAGTCCCAACTCCTCCTCTGATGTCGCCGACGTTCCGTCCCTCTCGTCTTACGCACACTTTCTCAGGTTGTTATTTTATACATAGTCGTATTCTTCAATCCATTCCTTCCTCCTCCTCCTCCTCCTCTTCTCTCTCCATCTTGGACTCTTACAGTTCACCTCAGGAATCCTGCCTTCTCAGCTGTCCGGCGGTGTCCCATAGCAAACCGATTTAGCCTCTGCCGCCCAGCCCCCCTTCACTTCTCAGTCTTCCCCCCCTCCTCCTTCTTCTACCTAATTTAGCCCCCACCCACCCCCTGCCTCGTGCTCCTTCGGCTCCCTGCCTCCTTCCTACACCTTCTCGTCTCCTCTCCGGCTCGGCCTTGTGGCCTGTGTGTGCCTGTCTAAATTTGGTCATGCATGGCAAAGGAGACAAGCACCTGCTGGGACCCCGGCTGGTTGGACAGGCGGCCTCTTCTTCTCTCCGGACCCTTACATCGAATTACACCAGGGCCTGGACATTCCTGTCACTCCTCTCGCTCCTCCACTTCGCTGCCTCCTCTCTTTCTCTTCCTTTGGCCTTCAAATCCTGAGGTTCAGTTTTAAATCGAACAACGTTCTGCAAGCGGGACGATGTATTTTGCTGTCGTGATGTTTTCCAGATACTGAGCAAAGTTTGTTGAAGATAAAAACAACTCGGCATGTTTCCGTCACGCACTTCCGACAGTAATAATAATAAGACGTCCTGTTATAGATGCAGTGGAATATAAACATTAGTTCCCCGTAAAGCTTAACATGGAAATAGTCAAAGCACAAGTACCTGTAAGACGTGTGAGAGGGGAGGAGGGAGAGCATAGAGAAAGAGAGAATAATATTAATAAATACTAATAATTACGTTAATACAAAGAGGGTCAGTCCAGATTACACAACCAGAGCACCTGTAGCTCTTCTGTAACTCTAGATACTTAACAGTATTACATAGTTTCTTCCCATTGAATATGATATTTAAGGTGCTTTTATTTTGTTTACCCCTTTTATTTGTGTTTCTGTGCCATTAGTGTGGTTTCCCTCTTTTGTTTTCCTTCCCTCTCTGTCTCTGGTGTCTTTGTGTCTTCGCCCCCCCCCTATATATCTACAGTCACGCTTGAGTGCAGGCGATAGACAGGGAAGCACACACAGATATAACCACACGCCCACACGCTGCACAAGGTCATATACGTCTTGGTTTGAATGTAATGGTGCGTTTATGCTCTCACCTACGGAGCACAAACTGCGTTCCATTGCTAATTTATACATTTCTCTCTCTCGCTCTCTCTTTCTGTCTCCGTCTCTCTCTCCTCACTCCGCCCACACCATCATCTGTAGTTAGTTATTCAGCTCATGTACTTATTCTGCTTCTACGCCCACACGTCCTCCAGACCCTGGCGAAGTTTTGGCTCCACAGTAGCAGCTCTCGCACACACTCGCTCTCCTGAATGCGAACACGCGCACACATCCCATATTCACGTTTGAAGCTAAACACCATGAAAGCCTCTCAAAATACCATTCAGAGATTGATTGAATGGCCTGATGGAACCAATTGAATTGTCCCTGACGTGCACGACCGACGCCATTAGGCAATTTTCCAGACAGACCGAAAGCAAGCACTCAGCGGATGAGAGCCATTTACATCACTGTCTGCTTTCTGCCCATTACGCACAGCAGCATCACCTAATGAACAGTTTGCTTTCTAAAATGAGAGATCAGGCTTTGGAAAGGCGCAGCACCTACTCCAGCACACGCGGCACAGAATTAGCACCAAATGTTGGGCTTTGTGGCAGGTAGCTTTGTGGATTAGAGTTATAACGCTAATGGATTCGTCGCGCTATACTCCAACGACTTGACCCCGGGACCTTTTGTGCAAAACGGTTAATTAGTACAATGCCAATCGGGAATAGTTGGTTTGCATCATTGCGACGCTTTTTCAGCATAGGAGGAAAGGCATAGGAGGATTTTCCAAAAAAGCTAACAAACAAACAAACCATAATATAAACCAGAAGTCAGCTTCAACGTGTTCGGGGCTGTTGACAGAAACGTCTCGCCGTGCGTCAGCAGCCTCCGCCACGAGGTCACAAATTGAAGCGGACAGTTCGGGCCTCGCTAAGCAGTTTGGACCCTGCTCTGAAAAGGGATAAAAGTGTGTGTGTGTGTGTGTTTGTCACAGTGGCAGGTGTAGTTAGTGTTCGTCAGACAGGTGTAACCCTCTTCATCTTCTGCCTCTCAGACCTTCACAGCTTGGTGTAACTCCCACTTGAGGAAGGCCGGGACACAGATTGAGAACATTGAAGAGGATTTCAGAAATGGCCTCAAACTCATGCTGCTGCTGGAGGTCATATCAGGTGGAGCTCATCAACCCACACACACACACTCACACACACACACACCCTTGTTATCTACTTACTGAGTCATTGTGGAAGATATGCTGCATTCATCCATGATATGATGCTGTTTGGAAACTCTCCAGATCAGGTTTTTGCTCCATTTTATCCACAGTTTTCTGCCTTACCTTTTCTCAGTCATGGTAACAGCGTTACTCATTAGCATAGTTCTAGAGATCCAGGGACAGGGTGACGCCTGTAACCAACACAGGTAATCGAAAAGTCCATTTTAAAGAAATCACCCGGCGGAATAATAGCCAAACCGCAGAAATATTGAGAAGGTTGCTTCATGAAAAGCTGTTATTCTGGGAGCCTGAGTTTAACAATATTCTCCAGATGTACTGAAGGACAAACCGTGACGGAAATGTCATCACAAAAAAAATCAAATCAAATCAGCAACTCTTCACATTTGAGAAGCTGGAGCAGTTTAATCATTTCCTTCCTGTACCTCCAGGTGAGAGGCTGCCCAAACCCGACAAAGGCAAGATGCGTTTCCACAAGATCGCCAACGTGAATAAAGCTCTGGACTTCATCTGCAGCAAGGGGGTCAAGCTGGTGTCCATCGGTGCTGAGGGTGAGTCCCGCTTTATTAGTTTCCTCCCTGCGCTACCTATTTTCATCTCTTTTTAATTAATATACCAAGGTCACGCCGTATTTGCATTTCTTTGACCCATGTTTGAGCGCCAGATGGCTGGTGAAGTTCACAGCATCGGGAGAATTAATATAAGATGAGGCAGCGACGGGAGGAAAGAGCTGCAATACTCAAGTGTTTTCATTTATTTAAAAGTACTTTAATTTACTCTGTGACTGCACTTTTTGTGCCATTTTGTTGACTGGGCCATTTTTTTAGATACGTAATTCAACTGATTAAAAAAAAAAAAGTCTAGTGGTATTAATGTTATCATTTAAACTTTAATTATTGAATAAGTTTAAAGAGAACTACAGGAAAATGGCTGTAAATGAAGAGAGATACTTTAGCGTGAGAACTGAAGAGATTGAGACAAATAAACAGCGATAACAATAACTGCACTGGAGCATTTTCTGTTCCACTTTGACGTTTAAATAAAAAATGTAACGCTCACATTCTGTCTCTAAATGTGCTCGACTCTGAAAACTTTTCACCCCGCTGAGTTTAGTCAGTTTAACGTCAGACTTAAAACAGAAATGTAAAAAAAAAACATTCACATCACACAGCACTTCAAAGGCAGTTAGTGGATTTTCATGTGACTTTATTTTACTTACATTTTCTTCACTCTAATTGCAGTCGAGATTCCCTTTGAGCCCTCAGGCCGCGTGAAATTCAATTAGTCTCAACAGCGATAGCCTCAAGGCGAACAGACGCACAACTCCTAACCTCGCAGTCATAACTGAGAGGCACGCTTTCCGTCTTTTAGATTTCTTCAAATGCCACGATTTAATAATGTGTGTGTGTTTTTTTTGTTTTTTTTTTCACAGAAATTGTCGATGGTAACGGGAAGATGACCCTCGGTATGATCTGGACCATCATCCTGCGCTTCGCCATCCAGGACATCTCTGTGGAAGGTGTGTGTTTCTGTGTGTTTACATGACGTTAAACACAACATGTAATGTGTTTTAATTATTGAGCGTCAGAGGTGCTGGGTCGATGGACAACATTTACACTTGTCTTTGTAGTGTCAATCAACCAAATCAGCTTTTCACTTGATGCTTTTACAAAACACGCCATGAGCAGACTCCCATGATGCACGCTGCTCTGCTGTACGTGGGGAGTTTTGCAGTAAATCACATTCTAGGACTCGGCCCATCGGACACGTTTCCCCTGAACTTCATCTGCACCGCATGTCGTCAGGCACAATAAATGTGTGTTTATAAAGGTCACCCCGTCCTTCCTCGCCCCTTTGACCCTCACCTCCATCTTCTTCCTCTCCTTTTATTGCTCCCGCTCCTCAGTATCTTCCGTCACGTGTAGACTTGCTTTCGCCTTGAGCCTCGTTCTCTCCGCTAATGGAGACCAGCTTGACTTTAAAAGCCAAGTTTGTTTAGCGTAAACACAAAGACATCTATATCGTCTACAGACGAACTGCTCCTCCTCTTCTCAAACCAGATCTTTATCCTAACCCCACGTAGGTTTTCTTTACATTATTTATTCACTTTCCCCATTAAATCCACGTCTCTGGAAACACCCCGCATTGCCTCCCTTCTCTTTGATGATAACGCTTGAATAAAATACAGTTTTCATATCTTTCATCTGTGCCACATTGCTCACCATCTCCCTCCCTTTACTTCTCCCAGAGACTTCTGCTAAGGAGGGTCTGCTGCTGTGGTGCCAGAGGAAGACTGCCCCCTACAGGAACGTCAACGTGCAGAACTTCCACATCAGGTGGGCCTACAACGCCGAGCTGTGTCACTAACGGGGAACTGCAACTGTCTTTTTGTTTTTCTTCGAATTCAATGTTTCACCAACTCTTCGCTGTTGTAACCTCTCCACGTACCCTTGCTCTGTTTCCTACCTTTGTCACCTACTTCCTTTATCCCCCCCCTACTCTTCATTCACATGGTCCTCCTCCTCCTCTTCCCGTGGCTCAGTTGGAAGGACGGCCTGGCTCTGTGCGCCCTCATCCACAGACACAGACCTGACCTCATTGACTACTCCAAACTGAGAAAGGTGCCCTGTCCTCTTTCCCTTCTTTTTTCTTCTCATCCCTTTCTTCTTCTCTGCTTTATTTTCCCTCTTCACACTGAATTAAGATAATTAACACCAGTATGATTATGGATTACAGCCGTCTGATGACTTTGTGCTGAAAATGGGAAATATTTCAAGTTGATCGTTGACAAAAAAAAATAGAAGAAAAGTAACCGTTTCCTCCGGAGCGGTTTTTCTTTCCACCGTGGTCAAATAGCAAAGAGTCTCACGGTGCGCGTGTCTTCCTGCAGGACGACCCCATCAGTAACCTGAACACTGCTTTCGAGGTGGCCGAGAAGTTCCTGGACATCCCCAAGATGCTTGACGCTGAAGGTGAGGCTGAATAGATATCATAAATCCTTTTATTTTTCATGGTAAAATAAATAAAATCCAACCCAACAAAGCTGCTCGGCACAATATAAATGACACATTGGGAATAATAATTATAATTTGACTCTGTGGGATCTTCCCTCACTAGACATGGCTGTTAATAACATTATAATATCTAATGTCCCACCCTCAGATATTGTGAACACACCTAAACCTGATGAGAAGGCCATCATGACCTACGTGTCTTGCTTCTACCACGCCTTCGCCGGCGCTGAGCAGGTCAGTTGATATTTCATTTTCATGTTGTAGTAATACATTCTATAGTTAAATATCTTTAAAAAGACTCTCTGTGTTGCTTTGTTTATAACAGGAGAAATGTTCTCACTTTTTATTGAGTAATCCCAAGGACTAAATGTGAGCGGTGTACTATTGTAGGTTGTTACGATGCGCTGTAAATGTATATTAATTATAGTTACTCTCTGCCTCCCTCAGGCTGAGACGGCTGCCAACCGTATCTGCAAGGTGCTGGCCGTCAACCAGGAGAACGAGAAGCTGATGGAGGAGTACGAGAAGCTGGCCAGCGAGGTGAGAAAAACCGCTGCAACCAAACACTCCCACTCTCAGTCTGTGCCGCACATCCTCCTCTGCAACGGCACGTTGGTGTTCCACCAGCTTCAACTCGCTGCTTTTTCTCTCAAGTTTCTGATGCTCGTGCGCAGGAATTTACACGACGCGGCTCTGAAAAATCACTGCAGGCGGATCGATAGTGTGATGAGTCCAAGTGTGAAAGAGCAGCCGAGAACGATGGTCTTTTGTAATGTACAGAAAGGCTGAGAAAAAATAGACAAATACACTGAGTGCAGTTTATATATATATATATATATATATAAATAACCCATTACATCATTTGCTTTTGATGATATTACTGCGAAAAGACGAGGCGAGTTTATTTGTAGAGCACCTTTGTATCCTAACATTTAGTATAAATTGTGACTGTAACACATCAAAGCTTTTGATTAAGTTCAAGTGTTTTTTTTTCATTTATTATATTTTTCGATCAATAAAATCTAAAGTTTCCACAGCCACGGTGTTACGCCTTTAAAGTTAAACAACGAACAATATCATCTTTTTTTTTTTTTTTTTAAGCGGTCAACAGCTAACTGAGGTAGAACATATTGAAATAAAACGACAACGTGCTTTTACTTTCACACCATTTCATAGTAAATAACCCTAAATGCATTCTGTGCTGCAGACACACACCTGACAGAGCTGTGTAGTATCTCTCCTCGTGTGAAAACAAAGTGACTGTAAGAGAAATGACATACAGGATATAAATCTTCACATTTCTCTTCCTTGTGTAGCTGCTTGAGTGGATCCGCCGCACCATCCCCTGGCTGGAGAACCGCGCGGCGGAGCAGACCATGCGTGCCATGCAGCAGAAGCTGGAGGACTTCCGTGACTACCGTCGCATCCACAAGCCGCCGCGCGTGCAGGAGAAATGTCAGCTTGAGATCAACTTCAACACCCTGCAGACCAAGCTGAGGCTCAGCAACAGGCCCGCCTTCATGCCTTCTGAGGGGAAGATGGTGTCGGTGAGCAGGGCACATTTTTTAGCTCAGTGTGTTATTGTCGCTGCACGGCGTCATTGACATCAGTTAAAAAGGATTACAGGTATTGTTTTCATCCCCTGAAGCGTGTGAAAATCCTTTCAAACCCCCTGCTTTGAGATCCAATAGGAACGTCCTCTCGACTACATGTGCAAAGTCCTCGCCCGGCTAATTAAAATGAGAAAAACTATGCACAAGAACAAATGTGCAAAGACGTTCTCAAGGCATTACATTTCTTTACTCGCATCCTGAACGCGTGTCCGTAGAACATTCAGAAAGCTCTTTCTCCTGCAGGATATTGCCAATGCCTGGAAGGGTCTGGAGCAGGTGGAGAAGGGCTACGAGGAGTGGCTGCTGACGGAGATCCGCCGCCTGGAGAGACTCGATCACCTGGCTGAGAAGTTCAAGCAGAAGTGCTCTATGCACGAGTCCTGGACTGGAGGTAGGGCCAACAGAGAGGTGTGATGAACGTACGCTCCGGGACGAGTTAATGTGGAAGTGGGACGGAAAGGATACTTTGATTTTTTGTGTGCACTTTTGCACGTGTGGCTCCTTAAATCATATTATGGTGACTAAATTGGCACTTAGTCATCGAAACTGTGAGAACCCCTGGTAAAGTATGTCGTAAAAATGTTCTATAACAAGTCATAGTGTAGTCTGTCTTTCACATTTGGTAAAAAAGCCACACCACAGTGTGCTATAAAACATGTCATAGTGTAGGAAGTCGTAGCAAAGTATGGCGTAAAAACTAATCCGAACAGATATTTTGTTTTATGTGGCCACTTTTCCTGTGTGCTCCTCAAATCATATGCTGGCTCCATGAATTTACACTCAGTCGTCAAAAACTTTGGGAACTTCTGATTTGGAGTAATAAAGCTGTAGTCATTTATGGAGATAATAAAACGGTGAGTCAAAGAAAGAGGCGAACTGCAGCGGATTGAGCGCAAATTAAAAGTGAGAACTGTATGAAGATCGGGTCATGCAATGCGGGTCAAACTGTTTGTTTCAGGTAAGGAGGAGCTGCTGTCCCAGAAGGACTACGAGTCGGCCTCTCTGATGGAGATCAGAGCCCTGATGAGGAAGCACGAGGCGTTCGAGAGCGACCTCGCCGCTCACCAGGACAGAGTGGAGCAGATCGCTGCCATCGCCCAGGAGCTGAAGTAAGAAGCCAGGGCAGCGGGAGGGTCGCACCGTGGGAGCGCAGTGTTTTCAGGCTTTAAGTTCGTATTCTATCAGCGTGATAGAGCTGTAAGCAGGGACAGGAGAGGAGAAAGTGAGCGACTCACGCGTTTCAGGTCCTGGATTGTCATGACGGGAGATATTGCGAGAGCAGGATGTGACTACAGTGAAGAACAAGCATATTAATGAGAGGGATGAAAGAGCAGAAACCTCTGATCTCACTCTTTCCTTATTCCCCTCCACTCCTCTGGGCTGTTTTCAGATAGTTTTGATATGATCTCTTTGATGCTATATGCAGTGTTCAGCGCCGTAATGCTGAATATGTATGCGTGCCACACATCATTTCTCCTTCAATAATACCCCGTGAAATACAGATTAATCCAGCTCTTGTAAATGGCTTTCAATATTCTGGTTGTAAAGTCCAGATATTTAGGGAAAACGTGAGTGTGACTTTGGGGAATAGTTTGTTAGTGGGCAAAGGAACTGTTCTGAATATACATCAGATGGAGCATTTCTCGTGTCTATATTTGCCGACGGGTAATGACGATTAACGCCGCGGTGTTTCACTCGTCTCCTCCAGTGAGCTGGACTACCACGATGCTGCCACAGTGAACGCCCGCTGCCAGGGCATCTGTGACCAGTGGGACAACCTGGGCACCCTCACCCAGAAGAGGAGGGACGCACTGGAGGTACGCCCCCGAAACATGTTTATGACGAACTAAACTAAAAAAACATAAGCTGTGACCCGTTAAAACTTACTTTATGTTACAGTAGTAAATTGGTTCTTAATATACCAACATGGCCAAATGACAGTAAAAATAAAATGATGTAGTTACATGTAGTTGCTCTGTGTCTGCAGCGCGTGGAGAAGCTGTGGGAGACTATTGACCAGCTGTACCTGGAGTTCGCCAAGAGGGCGGCACCCTTCAACAACTGGATGGACGGAGCCATGGAGGACCTGCAGGACATGTTCATCGTCCACAGCATTGAGGAGATCCAGGTACAGCTCTTCTGTTTCCTAATGCATGTCTTTTATTTGTAAAATCGGGCCTGTGTCAAATGGTAATTACTTCTTTTGTGTGTCTGAGGGCTGACTACTGCCCTGCACAATGTTAAAATAGGAAAATATACCCTAGATTGTATGCAGTGATGTTAGATTATTTAGCTCTAAAGGGGATACGCAGTCCTTCTGTTGGTGGGATACACGTTGATGCGTTATGAAATCCATAGAAACGTATCCCATTTCTCTCTAATTGATAGTTTACTAAAACTGAATTTTGTCCTGAAAAGCCAAAAACAATATAGATTAAGGGAACCTCTAATAGCCTCTAATAAGATCTTGTAAATGGTAATGATCTGCCTTTTATTTATTTTTTTTTTTAAGAGCCTGATCACCGCTCACGACCAGTTCAAGGCCACTCTGCCCGAGGCCGACAAGGAGCGCATGGCCACCTTGGGCATCCACAACGAGATCCTGAAGATCGCCCAGACCTACGGCATCAAGCTGTCCGGAATCAACCCTTACACCAACCTCTCCACCCAGGACATCAGCACTAAGTGGGACGCTGTGAGTCAAATCAAACACACACCCCGTGAACTGATTTATCATTATTAAAGAAATCAGTTTTTTTTTGCGAAAGTTGACGGTAAGTAAACAGGAAATGCCGAGCGAACGCGCAGCTCTGCATTTGGTCATCCGGCTAATAATAAGTACAGTGCATACATAACGACAGGTCGGAAATAGTACAGTACATTTCGGTTACAGCGACACTGAATACTGCAGAACACAAATCTGTCAGTGCAGTCGCAGTGTGACACACATCTGACCATCTGTGCTGGAAAAATAGATTTCAGTCCTGTGGGAATCGTGAAATAATTAGTTGGTTAATCACATCTTCAGCTTTCCAAGTATCTGGAGTTGTAAATGGGTTTGAATGAGTCTGGAAGGAAGCAGCACAGCAGTTGCATGTTTTCTAAAAGACACTGGTCAAATTTGACTTTCTGTTCAGACGAAGCTCTTGTGACATTTCTTTTTTTTCTTCCACCTGCAGGTGAAGCACCTCGTTCCCCTCAGAGACCAAATGCTCCAGGAGGAGGTGGCCAGACAGCAGGCCAACGAGAGGCTGAGGCGCCAGTTTGCCGCCCAGGCCAACATTATCGGACCCTGGATTCAAACCAAGATGGAGGTACAGTGTTACTGAAACACCACAGACCGTCAGAGGTAGAAAAGGAAACTGGAGTTTAACTTGTGTACGATGTAAAGAATCTCACAGACCTGCATGTAGAACACGAATTCATTCCAGCGCGCTGCTTATGTACAGATATAAAAACGAATATTCACCGCCTCCCGTCTTTAAAAACGCTCTCTCTCCCCCACTTGCAGGAGATCAGCCACGTGTCTGTAGACATCGCCGGCTCCCTGGAGGAACAGATGAACAGCCTGAAGCAGTACGAGCAGAACATCATCAACTACAAATCCAACATCGACAAGCTGGAGGGCGACCACCAGCTCAGCCAGGAGTCCCTCATCTTCGACAACAAGCACACCAACTACACCATGGAGGTAAACCCTGCAGCCATGACGACAGGCCGACCCCCCGTCCCCCCCCCCCGCCCCCCCCCGCCTCTCGTTTCATTGCTTAAATACTCATTTTCTCCTCCACTTCAGCACGTGCGCGTGGGCTGGGAGCAGCTGCTCACCACCATCGCCAGAACCATCAACGAGGTGGAGAACCAGATCCTGACCCGCGACGCCAAGGGCATCAGCCAGGAGCAGCTCAACGAGTTCCGGGCCTCCTTCAACCACTTCGACAGGGTGAGGCGTGCACTCCGTGTCTAACTGCGCGTGGCGAGGATTCAGTAATGACGCACGACACAAACTGCACGACAGAGCTTAGATTTTTTTATTTTTTTTTTGTCCTTCTAAAATGTTAAACCATGGTTATTGTTACTAGAATTGTAGAGGCTGCACCAGGGATTTTGTCATTTTATATCTAAACAAACAGGTTCCAAGAAATAAAAAAAACACACAATCGTGTTCTTCCTTTGCAGAAGAGGAACGGCATGATGGACCCAGACGACTTCCGCGCCTGCCTCATCTCCATGGGTTACGATCTGGTTAGTACACCGTGTACATTTCAATAAATAAAAAAATATCTCACTGTCCTCTCTGTGTGCGATGATTTGAGTGGATCTGACAGTGGCAATCCTCTCGTCTGCGACAGGGTGAGGTGGAGTTCGCTCGCATCATGACTCTGGTGGACCCCAACAACACGGGCGTGGTGACCTTCCAGGCCTTCATCGACTTCATGACCCGCGAGACCGCCGAGACCGACACCGCAGAACAGGTCATGGCCTCCTTTAAGATTCTGGCTTCAGACAAGGTAAGCAGACAAACACAGCGTCCTGTTAGCTTCACGCCAAATAATGTGCCAGACATGAGACAGTAGCAGGTCCAGCTTAAAGGGAAAGATTGTTAATATTTGAACTCAACTAAGCTGCGTCTTGGTCCAAAATTCACAGACAAATAGACACTGCTACTTGAATGACTCATTGTAGTTTGATAGAAGAGCATATAGGCCCCTGTTTCCATCTCAGCAATTCAAGAGTAAAGTGTCAAACACTGTCACTGTGGCTAAAAACTAAGAACCAAATTTTCCATTTAAATGTTTTGGCTTGACAAATAACTAATCCTCCTTCTTCTGCCTCCAGAATTACATCACAGTGGACGAGCTGCGCAGGGAGCTGCCACCCGAGCAGGCCGAGTACTGCATCAGCCGCATGACCAGGTACATCGGGGGCGATGGCACCACCGGCGCCCTGGACTACATCTCCTTCTCCAGCGCCCTCTACGGGGAGAGCGACTTATAAACAAAGCGTATCTCTTCACCTCCTACTATTTCTCCTATGTGGAGAGAGCGATATAAACCCCTCCCACTGTCCTTTTCCTCTTTCCCTTCTCCCCGTCCCTCCCTCCACGCCCAAAAACACTGCCCAGAGAGGGTGAGAGTAGAAGGCTTTGCTCAAATCTTAGAAGCTGCGTTTGGACTGGCCAGCTCGTCCTTCATTTCTGTTAGAGTGCCTTTAAACCAGGAATGTGCGGGGTATTGCACTGATTATGTAAGCAGCATACATATACCGTACCTGCCTTTAGGAGACGTTAAACAGAGAGTCAGTTAGGAAAAAGTCATTTTGAGCAAAGCCTTCTGCTCTCCCCACTCTCTCAGATGACATATTTTTTGTAGAAGGGTAATTAAAGAAGAAAACGTGATTTAAAAAAAGCTGGTTGGTCAGTTGGCTTGGTATTTGTGCGAGATGCATGCTACATTTGAAGTTTAGAAACGCTGTCCGCGAGTCTCCGACTCTTCCTTAAACCATACAAACACAAACCGTATCATTAGGTGCTATGATGTTACAAAGCCAGTCCCAATACTGAAAAAAAAACCTGAGGATGAATGAAGCACTGGACATTAAAGATTCGGAGCGAGGCACTGTGGGTAAATGTAGACGAAGAGAAGGGGACTGAACCCACACACCTCTCCAAATTTAACGTAATAGAGGAGGGGCACAGAGGTGTGGAGCAGCGGCAGACAGCAGGGAAGTGGTGGACAAAATAAGAAAGAGTCAAAACTGTATGTGGGACAATAGCAGGCCTATGTCAGTGACAAAGCAAAAAGGGTTTTGGTCCCATTGACAGGTCGGCCATGATGATCAGTGCTTCATTCTCCTCCTCAACCCATAGAAAACCACAACTTGGAATAAAAAAGGAAAATTATATTACTAAAGTGCAGTTGTGTTGTTTTTTTTTTGTTATTAACCAAGATGTAAAGACTGTAAAACTGTCTGACCTTTTTAAAAACGTAGTCGCCGAGGTCACATGTCAGGGTCACAGCAGAGGTGGGATGGGAAGTCCACGCCTCTCTCCTGGGTGTAGCGAATCCAGCGCTCCTCGTCCCCTCGGTGCGTCAGGTACCTGCAGCCCATCCGCTGCTCGAACGCCCGGAGGTCACACCACAGCTGGAAGTCCTGCAGGAGCAGGAGGACACGTAAAGGAACAAGTCAGTTAAAAATGACATGGCGTTTTTACATCACCTCGGACATTTTGTAGACCAAAGGGTAATTAAACTAAATCAATAGTTGCAGCCTTATATGCAACACAATCACAGAAAAAAAGCATTCTACAAAATGTATGCATGTTTTTATCCTTAATATCAGACTATAAACAAGTGTAATACACGTCACCTGCAGCCAGGGGTGTCCCAGTGCTTTGCCCACGCTGAACCTGCGTCTGACCGACACCTGCAGCAGGTTGTTGATGAGACTCACGGCTGGAGACAAAGAGGATTTACTCAGAGTTTCTTAAAAATTGTCCACTGGAGTCACCCAGTGGACAACAGGAGAAACTACGTGTGGAATATGACTTGTTTTACCATAAAGACACTTCAAGCAAAAAGAATGTTGAGCTTCCATAAATAGAAAAATGTGGAGAAACCCTAACTCTCCGCGATGATGCATTCGAGGACACTCAGACATTTAAATTGCGTTCAGAAGGTCAACGCTTTAAGATAAAGAATGATGTCAAACGGCTCACTTCTTGCGTTAAAGCAGCATCAGGAAAAGTATTCAGAACAAAAAATGAAATCTTCCCTACCCTCCAGTGAGATGAAGGCCCACGGTTGTCGTGGGTACATGAAGGTGGCGTTGGTGATCTGCTGCCTGATGTCCTCGTCCTCGTTGAAGGGGAAGGTGCCGCTCAGGCTCACGTACATGATGACGCCCACGGACCACATGTCCAGGGAGCGGTTGTAGCCGCTGCTGCTGATCACCTCGGGCGCCAGGTAGGCCGGCGTGCCCACGACCGAGCGACGGAAAGACTTCTCGCCGATGATGCGGGCGAAGCCGAAGTCGCACAGTTTCACCTTTTAACACAGAGAGGATTTCACCGCCGTTAGCGCGACTCGTCCTGCAACACGTTGTATTAAAAACAGTCAGGAAGTCCCACCTGAGGGAAAGGGTCTGCAGAGGCCAGCAGGACGTTCTCAGGTTTCAGGTCACAGTGAGCGATGTGTTTAAAGTGCAGATACCTCAGAGCCTCGAGGATCTGCAGCACACACAGAAACACACGAGACTGAGTCACAGTATAATATACATCACATTTATGCAGGAGGTCACGCATTCCCATTTTCATGGCTGAGGGACAGACCTAAGAGTCTGAACTAAAATGACTTTTCTGGTCCACCATTGTACATTTTATAATTGCTTTTTTTTTTTTTTTTAAAGGGCTTAAATTGGGAGTCTAGAATAAAGTCTGGCTCCAACTCCACAGTGATGAGGACAAAGGAGCATTACATTATTGTTTGGTAAAAGATAAATAAATTCATTTCATAGACCTCATCTTAATTAAAGAGTAAGATTAACTTCTCAGATTGTTAAATTTGAATAGTTTTAAGAGTCCCAGAAATCTACAGTATTTAGCATATAGCAGGAAAAGAAATCCGGAGACATGTCACGAAACTTCTCGCCACCCCTCAGATTTATCTTTTGATAAATCCTTTTAAAACACTTCAAGAGCATTTAATGACGGGAGAAGGGATCTTACCTGCGTGACAAGGAAGCGGGTGTTGCGTTCAGGGAGTCGGCCTTTCTCACTGGACAGAATGGTCTCCAGCATGTCTCCGTGGAGCTTCTCCATGACGACGAAGACGTACTTCGCTGTCTCGAACATCCCCTCCAACAGAACCACACCGAGGTGGGACAGATTCTGGCCGACATAAACACACACACATTAGATTTTACCGAAAATAATCTTAACAAAAGATTAAAAAGCTAAAAAACCTGCATCAGTACCTGCAGGATGGCCACCTCGTTCCTCAGCTGCGTCTCTTGTTTGGTGGGGAAGCGCGTCTTGTCGATGACTTTGATGGCGACCGGCCGACCCGACTTCCTGTGAGTACCTGAGGAATGAGTCGGAAATGTTCAGCTTACAGACATTTTTGCAAAGATTTATATTACATGTCTGTAATTTCATATTTATTTCCTAGAAAGTTTCCTAAAAAGAAAATAACCCTGTAATAAGTGTTATTAGCATCTAATTCATTTATTACAATTAATTGCCTCCTAGAGAGTCTTTTGGTCAGTACACATAAGTCAAATTTTTTTTTTTTTTAATTTGTCTAGGAGGAAGCCATCAATTATGAATGAATATAATACATCAACAATTAATTATTTTGCTATTCATTTTGATCACATAAGTGTATACTTCTTTCTCGGTCCTTTTCGGACACGTATTATTAATATTGTTGATGAGAATTTGTATAGTAAGAGATTTATTTTAATATATATATATATATATATATATATATACATATATAAATACAATTTATATCAAAATTTAGAACAATGAATCATTGTTTTTATGGGTATAAAATAAGTCTTTCAAGGAAATTCTTCTAAAAATCTAATTCTACTTACAAAAACATACCTTAAATAACTAAACTTTTTCACAGTTTTCCATTTAATTACTACATACATTTTTTCTACAAAAACTTTTTATAGAAATTATTAGTAAATGAAGGATCCGCAAAGTAAAGCGTTTTAATCTTTGCCTCGGCTGCAAACCTCCCAAGTAGCTAAAAAAAACATTTTTTTGCTGAACATCTGATCATTATGTTGTAATAATAATAAAAAAAAAAAAAAAGTGTTCAAAACC
>CALSBV010010748.1:3288125-3313345 GCA_943590825.1 Bovichtus diacanthus
CACACACACACACACACACACACACACACACACACACACACACTTTAATCACAGTGACTTTTCTTCATACTTCACTGTAGTGTACGGTGTTTATTATAAATTCAGAAGTTCATCCTTACCAAACTGTCGCTGCATGAATCTTTATCTGTAATCAGAACACATTTATTCACACAGGGAAGTTATTATCAGTTATTATTGTCTAACTAGACGTCTAAAATGTTCAAAGATATTCTCTGATTCGTGCTCGTTTGGAGCTTGTCAGACTCATTAGAAATCATATTAATAAGCATGTTTGTTATACAACCCTGAGACTTTTCACATTTCATCGACAGCTCATCACACTTTATTTTCTGATTCACATCCCATAATAACCCAGAGGGGGAGTTTTTTAGCTCACCCTGGTCGTCCTCTCCGTGTCCTCCGCTGCTCTGCACCGGCATCAGAGCCTGCCGGATGGCGCTCTCCCAGGCCGGCCCGCTCTCTCCGGCCGCCACGCAGAACACCAGCGAGGCCGTCTCCACCTCCAAGGTGTGGCCGCGGTTGCCTGGCGACGCGGTGAGCTGGGCGGGGCCTCGGACCTGCAGCACCTCAGACAGAGTGATCTCCTGCGGGACAGAAGGAAGTCATTGATCATATTTGGTTGGATTTTAAAATGATTGATGTTACTCGCAATATAAAATGAAGTCACGCAAAGACTTTTTACTTTTGATTTATATATATTATGCTTTTCAGAGTTGCATCATCATACGGTGTGTTATCACTCAGGAGTGTAAAAAAACTAAACAATCAAACCTACCTAATATTATATTTATATACATTGTTTTACTGATGTGTATAGAGTCATAGGAATGGCATGAAAATAAATGGAAATATGATGAATAAATAAGTAAATAAATAAGTGGAAATAAGAAAAGAAAGAAATGAGAATAAATGCTTGTACTTTTTTTTTTTTATATTTAGCCATTTGTGTTTATATTTCCACATGTATTTATTCATTATTTCTTTTATTTCTCTTTACATTTCCACATTTACTTCTAATTCCAATAAAATATGTTTTTTTCCCCATTGGTTATACGAATAGATCGTTGGTTATACGAATTTATAAAAAAAGAAAAACTAAAAAAACATAAGAAGCACGTATGAAAGGTTTTGCACATATACGACTTTTATGAAAATGCATCAATATCAGCTGATATGGATGGTGAAATAATAACTGAGTAAAAAAAGAAGTCGTGCTAATTATTCAGATATTCAGTACGCATGTATACTACACATCGTGACAAGCTGGTATCGTAAAGGTCATGCTAAATAAAAGATTCTACCTTGTAGTACTTGGTGCTGCTCTCGCTCGGGTACAGAGTGATGCTCTTCCAGTCCAAGATCCAGTAATGATGTTTCCTCTGGGGAGACAGAAATTATTCAGAATCTACAACATGTACGTCTCGAGGTAATGGCTTTGAGCAACTTCATCCCAAAGGATGCATTAAAAACAGTCCTTACGTTAATGCCTGCGAGTGTAAAATAGAATCTGAGCAAATGCACATTCTGAGCCGCTACAAACACTGTGAGTCAGAGACGTCTATTCAAAATAAAAAAAGCAGCAAGAAAAAAATGAAGCTCGGAAAAATATTTCCAGGTATTTTACTTCCCAGATGTGCCAAAGAGGACGGAAAATAGAAAGAATCTCATTTGTTTTTATATAAATCCGATAACTTTGTTTTGTTATTCATTTGCATATCATTTGTAACTCCATGATGATAACGAGCTCATTAGACAACTCTGGCACATGACATTGAGGTGGAAACTCAAACAAGGATTCATGTGCACTGTAGAATCTGGTTAAAAACATAAGAAAAGCACTTATTTAAAGAGAGAATGGATTTTTCCTTTGGCAGTGTATCACTTATATAGGTGTGTGTGTGTGTGTGTGTGTGTCTCACCAGTGTGTCAGTGTTGGTGTGATGCAGCAGCCACCCCTCTCTCAGGACTCCACCCGCCCTCCTCTTGGAGTGATGCACCGACTGGACGAGCCTCATCAGAGGGATGTTGCTGCTGAAGCACGGACTGATGGACGCACGGGAGACAAAAGACAACGGGACACCGAACGGAAAAGGAAGATGAGGAAGATGAAGACTGAATAAAAAATAAAAAAAAGCCACTGATGGAGCAGTAGTGTATTCTAAAACGCTCCTCTAGGTGGCAGTATGGCCCAAAACCCACTGACAAGTTTGTCATGCAGATGAATTTAGTGATGGGTAACAGGAAAGATGAGTGTTTAAGTGTGTGTGTGTGTGTGTGTGTGTGTGTGTGTGGGAGTCGAGATTCAAACGTCTGACATCATCACAACAAATGATCGGCCCTCTGACCTCATCGGCTCCCGCGGCTGCTCGTCCTCTTTGCTCTGAGGCGCCGAGTCTCCGTCAGCGCACATCTCGTCGTCAGAGGTTTCTCGCATTAGCGTGCTGGTGAGCTCTGAATCATCGTCCTCGGGGTCTGCTGGGTAGCTGTGACCCACTGCTGGGGATTCTGGGAAAGTGACATCATCTGCAAAAGATATTAGGGCTGCAAGTTATGATCATCTACGCGGAACTGCAGGTAGAAAGTTGAACTTCACCCTGAATCATCACACCACTAATCGTCATGGAGTCCTGAATCTATCAAGTCTTCTTGAGATGGAGGCTGAATCGGCTTTGAGTCATCGCGGGGTGACGAGAACATCAGAGTGGGGGGCTTTTTCTTTTCTTTTTTTTCTTTCCCTCTTCAAAGAAGCGTGATCTAACCGCAGCTACCAGCCCAGAATACAAAATGGAAAGCCGACCTCCAGGGACGGAGCGCTCACCTTCCCCGTTGATGCCTCTCCTCTCTCCCGGACAGTCTCTGGGGACGAGCAGCTCGCAGCGCCGATGGCAGTTAAACCTGCAGTCTGAGCAGAAAATGATGAGAGAGGAGAGCTTTAAATACGGAGAGAAAGAAAGAGAAGCGATCCTACGAGCAGGACCTAAATACATAGGAGAAGAAGAAGCAGAAAAAGTGCCAGCGTTTGACTTTTAAATGCGATTCAAAGTTTAGTTTTTCATTTCAGACCGACTCTCCTAATTTGCTTTCATCCGACCTGCTTACAGAAGTGTGTGGGATACAGCGGCTCCCTGCTTACACGGCAGAATGCACGTTCGCCTCTTTGGGCCCAGCTTCTGTTTCTGAAGCTCTAATCCACATTGGCTCATCAAAGCCTCGGCGCTGCTGGAACAGAGCATCTAAAAATGGCCACGGTTTTAATATATTACGTGACTCATCGCTGCAAATACACACTTTTGGGGAAAAATAAAAAATTATTATTATTTATTTATTTTATTTTTTTTAAAAAGGCAGGCAATGAAACATTTATCCTTTAAGTACGCAAAGGCGAGGAAGAATTGAGGTTTGAAAGTTCAATTAAATTGTTCTCAAACTCCATCCACTGAGGAAGACAGGATTGGATTGTTGAGGCTTGATATCAATATTTTAGAGTTTAAAAGAATAGTTTGTCATTGTGGGAAATGTGCTCATTTGCTCTCTTGCCGAGACTTAGATGAGAAGATCTTCCTGCGACGGGCTAAGAAACAGCACATCCCTGCACTGGGATTTAAACTAAATTTGATGCATCGCTTAGCCGAGCTGTTTCCCTCTCATTCCAGTCTCTATGCTAAGCTAAGCTAAGCTAAGCTAAACAGCTGCTGGTGCTACATAGACATGAGAGAGGGATCTTTTTTCTCACATAATCCTCGGCAAGAAAGGAAATAAACGCAATCCCAAAAGTGTTGGAACTATTCCTTTAAAGAATTTTTTTTTTTTTGGTTGTTTTGATAACTATCCCTTGACCAAAAAGTGCAACAATGATCCCGCCCTCTCACCGGAGCACTGCAGCCCCTGTCTGAAGAGCCCTTTGAGCAGCCGTTGGCAGTGCTGGCAGACGGTGGGTTTGGTGTAGCTGTGGATGTGGAAGGTGTGAGGGACCTGAGCCCTGCTCGTGTCGCCGTAGCCGATCCCCAGCCAGACCGGGGGCTCCACCCAGGACGGAGGCCTGCCGGAGGGCTTGGACATGCTGATCTGGTGAAGGGCGGAGGGCGAGAGGCATCGGTCGCACAGATCATCCGACACCACTTGTATTAACGCGGAAAACATGTGATAAGTTGTTCATTTTAAGTCCCCGCCTTACCTCTTCCAGGCTGCCTCCCGCCTGATTGGACAGGGAGTGTGCGCGGGGTCGTCGGGGGGGGAACAGGGAGAGGCTGGTGCTGACTTGACGCCGCGCTCGACTGCAGTCATTGGGCAACTGGAGAGCACAACGTTTATGAAAGTCTAATCCACAGCCTGAAGACAGGGAGAGGTGGAGCAGAAGAGACAAGACTGGAGCTTTAGTTTTAGTCACATACGCTGCAAAGTTTACATTCGATGCTGGCAAATAAAGCGACAAATATCATGTTTTGCGCCACGTCTTCTCGCGCTGCGTAAAAGGTTTATTAGCTGAGGCTTTACCGTCACATTTCAGCCCCTGCCGGACGAGGCCCCACAGCATTTCTCCGCAGTGGTGGCAGAAAGTGGGAGTCCGGTAAGACTGGACCACCAGGGAGTGTGGACGCATCCTCATCTCAGTCACCGACGCTGACCCTGAGTCACATTTAGTGAAAAAAGAAAAGTTTTACTTAAGAGAGTTGGCAAACCTCATCTGTCCTGCATGTTTGTATTCAGAACATGTTAGTATTAGCATCAGTTACTTTGTGTCAAAAATATGCACACTTTCTATTTTTGCAGTGAACAAAAGGCAGTGCAAGATGTTAAAATCTAGAACTTGCCACCGACTATCTGCAGGCAGCACTGAGGTTCAAGCGTCTCAATTTGGTCTTTATGGGGATTTCTTTTTGCAGTAGACTTGGGTTTCGTGGCCAAGAACTCAGTCATCTTTACGGAAGGAGGGTAACCTGCCAGAGTGAGCTTCATGGTAGGATTTAGTAGCTTTGTAACGCATGTTGGCATAAAGAAACACCGAGTCTGTGTCTCACAGATAACTTGACAGCCTGCGTGAGTCTGAGGAGTGTGAAATGCTGAACAAGTGCACCAAGGGAGAAAAATAATTCCTGCAAGAAACACTGAAAAACACTGGCAGTACAGCACATACATAAAGTATTTATGATGACGTCCCCTGCGAAATAAGACTTCCGTTCCTCTTAAATAGTATCTCACGAAACAGCGGTGGATCAGACAAGAATGACACGGTGAAACAGCCAATAAATAACTGAAAGATTAGCCTCGATGACGCTTTTTCCCCCCAGCGTTCCAAGCTGCCGGGCTGACCTGCGATGATGACCTCGATGAGGTCTCCATCCTGCAGCTCGTCGCAGCCTGTGAGGCGGTGCAGCAGCTGCTCTGAGGCGGACACATGTCTGAACAGCAGAATCTTCTCCCCGACGCCCACCACGCTGCAGTCTGGAGCCTGACCACACACACACACACACAACACACACAACACACACAACACACACACAGGTTACAGAGTCTTCATCCAAGACACAAGCTTTTACTTCATTATTTGTTAAATCCGCCAACTGGGATCTCAAGTCTGGAGACAAATGACCTGTACGGGAATAATATTTGAGCATCACAAACCATGACCTAGTTACGGAGCAAAGGAAGGAATGAAAAAGAAAATAATCAGAACAACCAGCAACATAATCAGCTGGACGAATGAACAATTCCATCATCTCTAAATCCTTAAAGAGCTTTACAGCGACTATCCCAGTGGTGATTCTATCCTCTACTTTTAACTCTTTAATTCCACAGGGGCATAATAAAGCCGAGGACAAATAAGGGAAATATAATGCAAAGCAAACTACAGCGCAATATTGACCATAAAGTTACATTTATCTCTGGCACAATTTTAAAAAAACAAACCATTCCTAACAGTAGTATTCGTGTCCGGAAAAAAAAGATAATTTCTGGAAATCTTTAACATGAACTGAAGGATTCTGAGACCCCGAGAGAATTACACAAATGTGTTTTGTATAAAAGTATCATAAAATATACAAGGTGTTAAAGGCGTAACAGCACATATTTGAGAAACAATGGAGACAAATTATTATGTCAAGGATTTAGATTTTTTAAAAGATGTGAATTACTCATTTCTGTGGCTGTTTCAGAGCTCTTTTATGTAGGTTTGTGTACAGTGAAACACACACACACATTCTTCAGAACCGGGTGACCTGCTGCCTGGAAACTCAAGAAAAGATCAAAGTTTAAAGGAGCGCTGGTGAGCGAGGCTGACTGTGTGTGTGTGTGTGTGTGTGTGTGAGCGTGAGAGAGAGACACGGGAGGGGGAGAGGCTGTGGTTGGAAAGTTTGCTGTGCTCTTGTCGGCCACAAAGTCTCCGTCCGTGTATGAAGACCAGCTGACATGCACAGGCCAACAACACCTGCACATCATGAACGTTATGGAACCTCAACTCAGTTTCAATGCACCTCCTGTCTTTATTAGATTTATATAAAAGGTTATTAATCCCGGGGGTGTTTTTTTTTGTTTTGTTTCTGAAGTTCTCAGAAATAACGTTAAGTGATACGAGGTTGTGAAATGGTCTGAATATGTTTTTTTATTGCTTTTTTCTTTTTTTTTGTTGTGCTTTAACAGTATTAAATGCTGGTTGAATCAGGCTGTCCTTTTTATTTTTGTTAAGCAAATGAGTTTAATAGTTCAGACAGTTCCATCCATCAGTCAGATGTAGCATTAGTCAGTAGGTGTTTAGGCATAAATGTGAGAAACCTTTATATGGAAATAAAATAAACACGTATATATTACGCACTACAGCTAAAACCCCTACGACATTCTTTAAACTAGTCATCAGGGGACGCAGAAGCCACACTGTCCACAGTAACTTACACAACCCTCCGTCATGCACGGAGTGACCTTTCAAAGTCCACTTCCTGACTGATCTGAGGAACATTTTTAAGAGCAAGATTTTACTGGCAGGTGTGGGATGTGAACCAGCCACATTCTGGTGACACGTGAAACAGTCTTTCAGTTTTAACCAGGACTGAATGTCACTTTTATAACCGACCCACCGGCCTGACATGAAGGGGTTTAACAGTTTGGGGGGAAAGGCCGACCTCAATACTAAACCATTTGTGGGCAACTCCACCCATCAATTTCATCTCAGTTCTGGCACTACAGCACATTTAGCACTGCACTTCCATAAAGGTAGGGGATTCACAGGAGACAGATCTCTTTATAATTGTCAAAATCGATACAGCAGAAGACAAAAATACCCAGATTGTTCCATCACTAGTAGTGAAATGCCCCTTTAAGGCTCCTCTGCTTATGAACTCTTACGATCTACTGCACAATACCCCCAGAATTCTTCAGCACAGCGGCATGAAATGAAGTGCGAGGCTTTGATTACCTTGCGCTCTATGACCTCCGCAGCCAGCCTCTGTGCATGGCGATAGCTCAGGTTGCGAGCAGGGACTCGAACCACCTCCCTGAACAGGCCGAGCTGGAACTGGACCAGAGCCGGCGCCGTGAGACTGCTGGGACTGGACGGCGGCACCGCGGACATGGAGGAGGCTCCTGTGGAAACATGGGATTAGTGCGTGGCTTATTACAGTGTGGTTGGACTATGACGTACAATACTAATCAAAGTACATTTGATTAGATATTTGCTGTTGAGGATGTACATTTGTATTTTTTTTTTTTTTTTTTTGAGACACTTAGCAAAATACCTTCAAAATTTGATAATTTTTTTATTAATGGAATCACCAGTATGATTTAAAGCGGCACATTTCAAGTAGCAAATACCTCCCCGCCCCCTAAAAACTGCTACTAAGAAAACATTAAAGATATTATTAAACTATTAGGACTTTTTTTTGAGTGTCCCAATACCAAAATAAAACACATCTGAAGATACTGAATGCAAGTAACCTTACGTTGTAATTCCAGTTCATTCACACTCCGATGTTTCACCTCCACGAGTGACTCGACAGCTGATCAGTCTTTCATTGTGCTGCAGGTTCTCAGCGTGCAATCTGGTGGGTTTGGTTTCCTACTTGTGGGGCTCGGATGTCAATGAGACAGGAAGTTACAGAAAGACACTCACCTCTGTGATGGTGCAGCGTATGGTTAACACCCCGAGCCTTTGCAGTACTTCACACACACAATTTGAAATGATCAAAAATCATCTTGACAAATGCACGAGACAGAATCAGTTTGAAAAGTGGAGTTTGTGTTTATTGAACCTTTTTGATAAAATACATTAGGTTGGCCCCTTCACAATAAGATCCATGGAACCACCAGCGATATAGGAGCTGGAGTCAAAGAGTCCCCACACATATACAAGGCCCTCGTTCCCACAACGTTTGCCATCCATGGCTCCGAGTAAACGCACACGTCTCCAGAAATATCTGGACGTCAGAGAAACAAAGCTTTGATTCATTATTGGATCGAAATCTTTCAGGATAAACATTTACAATCTTAGCGGTTTTGTGTTTTTTTTCCCTCAGCCGTTTTATTGTGTCAATGTTCATATATTTGCGATTAACACAGAGTCATAGATGCTTGAGAAATTACAGATATTCCCAGAACACACCGAACCAACCCAGGGGTGAATAAGTGAAAAGCACAGTGAAGGATTGCTTAGTATTACAGTATGAGGAACTAGGACTAGTTCTACAACTTTTTTTCTCTTTCTCCGAGACCCTTAAAACTACAAATTAGTGTCGCACTAACGTCCGCACACCGCTACGTGGTGCCGAGATTGTGTGTGATTGAAAGGAATTCCGATCATTCTTATGTGAACATACAGTAAACATACACATAAAGGATAATTCTGTACATTATTTGCTGCGCACGACACTTAAAGCACTTTCCTCCCGCAACGTCTTTCCATTCGTCGTCGTTTATTTACTTCACTCTTTTTTACTTCATGAATCTTTCCTTCATGCGTGTATTTCTTCAAACCTGCTCCGCCTCGCACATTCAGAAGCTGATAGAACAATAAGCACTTTTTATTAGAGTCGGCAATGTGACATCAACAAAAACAATTATGTGATTTCAAGAAGGTTATTTGGGCATGTGGCGATGGTGTGCATGCACCGTCGGTGGCTAAATGCCTTCGCAATAAACCTGCGTCTTCCCGTCTTTGAAATCTAAAATCAGGGTGTCAAGAATTTAAATTTATTTTTTTTTTTTTTTGGAGAAAAAAAAAAATTCGAATTACAAAATAAAGCAAAAAAAAATAAATGATGCCACAACTTGCCGAGCCTAATTTCGACTTCACATGGTAAGACGTGTACATTCTGTGGACAGCTTTCTTGGTATTGGTCTCATTTTGGTGGAAACAGCACAACACAAAAAAATAATCCCGTGTGAATGCCACCACATCCCACAAATCCACGTGAAATTGAACATTCGAATAAATCAGGTTTTTACCCAGTACCTTCAAAATAAAAGCTCAGATCCAACACAGGAAAAAAACGCAGCAACAAAGATTCATCGAGGACGGATGGTCAACAGTCAAGACTTCTGCGAGTGTTTGATTACGACTGAAAGTCCATCCAGCTCAGCATTAAAAAAAACGTCACACTGAGGATTGTTTCGTACAAAATGATACATATTCAGCAACAGTACACGAGGGAAAAACAAAAATCACAAGAGGAATCCCGTCAATGAAAGTAAACGTAATGTAGTTGATGCACTGCACCAGCTTTGATAAGGTAGTTACCCATATTCTTAAATGAGGGTTGATTATGCCTCGAACAGCCTGGTTTCATGATTGTAAACAAATTATATTTAAATATCTTTCACAGCATTTTCCTGCAATATCGTTCAGACTTATGGCTGTAAGCCTGGAAGTTTTTCGTGACTAGTGAGGAAAAGGTACCTGGAAGTAATAATCATAGTGTTTAATTTACCTTCCTGTTGCACCACATACAGTAGGTAGTATTAAGGAGGAATGATTGAGGTTTATTTGTACATTTAGTTTCAAATGAACGGCTTTATTTGCGTTTAACGCAAGGCTGGCTGCTGTGGAACCAAGGAAATTCATTTGGAAAATAAATGTGAAGCCTGACCAGTAGAGGACGCAGTGGGAACTCAATTCTACAGTATTGTCACACTTCAAAAGTGCATCATGACAGTTCAGACTGAAGCCTTGCGTCAGCAGAATTCAGTGATTGAGGTACTAAATTTATCAGCATTTTTCTACCTTTTCATATTTCCTTTGTTAACTCCCCTTCCTCTTTTCTTTCAGATAAGAAGTATCTTCCCAATAAAGTGTAAACAAAACAAAAAAAAAAACACAAAACTCAATATGCACTATATACAAAGAATGAAATATCAAATAATTTAAAACTGTATATACACAAAAAGAAGGCAAAAAGTGAGGTTTAAATGGTTAGTGCTAAATGTTTTTTTTTGAAGATCCTCAAAAGACTGCTTGTATCCTCTTTTCACACCTCTGCTTTCCCCGTTAAAAATCGAAGCGGATCGTACCATTTTTACCATCTGTGATATGCGTTGGGTGGGCGGTTAGCGTCGGCAGATACTTCATGCTACTGGTGAAACACACAGAGTGCAAACGCTTCTCTTTTGAACTGAAACCGGGAGGACATCGAGCCTACCTAAGGTTGAGTGTCTGCACGCGAGGAAACGGACTCATCACGATGTGGATATATGCTACGGTGCTACGAGTCGGAGAAACGCGAGGCGTTCAGGTGCAGACATTCCACGTTCTAGTAAGCAGCATGCTGATTAATGTTTACCTAAATATTCTCTTTTGTGATCGATGGCGGCGGTTTGTACAGCGAAGCAGCGGCCGTGGCTTACAGGATGACGTTTAGCGTGGTAATGCTTGTTTGTTTTTTTTCTGTTTGTTTTTTTACATTTTATTTCAGTGTTCTTTAAAAAATACGCTGCAGGTGCAAGTGTTTGATCTCGCGTTGAGCTTTAAGTGTGTTTGATCAAACCAAGCCTCTCCTCGCCGGGCCGCTCTGCGTCTCCAGAGTCCCACCCCCCGTCTCGGTCTAGCCAATCAGGGAGCTGCGTCTGGATAGGTCCACGTTGCTGGCGCTGAGTCCCCTGCAGTCCGAGAGACCGGAGTTGGCGTCCTAAAAAAACAGACCAGGTAATGTTAAAACTACTGGGGACTTTTGTCAGGTATTTAAGAATCAAATCAAGTTTATTTATAGAGCCCAATATCGCAAATTATACATTTGTCTCAGTGGGCTTTACAGCCTGTACAGGATACGACACCTTCTGTCCTTAGACCCTCACATCGCACAAGGAAAAACTCCCTAAAATCATATTGTTGTTATTTAAAATCCTGTGCTGCGGGAGGATGAAATAAAACATTTTTTAATAAAGCACTCGTACCTGTGTGGTCTCCTCGGTGCTCTTGTTGAGGAAGTTGAGGGAGCTTGCTCTCTTCATTCTGAGCAAAACAATACAATCAAACAATTAGCCTCAATCGTTTAAAACTCGTTAACAAGCATAAACAGAATATTGTATCGGAAATCAAATCAGATTTCCATGAATGTTTTTAGGTTAAAATTATTGTTTTTTTTCTACCTCCTGAGCCCTTTAAACGATGCAAAAACTTACTGTAGCTCTGTACACTCATCCAAGGTCATTGCTGGAGGATGTTGTGAATGTACAACGCTCTTATATTCAGTTTTCATTCAGAAATGAGTCACATTACAATTATTAAAAAGACCCTTAGAAGTTACATTTCACTGCGACTTTAAGGATGGAAGCGTAACACTAAAGCTATGAATACAGTTCCATCATAAGACACGAGTATTACAGAAAGATTTAGTCATTAATTAATGAGCTTAACAACTAAAAATTTTAATAATTAATACAAAATATTAGGAGGCTACAGTTTCTCAAATGTGAGGATTTGTTGCTTTTGTGGGTTTTTTTGTTTGTTTCACAAAGAAGCCATGTGAAGATAATGTGATGACTTTGAGGTCTTGGAACTTGTGTAATTGACATTTAATAGAGTAAACTATGAAGGATAAATGGAAAATGATCATTAATACGATACGATCATTAGTTACAGCCCACACCAAGTGTAATGTTACCCTGGGTTGCGTGGTTCTTGAGGTCCGCTCCCCTGCAGCTTCTTCACCAGTATCTCGCTGCTCCTCCTCAGGGCGTCGCGAATCTTCCCGAAGGAGCCGCTGCGACGCAGAGACCCGTTACCGTCCTGACAACGCACGAACCATAAAAAGCAAGTCAGCATTTACCGGAGACATTGAACGTGAAGCAGATTTCACAGGGCTCCCTTCTCACTTGTACATTTACTTTCAAAAATAATTCTGTGTCAAGTTCAACTGCCTTGCGTGCAAAGCGGTGTTGACCTTGGTCTTTACACTATGAACTTATTAAAACGTGGCGATGAAGCAACGCATTGGTTTCCAGAAACTGACCCCGTTCCACTCGGCGGAATCGTCGCCCTCGCTCTCCCCCCGCTGTCCCCCCGGCCCGTTGATTCCCTCCCTGCTCTGTCGTCTGTCGGCCCCTCCAGCTCCCCCGTCCTTCAGCAGCTCCACCACCTTACTCTGGTTAATGGCATCAATACCCTGAGAGACGGAGAGGAGACACAGGAAAAACAAAAAGATCAGAGAAGAGCGATTAAAAGGGATTGAAAAGTAAATTACAGCTTTTTTTCCCCCCACAATAGCCCACACAGCAGGTCTTTAAGCTTCACTACAATGTACACGCATTAGCTTCATGACTGATCTTTAAAATCATAGTTTATGGGCTAATAAATCACAGCTGGAATGCCAGTTGAACTAATCAGGCTTCTTAACTGACCACGGCGCTGCAAAGAGCCCAGACGACCAATCTAACGGCAGTAATTCAGCAGCGTGTGTGTGTGTGTGCGCGCGTGTGTGTGTGTGTGTAGCACCTGTTTACGCGTCTTGCTGGCGCACTCCTCCAGTGTTTCTGCTGCCTCCAGTTTGCCCTGGCGACGGTACAAAGCTCCCAAGCTTTTGAGGGTTGTGTTCACTGTGGGGCTGCAAAAAAAAAAAAAAATAATAATAATAATTATTTGAATTTATACGCGTGTAACCAGATGGTTTATGAAAAAGTACAACATTTATATGAAAAAAATAATAATGGCTATAATAAACATAGTCTAGCCAAACCATAGCCAAGGCTACACTGATGCAGCCGTTCGCAAAGCCTGTTATTACAATTGGATTTTAGCCGGTGTGCAGTTTGAAGACAAATTGAAAAAGGAGGCGAGAACAAACGCTGAACTCCATCATGTTATAATGACCTCATAACCCACTAAAAAAAAAAAATCGGTTTTATTAGTATGACTTTTACGGTCACATGGTTACCTGGCATCCTTAAATTGATATAGAATTGACTATGTTTACACTGTCGCATTAAAAAAAGGCGCTGCTGACACTGTCTGGTGTAAATCTACCATTTATCTGCTTTCTGACGGTTTTGATCGTTTCTACTGAATTCAAATATCCGACTCACCTGTCCACCTTGCAGGCCTTATACCAGCTTCCATACTCTACATATGGGCCAGAGTCCTTGCGCTTATCCTGAGAGAGAACGCGATCGAAAGAGACGCATGGAAAGGAAGGAGGGAGATCAAGATGGAAAGAGACGGAGCATGAGGAGTATGAAACATTACCTTAATGAAACAGCCCATTAAAATGTCATTTGCATCGTCTGCGGTTCTCCATCATTCTCATTTCGCCATCCAGCTCATTTCCATAATAACCTGCCTGCCAGCCAGTGGCATCGGTGGAAAAGGTCAACCTTTATCACTGACCTTGCTCTCCTCTCTCTCCTCTGCGTGCATCCAGATTGGTTTGTTGTCATCTGCAAAATGATGTCACAAAGAAAACAATACATAAACATACAGGAACAATGTCATAAGTGGACGACACTGTAAATAAGCGGAAAACAAACAAATGAGGAAAAGAATGAATCGCCGAGAAGATGACAAGGATCCTTGGAATAACCCGAATTTTGAAATGAAGCCTCTCTGTCCATGAATAAAAATAAAAAAAAACAGCCTTTCTTTAAAACCCTTGCAGTGCCAACTTCCTGCTGAGGCCCTCTCTCGTGCTGGGCTTGTGAGCCCATAAGGGTTTGCTAGGCTTAGTGCCAGCGGGAGGGATGCATCGACATTAAGCCGCTCTGCACGCTTCGATAGCCCGAAATAATCCTGCGACCTGCTGAGAGCACTGAGGCCGACAGGGGGGAACCAGGGTGTGGCCGAAGCACAGCAAGAATTCCAAAACACGGCAATTGAAATGGGTCGACTCCTTGATATTTTTCAATGTGGCAACAAGCATTCTTCATGCCAAATTTCCTTTTTTTTTTTTTTTTTTAAACAGCGTAAAACCATGCACTCTTTTATTTCAGGCTTTCAATCTAAAGCCCTGACTTAAAAAAATGTAGTGTTTTGTTTTTTGCTTTTTTTTTTAACCATTTCCCACAAGGATGAGACATTAGCCTTATTAGCCTATAGCCATATTATTAGCCATAGCCCATATTTTTCCATACGGGGGCTTTTATGGCAGTTTCTGACGTGGACACTTTGGCCCTATACATCGGAACAACTCACTTTCTTTATAAAGTGAGGCACGAGCGTTATGATTAGTGATTATGTCGACTCCAGTGAGGCTCTTGACTTTACTCACTGTTGACGGATCCAAACTCCTTCTCGTGTGCCCGGGTCAGGATCTCTTTGTACAGAGCCTCAGCATCTTTGAACTTCCTCTGCTTCAGGTAGCACGTAGCCTGAGGGGAAGACGGACAATATGTTAATTCGGGAAATCCTCTTTGAAATAGCTAAACATTAACAAGTCATCACAGGGTGAGATTAGATTACAGAAGATCAGGAACATGCAACAACAAAAAAACTTCACTAAAGTCTCATTACTGAATGACTGGAATGGTTTCAAATCTCTTTCGAACGTGTGCCGCCATCGCAACGATGTCCCTACCAGGTTATTTTTGGTCTTGGCCACGTTGGGGTCGTCAGCTCCCAGCTTGGACTCGTAGATCTCCAGGGCTCGCATGTAGTAGTACTCCACCTCGTCGTACTTGCCCTGGTTCTGACACAGCAGCGCCAAGTTGTTCAGCTGCTTGGCTACATCCGGGTGGTATTTCCCCAACACCTGGAGACACATTCAGCAAAATCACATGGAGTCTTTCATTACTGCTTGCACGACTATGCATCCTTTATTCAGACGGGAGACTTGGTGGTTACAAACAAACACAGACTAAAAACACATCCATATGATCGGCTTTTTTCTTACCTTCTCTCTGATCTCCAGCGCTCTCTTGCAGAGCGGCTCCGCCTCCTTGTATTTGCCCCTCTTGCCGTACAGAACAGCCAGGTTGTTGAGGGTCGCAGCCACAGCCGGATGATCCTTCCCCAGCGTCTTCTCTCGGATGGCCAGCGCGTCATTCAGGAGGTGAGCTGCCTCTTTGTACTTGTTCTGATCCCTGGGGAGGACAAAAGCGGAACAACAGCATTTTGTTAATAAATCAGAAAAACTTAAAATGTTTTTAAAAAAATCCTCTCTATTCCCCCACCTGTACACCAAAGCCAGGATGTTGAGCATGGTGGCTACGTCCGGGTGGTCGTGTCCAGACGTCTTCTCCAGGTCGTCCAGGGCTTGTTTGCAGAGCGGCACGGCCACCTCGTACCTGCCCTGCGAGGCGTACTGGATCACCAGGTTGTGGAGCGTCCTGAGGCGGGCCGGGATCTCGTAGCCTCCCTGCTGGGCTGCCACCTCCCCGCTGGGCTGGGCTGCGGGGCAGAGAGCAGGCTATTAAAAAGTCTTGCTATAGGTCAAAACAGACATGAGATGACTGAATGCATTTTGTTTGGAGTATTTGATGTAAAGTTCTTTAACCTATTTTATTTGAATTTTGGTATTAATTATTGTTTATTTATTTTATTTTGTATTATTTTATTTTGTATCGTATATTTGATTGTTTATTATTATTATTTGTATTTATTATTATTATTATTATGTTTAACCTTTTTGTATCCCCAATGGAGGTTGGGTTGCAGTGGAGCTGGGGTTAAAAAAAAAAGAAAAAAAAAAAAAATACGGAGGGACAATCACTTACATTTGCGCTGTATTTGTTTCGGTACACCTAATATTCCTTCCAAAACAATATTATGCAAAAAAAAAAAATACTTAACTCCAACAAGACAATGAAGCTGAAGGCCAGATCAGTGAAGGATAAAAAAATTAAATTAAATCGAGTCAAACCTGCTCCGGGGATCAGCACATGGTTGTCCAGGGGAAATCCAGCTGCCACTATTTCTTCTTCTGGATTTTAATTTAATTTCCAAAACAAACTGGTTTAAGTCTTTTAAAATCTAATTGTTTGAGCACTCTTTCTACGAGGTTCTGTTTTCCTCCATGCTGCTTTCGTTGGTTGCCCCTCCTCCCCCCTCACAGGTGTTTCTAATTTATCAACTCACTTTTCTCTCTCCCTCTCCAAGGATCTAAAGGACAAGTCTGCTCTTTTTTCTCCTTTGTTCTGCCAACATTGTATACATTTGATCAGAAAGACATGATGTCACCACAGAAAATGTATACCTACTGTACACCTTACAAAATGATCAAATGAAGTTCAACCTAGAGCAAAATGACTGATATAAAACAAATATCACATTTACCAGGCAGAGCCTATACAGAAGGTGAAATTAGATGTAAAAAAACAAAACAAACAAATGAAGTAAAATGATCCTCGTGGCAGAATAAGAGACTTGTGTGACTAAATGTGTGCGTTGACTTGAAACTTATTTATAAGTTATTAATAATTGAAGAGACTAAAAAGGCAAGTATTACAGCACTTAGTGCCTGGCTAATGGAGAGGAGAGCGGAACAAGCTTCACGTTGAACTGTAACCGTAATGACCTTTTCCCATCGGCAATTTACAAGCCTCAGCTTCTGCTTGGACAGTGAATCTAGCATTAACAGAACCACAGCGCCTGCATCCCGTTTAAACTAGATCGCAGTTGAGGAGTAAACTGTATGTTTGCCACTTACACAAAGAGTCGTTTGTGTTTAAATGACTCTAAAGTCCAGGCTCCGGGGGCCGATTAGGCCTCAATATTTGGGTTACTGAAAGGCTCGACTGTATTGCGCTCTGAGGGATTTTGTTTTTGACACTCCATACGTGGAAGAAAAAAATGTGTGGAAGCAGTACAATACAGTATAATATCACAACTTTAACCTAAATGAAACTATGAATTATTCAGGGACATGTTCACATTCCAAGTGATATCTACCTTCTTCACCAGAACTCTCCCTGCACATCTGACTTGACGTTGAAGGTATTAAAAGGTCAGCAATGCAAAGTGAGCAAACCAATGATCTCTTCTTCCTGTGCTCTACCACTGCCAGATACTCTCCTCCAGTATCAGGCACCTGGTCATGCAAACTGGGATGGAAATCGTTTGTAATGGAGAAGTCACGTCTGGCTCTGTAGAGCAGCTTTACTCCTCAGTTTGGGTCATTTCTCAATAGTAATATACATGCACTATGAACCGGAGCGATAATCAGTCAACTAGTTGCAAAAGCAAAAGCCAAATGTTTCTCCAGTGTGAAGATTTGCTGCTTTTCTTTGTCTTGTGCGACAGTAAATAGAATATCTTTGGGTTTAAACTGTTGGCGAGACTAAACAAGCGTCACCTAACCTTGAAAAATAATCTGTAGGTTATTTGATGATGGGAATGACAGCCCTACTATGAAGTGTGTTAGCATCTTGTAATCATCTCCCGTGCACAGCTGAGGTATAATAACGGCAGCTGATGTCATACCTGGCCCCTGGTCATCATCGTTGGGGAACAAGTCATCCAGGCTGTCCTTCGAAGTGTCTCCTCCACTTCCGCCGCCGCCGCCGCCCGAGCTCTGGCTCTTCTCCTCCGACGGCGACACGTCGTCGTCGAACTTCTTGATCTGGTTCATGAACTCCAGGTGCTTCTTCTCCTCCTCCAGCTGGGCGACGCTCTGCTCGCTGCGCTGCAGCTTGTGCTGTGTTCCCGCCAGCTCGTCCCGCAGCCACTGGTTCTCCTGGCAGAGCCGGCGCACCTGAGCGCGCAGCTTCTGCTTCTCCGACTCCACGGCGCTCAGGTGGCTCGACAGGGCGATGATCACCTTCGTGGGGGCAAAGGTCACTTTTACCGGCTGAAATTGTAAAGATTTCTTTTAGCTAGCTTATTCGAAGGGCTCAGTATCTCACCTGTGCCTCTCCCAGGCCCAGCTCGATGGCCTCCAGACTCTTGCGGAGCAGCCCGGATTTCTCCTGGGCGGCGGGCGGCTGGGTGCAGTCCAGCAGCGAGTTGAGGAGCTGGGTGTGTTCGCCGCGCAGCGTCTCCAGGCCCTGCATGACGGTCTTAGTGTTGAGGACGATCTCATCCTGGCTCAGTCGCTCCAGGGCTTCTTCACGTGGATACACCATAGTGGACATTGCCTGGTTTCACACACACTGTTGGGGAAAGGAAAAGACAGAACAGAAGAAAATGACATTGATTCTTTTTTTTTTTTTTAATCAGTGGAATTAGATGTGTTTTTGCTGAGCATGCACATTGTCTCCTTCACGTCCTGCCCTGCTCCACATTGTCACAACACACAGCACGTCCTTTATCAGTCGGTCACCGAGGTCGTGTGGAGGCGAATTAGACAAAAAGAGAGGACAGACGCGATAAGAAAGAAAGTAAGTTGCTGCAACAGAAACACTCCCGCAGATCTCCCTCTCGTTACGGGTTTCAAAGAAGTCAACGGCCGGCTAAACAATAGTTTCCCCGTTTCATAATCACATAACCTGTCCCGTGGGTGGTTAGACTAGATGAAAAGTGATCATGCGTGTGTGTGCGAGTAGTATGTGTATAGTTAAAACCCAGATTACTACAAGAGGATTCCTCCGAGCTTCAAACCGACGCAGCAGCTGCCGGTGACAGGGGAGGGGGGGGGAGCCAATTAAAATGAGACGCTGTCACACGACAGATCTGCTGTGCCAAGGAGAGATCGATTCAGAGTGAGGCGATAATGACACACTCAAACATTACCGGACAGGAGGATCTAAACCAGAGCCTGAGAACTGATCACAGATATATCACTGTCATATAATGTCAGTACAGCAAGTAGAAGCAGTTACAACATAACCCAGTTTGGCAAATGTCCTATTAGTACATATCATGGTCACAATTCTTTAATAAGCTCATTTAAAAAAGGGTCCTAATAAAACATTTAGATATTTCATAATTATGCTAAACAATGCGAATAACATTGATAGACACCTGGGCCTGTGTCACAATATTTTCGGTTAATATTGATTGTGCGATTAATACTAATGATTATTTTCTTCATCAATTCATATTTCATTTTTACACGAGTCATTTAGTCTGTAAAATGCTCCACATGACAGAGTGACGTCTTTAAATTGCTTTTATGTTCCTCGACCAACAATCCAAAAAAAAAAATCAAAGATTTCCCAAAACCAAACAAAAAGAGAATAGCAGCCAATACTCATATTTGAGGAGTTGGCACGAACAAATGTTTGCGATTTCTGTTCCATAATCACTTAAGCAATTATTCAACATTTTTTGTTGATTTCGGCCACATTCTCAGCAACTTTTTAAAGCCCTGCATGTAATGAAATGATGGTTTGGGACTGTTGCTGCATTCAGAGGACATTTAGCGTAAGCAGTGGGTGACACGGTCTCTAACAGAAACCATTGGTCATCATGAGTAATGGGTCGAGTTCACTGTTCTTAAAAAGACAAGACACACACGGAGACATTCTGAAAGTATGACTCATGTAGCCTTTAGGAAAAGACAACATTCAAGCTGCTTGGATGACCGAGATCCATAACAGTATCTGGAACGTTCCAGAGCAGCATATCAACTTACATCTCACAGTAGGAGACAGGTCCAGGCACAGAGGTCTGGCACACAGTAAATAGTCCCTTACTATCCTGCGGGTCTGACTATTGAGCAGCTGTAAAGGAAACCGTTGCAGCAGCAGCAGGACAGAGGAGCCGATTGTGCAACATCGTGACTTTCTCTCTTTTCCTGCTTTGATGGTGGAGGCGCACCTGTTCTGTTCTCCTGCCTCCCTCCCTCTCCCTCCCTCCCTCCCTCTCTCTCTCTCTCTCTCTCTCTCTCTATGTGTCTAGCGCTTTCACTCACCCCCCCTCCCCCCGCCCATCCGCCTCATACACTGACTGCAATGCACCAATATTCACACTTCCCTTCAAATGCATCGTTTGCGAAATGCAGAGAGAGAAGCAGTGAAACGTCAAAAAAAAAAATTTAAATAAATAAAAGCAACCGGAAATTAATGCGTTCACTTCTCCGGGCATCTTTAAATTTGACTGTTTTAAGCCACGAATGAATAAATGAAGCCGGTGGATGTCCGAGGCCTGTGCCCGGGAGGGGCGGCAGTGTTTGGCTTGGCATCACATCAAATCAAGGTGACCGACAATGGAGAGCATTGTTCAAAAAAAGGGCAAAGCTTTTACAGATGATTCAGAAAAGAATTCACTGAAAAATGCGTTGAAATGTCGGGTTCCGACGAGCAACACCGTTTGTAAACAGTGCAGGCCCGAGCACCAATGTTACACAATACACACTGATGCACATTATATTAGGCGACTGTACACTAGTTACCATATGCACAGATAAGAATATGATTAGGATCTTTTTTTTTTTTTTGAAAGTGCAGTTTCATAGGTATAAACACTGGCGAGTGGTGACTGCAGATGACACATTTACGGACCTCGCCAAGGATGTAGCGTCTAATTTGACATCTTGCAAAAAACATATATATTTTAACTACGTAACTGCAACTTCATGCTCATTTCAATATTACCTGTCCGTATATTTACCTTCATCGAAGACAAGTGCGATGCTTTCTGTCCCTCAAACAAAGCGGCAGGACAATGTTGTGATGCTCCAGACAGAATAGCGTCAAGTCTACTAATGCAAAAACAAACTGCTTCCGGATGTGTTTTTCAAAATAAAACCCTGACTTTGGAGTAGTCCGCAAAGTAGGACGAAAGATGCTCTATAACTAAACCCTCTTGTAGGACGATGTAGGCAGTTAAAATTAAATAAAAAAGAAACACGGTTCCACCTTTTATTTCCTTAACGTCATTAGGCAGCGCAATGGGTGTTTGTCATGTATGCTAACCGTTAAATTACCGTTAGCTCTGACGTTACTTTGAAGGACGCTAGCTGCTAGGAACTACCGTGAGGTTACCTGTCTAGTTCATTTCACGCTTCTCACGTTATTTAGCCAGCTCAAAGCACACCAAAATAGCTCCCACACTACTCAGTTTAGGTTAATACGATTACAAACACAATGTGTAAGTTAGTTAACATCCACCTTGGCAGTTACCAAACGCTACCTTCGGCTTCACATTAACTTACCCAGACTGTCACTTGACAATGGAGGACGAAGGGTAAGCAAGAAGGGTCTTAAACGTGCCGTTACTGACTGGTCATCCCCTCAAAAACGTTTATTCAATTAAAAAAAAAAAAAAAAAAGTGAAGTTATCGTAGATGTGCTTCAAATGTGACAGCTGGGATACGAAAATGGCTGTTCTCCCAGAATCCCACAACCGAAGATGAAGTAAAACATTAAGATGAATCATGTTCGCCTTTTTCCGGGGGCGGGAAATTATCTTGCGCATGCGTATAGCCAAAGTGCCTCACCCAGCTGGCCTCTGGTCGACTAACGCTAGTTTTAAAGAGTTGGTTCTAAAACTATGTCAGCTTTATAATTTAGGCGTTGAAATTGTATTGCATCCCTACCTAACTCAGAGTCAAAAAGTAAATAAATAATCAAACACATGTTTTTCACACAACAGGATGTAGATGGAAGCGAAGCCTCTTGCTTTGCTCATACTCTTTGTGTTCTGACGTCAGTAGAGGCTCCATCCAAAGAGACATCAGGCTGGAGAGGCCCGCTGTTTACACCGACCTGCCTCACACGCGCCACGTGCACTATTTATTTACAATGTCACTCTATACACACGCTTCTCAAATACAATGTTGACCCATTTGAATGGTTCATCTTCAATAAAAAACACTTTTATTCATCTAATTCTCTTTAAGTGTCAGTATAGCTCAGTATTTGGTGTAATTGCGGTAATAATCTAGGCTATGTATTTGTTTATTATATAATAAGCACTGATGTCAGCTAAGTTTTATTGCATTAGCTTTTTTTTTTTTTTTTTATGATTATATTTGCTTTTTTTTTTCTCAGATTTATTTTTCCTTGCAACCGTATTTGTTACATGACTGAATTGTTTTTGTTCATCTTTGTCTGGAAAACGCTGACCAATAAACGACTGTTACATATTTCAATCTCGCCACCATTTTTAGTAAGTATAAAGAAGCTATATATGCTACAAACACGTGCACACAAAAACATACATATCCTGCATTTCAAAAACAACAGACTTGAGCTACAAATCAGGAATATTTTTATTTAAAAAAAACAAAGGAAACAATGAACACTTCCACTTTTCATTCCACACTTGTTTGATTGACAAACGTAATCATGAAAAAGAAGTACTACAAAACATGTCAAATAAAAAACAAAACAAAACAAAAAAACAGAACTAGAATACAATATTACAAGTACTATCTGATATGTACAGGCATTATAGTTTGTTATTATTATTATTATTATTGTTATAGGCAAAAGGCAAAAAAGCTGAAGACTGCTGCTGAAGAAACAATGGCATGTGCAAAATACTCTCCACAAGCTTAGAACGCTCTGCGCTGAGCAGAACCTCGTCAGGCAGAAATCTACTGCTTTCATAGGCAAATCTTGTTCCCATGAGGACAGACGGCAGAATGTACAAGCTGGACACAATGTCATTTCAGATGATTTTAGAAAGCTAAGCTTGTGGAAGCCTGGTGAAGAACTCTCTCATCCTCAGAGGTATGTCTGAGGACGGTGGAGAGAAAAGACACTGCTGATCACTGACGGAGATCACTGACGGAGATTACTGACGGACCAAACGGCTCCAAATCTCTTAACCACGACCAGTCAAGGACAGAGGAAGCATCGTTACACCGTCACAAACACAGGTACAGAGGTACAGAGGTACAGGTAAAAACACACAGGAACAAGTTCAAGACTCGCATACAGAACAACCAACGTTTTCGTGTTTTGTTTTTTTTAAAGACTTTTGGAAAACGTGTAAACTGTAAGAATGCCGGGAAATATTGTTGACGAGAGATGAAGAAAAGCTGCGGAACGTGGCGAAAGGAAAAAAAAAGTTACCCCCAAACATTGAAATGATGACTTCAGAACAAGGATCACTTTGTTTGTTAACGTGTTTTCAGTTATCAGGAACCACAAGAAACTCACAACTCTTATCTGAATATAAATCACAATTTCTTCACATTTTAGTTTTGGCAGTGATTTCGTTTTAAATGCTTCTCTTCTTGTAAAGTATTTTCCACGTTCAGTTCAAATCGGTGAGCAGGGAGCCTGAGCGTCTGCTGACCTTTCACCTCTCCATGGAGGCATCAATAACCCAGGCCTGGACGCCATTTAGCAAAAGTTTGGATTCACATCATTGCAATAATTAGGCTAACAACACTACAAGGCAAAGAGCGTTTTTAGTTAGTAGAGGTCATTGACCCTCCGTGGTTACAGTTTAGGTTTAAAAAAAAACAAAAAAAAACGAGGCATTTCATTTCATTTCATAGAGACATTTTGGAAAGATTTGTGTTTTTTTGAAATCCATGTTTCAAAATGTAACATGGCGGTACCCTTTCAGAATAAAGCATACTTAAAAGAAGCTTTCCAAGTCGTCACCAATGACTTTCTATGACTTCTAAAAACGGATCAGCAAGTAAAGTCAGTTAAAGGGGACATATAATGCTCACTCTCAAGTTCATACATGTCTTTTGGCTTTCTACTAGAACATGTTGACATGCTTTCAATTTTAAAAAACACATTATTTTTCTCATACCGTCCGTCTGAATAGACCTGTATCGCCCCTCCGTCTGAAACGCTCCGTTTTAGCACCTGTCTCTTTAAGCCCCTCCCTCCCCCCTCCCGGAAAAGCCCATTCTGCTCTGATTGGTCACTCTTTCCTGGTCTTTCACAGCATTAATGTAGCACCTGCTCGAGATGGCTGGAAAAGAGGCTGATGAGAGCAAACCGAAACATTGACCTCAAAGACAGTAAAACGCTCTGTACACCTTTATATTCTATACTAACGCTGAAACTGGGGACCTGATTCGTGCATAGAAGCAGCTCAATCCTGAACTTAAATGATTTATTAAACATTAATGAAGTCATTAGTGGTCAAATTATAAATCCTGTTTTAAGTATGGGTTATTTTAAAGTGGTACCAAGAAGATCGTACTTTCTTTTTTTTTTTCTTAGCAAAGGTCAACATCAACGCAGACGCGTCAGTAATCCTGTCGGTCTGTCAAGCCCTTAACTGGTTGTAAGCAACACAGGTGAAGAAAAAGCCCACTGGCTGTTTGTTGTTGTTGTTGTTGTTTAGGGGAACAAAGTCTCCAGACTGGCCGTCTGTCAACAGTTCATGCAGACTTGAAAATGACTGCACTGGTGGAACATTTCATTTCTAAAGTCTGTTTTAGGCCAAATAACAGCAAATGATTAGACTACAGCGACACATCTACGTGGGCCTTAAAACCGCACGTGTAAAAAAAACAAAATTTAATACATTCAAACATTCGGACTTCTAATCCAATCGACACCAAGACGAGTGTTTGTTCAGCGGCGACAGACGAGTTGTTAGTCAATCAGCGAGCGACCAACGAGCCAAAGCTTTAGTGTGAAACCTTCGTGCGAACGCTGCCGTCGAACACAAGGACAAGCGGAGTTTGAGACGCGCTGATGACATCACAACTGTAACACTGTAATATAGACACGGGGGGGAAAAAAAGCTGTTTTCAAACCAACAAAAAACAGCATTTGAATCAAGACATTGGCATTAACACTATTAAAAAAAAAAAGCTTTTTCTAATACTTTACTGGACATGGAGGGTGTTACGATGTAGGCGACATAAGGCAGAGCTACACGTGCCAGGTGAACTTTGCCTTTTTAAAAATTGCTTTTAGAACAATTATTAGAAACCACCCTTGCGGATACATTCTTCAATTTGCACCAAAGTTGAATTTTAATTGAATTACTT
>CALSBV010010748.1:3338201-3349577 GCA_943590825.1 Bovichtus diacanthus
GGTCGAGAGATGAGCAGGTTACAGAACAATCGGCGTCTAAATGTGTGAGCGTGCCTGTGGCTTTAAGGAGGAAGGTGCCTATGGTTCCCATGACAGTCACGGGAGCTGTGACCTTGCCGTGTCATACAACCAGACAACATGTCAAGCACACAGCACCGAGGGAAAACTGTCCTCCCACCGGCATTCACGCCATGCACTGCTATTTACTTTCCGCCCTCGTCTTTACGCCTTTAATAATCTTAACTTTCTGACCCCCAACGAGTCCCTTAATCGTCACTTATTTGATCTTTTATCTTCCCTTATCCTCAGCGCTGGCTCCGCCCCATCTCCTCTCTTAAATAACACGCCGTCCCCTCCTCCCTCCGGTAATTGTGATCAATTGCAGCGTTGGTGCCGTGGAGGACAGAAAGAGTAAGAGTCCTACCCTCCTTCATCATTAGATGCCGCACCTCTCCTCCGAACTCATTATCATTTCATTACATGGATTAGTCGGCACACAGCCGGGGCAAACGCTCCTTTTGGACGCCGAGCAACGCACACAGCGGGACGGAAGCGATATTCTGAACTGACACCGATTCCAGGCCAATGAAAATGAAACGTTTCACTGAATAAAAATGGGAATCGAAAGCATCGAAAACGCAAAAGATATTTAGACGAATGTTTTAAGGAGTGAAATCAAAAGCTAAGGGATTCAGCCGCTTAGTATTTGAATCAGCGAAGAAAAGAAGCTGCGACATTTGTAGCAGGTGATGTTAGGAAATCTCAAAAGTTGAGCGATGACCACGCGTGGATTGAACTTGTGCCACAAAAGGCCACATGTAAAGCTGCGTTACAGCAATGTGGACTGGCGATCCACCTTTTCCTACACTTCCAGCTCCGTCACGCACCTTCGAGGAAGACAGAAGCGTCTGCTGAGCCGCAACAATAATTACGTACACACAAAAGATGACGTGATTCTGCTTCGTTACCTGCAGCATATCAAGGCGAGTTTCAAGACAACACCAGGCGTATGAGACTTCTCTCAAAGCTAGAAAAACAAAAGGCTCGGTTGGCGCACAGCAGAGCCACCACTCATGCTGCTCGTCAGTCTAAAAGCTTCGTCATGCGTTGTTCCGAGGACAATGACGCAGAGGGAACAAAAAAAAACAAAACATTTGTTTTGACCGCTCAACTGAAGAGCCTTTATTGACAGTAAAGACAGGAGACATTGGAAATGAAGAAGAGGGAGGACACGGGACAAAAAGGACTCTGACAGTGCACTCCATGTGTCAGGAATATCTCACACACACGCTTTTTTTTTTTTTTTTTTTCAATCCCTGAAAACCAGTTGATCCAATACTGACACACACACAGACACAGACAGACAGACAGACACACTTTAGACTTTGATCTTTGTCTGCGTTTTCAAGTGAGGAGGTGGGAGCTGATGTGGCTTAAAACCTCACATGGGGGCTTTTTTTTTTTTGATCCTGTGGTCCTCGATAAGCTTATCAGCGGTCTCCACACACTGACCTCTGACACGCCAATGTACACACAGAGGCACACAGACAAATATGCCCGTGCAAATTAACTTAACTGCATGAGATCCAGAGCGTGCACACACAAGCAGAAGCAAACGAAGGAAAACGCTGTGCAAAAGACAGAACAAGAGAGAGAAATAGAAGAAATAGAAGAGAGAAAGAGTCAACAATATCTGGTAGTTTGCACCCTCACAGGCGGTAAAAATAACAAGCATTTGGTTCCGCACTAACAACAGACTAAAAATAGCTCTCGGCGGAGTGGAGACAGCCTGTAAAAGATGTCAACACTTTGGCAGAGCGGCGATGAATCTTTTTATTTTCCCTCTTCTTGCTTTTATATCGAGACGCAAATGGAATAATTAGTCAGAAAACAGATCTCAAGCTCTCAATGTGCATTTTTACTAGAGATGACACACGAGAAACCGCGGAGTGTGCGGCTGATACTTTGTGTTTGCAATTTGTGGATTATTTAGAAAACTCTTAGCTTCAAGTGGTTTCGCTCGGCAATACGAGAGGAAATGTCGAGTCACTGAAGTGAAATGAGAATACAGTGGATTTTACTCCAGTGTGGACTGAAGCGAAAGATGCTGGATACAAAAAACAGTTGGTAAAAAAAATAAAAAACAGACTAAAGCTGCAGCTTATGATAATTTTCACTGTCAATCAATCTCTTAGTTATCTGTTGGACTCGTTAATGAATCGCTTCATTCAGTTAAACATAAGAAAATACTGAGAAAACCCAAAGTGGCATCTTAAAATGGTTTTGTCTGACCAACAGTCAGAGATAGTCAATTTACAATAAAATGTCCCTGTTCTTCCCATTGTGCCAACATGGAACAACGCAGCATTAGCATTGTACTGCAGAGGCTAGGAAGACCCCGTTTTACAGCCATCGACACTACGCGTGGAGGCTCTTGGGGGAATTCAGCATTTCCAAGGTCACATTCTCTCAAATTCCTCCCCCGAACAGCGAGATGGCGAGCACCTGAGTTTGCCTCCATTTCGACTGAGACCACCTTTTTCTAGGGGCACAACCCGCCCGCGCGGCAGGATGAGTCATAGAGCTCTGCGGTCTGCTCTCCTTCTCATCCATGACCCTCTGGCAGCTCTGTGGCAGCCAATGAGCTGCTGGACAGGGCGCGGCTTACGGTGTGGGGAAGGGAGCGCTGATGAGGCGTGGCGACCGACGGCCGCGGCATCAATCTTTGGGGAGAGGAATTGTGTTGGACCAAAATTGAGAGCCAGAACAGTGTGCATGTGCACTGTAGGTGTGTGTGTGTGTGTGTGTGTGTAGCCTATACCTCCCGAGCCTCGTCTTACACATGATTAGCATGCTGGTCACATCGTCTTCCTCCTTCCTCGCCCACAGTGGTGCAGCAGACTAATGCTCCAGTAACATGAGAACGAACAGCCAATACAACGGAGCGGTTTGGCAAACAGCATTAAGGAGGAAATGCTTTTGTGTTTTCCACACAAGAGGCTTTGTATGTATATATATATTTTTTTGCCAGTTTATGCATCTTGTAAAAAAAAAGGTGAGCTCCACTGATTTCACACAGAATAGTCCGTTTCCAGGTCTTGGGAAGTGCATTTGTGAAAGATAGTTGTATAAAGCCTTTTGGATCGACTTTATTGTACCAAAGAGGGCAAAACCACACAAACCTGAACATAACGCACATAAAACATATGATAAAACTACGCAAAACATAAAGCTAAAACTGACCACTCAAATTCACTTAAAGTCCAGGTACAGTACATCAAGTACGACAGAAAACCTGGAGTACATCATCATCATCATCATCATCATCATCCTCCAATCATCAATAGTCAACACATCGTCACCATCATAACACACCAAATGTTATATTGATTTCTCATCAGCTGACTCATCATGAGCATTAAACAGCTTCAATCTGGGCTAAAAATGTGGAGTTGAGTTCCAGAGTTTATCCCTTTACTGTTAAAATGAAGGATTTCTTTACGGAAAGCCATCTTTCACGCCTACAGAGAGTTCTTCATTCTGAAAAGATTTGGTTTTGGCACATCTATTTAAAAAAAAAGGACTTATGACTAATAATTTTCTTTTTAAAAAGTTACACTCACAAAAGCAAATATCAGCTGCGAGTGGGAGGAAACGCATTTAAGATGGTCTGACTCACGGAGCCGGAGATGCGGTGGTTTCATTTGATGAATAATTTGGTTGCCCAAAGAGCCACAGCTGCACCTGCTCAGCAGCACTTTGGAGATGTATTTTTTTACTGAAGTCATTAAAAACAAAAAGGTATGCTGAACAGTATCTACGGTTTGAGTATCAAACACTCGCTCTCAACCAAATCTGCTGTCTTAACCTTAAACCACGGCTCCTAAATTTAACCCCGACTCTTTTATTTTTACAGATCACGATGGCTTTGCTGAATAAGCACGTGTTCGTAAGGATACGGAGATTCAAATAAAATATAAATACAAATATTCTCAACGCCAATTGTGGTTGGGCTAATCAATATGCATGGATGCTGTACTATTAGCGCCGGTCGAGAGCAGAGGGAGGGAATAGAAATTTCAAAAAGGAAGACGATCAGCACGAAGCAACAGGACACTAAATCCAGGAGCGTTTAATATAGTGCGTATTGATCTTATATATGCAGTCTATGGTATTGATCCATGCTGCCAGTTTAGGAAGCCACTGTCTGTGTTGATATCACAGATGGATAATATTGAAAATAACTACCAACTATTGCCTTTTGTGCTCAGTTCAAATCGTTCAACGGGTTCAATAAAAGAAAGTCGGAAATAATTTACCGATTCATTTTTTGAAATTCAAATATCCGTCTAGTTTTCGCAAGTAATATCGCTCCCCCCCGTATTTTCACGAAAATCGCGCAGGCTCCACTGCCAATCTCTCAGTCATTTCGGCTGTTGTTGATACAGACATTTCACACCCACTGCAATAACTAATGTCCAGCTTGCAGCGGCAGAGTTGGCGCGTTTCTCTGAAACACTGTGCCACGCATTCCTCGAATACCAACTGCGATGAAGCTTCAAACCTCTAGCAAGGAACAGATAAATAATAGAATGCCGTGCTCAGGTATTCATACTTTTTATATTTGGGTGTTAAGTAGGGTTAACTGGGATTAATTGTTCATTTACAGGCTTTAATGTAGCCTAGACTTTCCATCACTTCTAAATTGGTCCACTGGTGCATCCTGCCTCGAAGAGCCTCATTACTTTGGGCTTTTCACATTTACAATTTCTTTTTGCTCATAAGAGGTGCAACATTTTGCACCTTTATATGACTAGTCTTTTAGAAATATCTTGACTTCATTGCAGATGCAGCGAGTCCGTCGCTCATGCACTCCCCTGTGAACACCTACTAAAGCCTCGTCTGTCTTTTAGAAGCTGTTGGAGGGAGAAAAAAAAAAGCCAGAAAAATATTACCTCCTGCTTAAAATAATTAGTTTTTCTAAAAAATGGGCTTTTGGCTTCCTGTTCCTTCGATTTCTTGTCCTCCTCTTTTCAGACCTGCACATACAAACAAGGCATGACAACAATAGATCCATCCCTTGCATGTCAAGGTGCGTATCAATAAATAATAACAGCGAAGACCGTCATTAGAACTCCCTTTTCATCAGCTAACGGCTTCGCGAGACGTTGGTCTTCCAAATCTTACCGTCTGCTTTTGTTGCTTTTGGTACACAGGGGGCTTTCAACGGGAATCTAGGAGAAGTGCTTTGTAAGTTAGAGGCTATATTTAAATGAACTGCGGGACGCGAGTGTGGCTACAGAGGCTGGGTGATAAAAGAGACGTCTGGTTTTTACACCAGAATATTCTGTTCGGGAAGATTAGACGTGAAATGAAGCCGACCGTCAATCCTGACCGTCTCTGTTCCTCCTCTGTGACATCTTCCTTTTCCACAGCGTGCGCGTGTGTGTGTGTGCGTGTGTCTGTGTGTGCGTGACAGCGAACTGAATCTATTAATAATTTTTGCTGGCCCGAGCCTGACATTGTGTGTAACTGCGTTTCGCTAAACGTCATAAATAGGTCTCTTATGAATTTGGAGAAAGGTGCGCCACCTGCATCGGAGGCTGGCAGGATGTCTTACATGAGGGTCACGGTCACACTGACACGATGCATTAGGACCAAATATGTGGGGCTTTCTTTTTTTTTTTCCGTGGGTGCATGTGCTTCAGGCTCTTTATTTCCCCGTGCCATTTCTTATCTCTCCCAGTATCACAGGCTGTCCACCACTGTCCGCTAACAAAAAGCAGCACTATCATCTCCCGCCCGCTCCCTTTTCTCCATTCAAAGCTTTTTCTCAATTTCTCCTCTGGCGATCCACAATTCTCCATCTGTCCCGTCTGATAGCCGTTTCCCTCCATCCCATCAGCTCCTGCTCCTCCAACCCCTCTCCGCAGACTTTTGTCTAATTGCTATGCTGGTCCTTTCTTTTAGAAAGAAAGAATATATTTTTCAGTTCAATCTCCAGCTCTGCCTTCCTGCCATCTATCTCCAACATAGGATTTGGATTGATTTCGTCTTATCCCAGTCCAGTCTGCCCTCCATGCGTTCCCGTCTGTCTCCTTCACATCTATCTTCACTTTACGCCGCTTGCCTGGTTCCCCTGCTAACAATCTTTCAGTCGATGTCTTTCTTTTAATGCCCGTTTAAACATGAGCCATAAAAAAGGCCCACGCAGTCCACGGAATTTGGATAATAACTAGAAGCGTTAATATGAAATGATATATGATGACGTGTCCTTTTTTTGACACACTTGTGCAAAAAGTGTTTGTACAGTTTGAGCTGTAGCCGAGTAAATGTGAACTGGATCATTATTACCATGGATGAAGAGGCCAACTTCCTCAGCAGAACATGCAAAGGAGGAAGACGTCACACTGTCGAATTGACACGTCAGGATTTCCCAGAGCATGTCATACAAGAGGCGGGCCGCCACCCCCGCATAAGGACCACCCACGCTTACGTTCTTTTACTTTGTTGTACATTTTATGAAATAAAACAACCTTCAGGAAGAAAGAGCAGAAGCAAATGTCATATATTCTACAGGCGGGGCAACTGTTCAAACCATCATTTAGCAACTAAATTAATCACGAGACGAGGTGCGTCCGGGTGCGTCTGATTCAACTCAGGAAACGACAATGACTCAAGATTTACAGGGACACACCCCGACAAGAACCCTCTGGTGCGGTGAAAAAGCACCGCAACGAGATCTAAAGCAATGATGAAAAGCTTTGAATAACCTGGGGTCAAGTTTGAAAGTTTGGTGACCTTTATTTTTGAAAGACCTCGAACATCAAATGTGTGAAGAAGGCGGAGGCTGCCAAATATCAACACAATCTGCTTACGAAGACTTCTGACCCGGCAGCTAAGCATGCTTTTGGCTGGCTAATACACAGGCACCAACACACACACACACACACACAAACTTCTGCTCTCCCTCTCTACCCTGCCTGTACCACGTCTACTTATGATGCTATGATCTCCCACGCATGCATGTGTTTGCATTGATGAATAAGCACATCATTCTGCCAGTGTGTGTGCGTGTGTATAAATGTATGTGTCAGTCTGAGTGTGTGGGAGAAACAGTCACCGAAACGGAGTGGGTGAGTGTACATTGGCATATAAGTAGGTTACAGGTAATACGTAACATGGTGTGTGTGTGTGTGTGCGCGTGTGTGTGTGTACCATGGACATTATGTACTATATGCACCACTGAGCGCGCAGTAAGTGGTTTTCCCATACAGCTATAAGGCAATCAGTGTGTGTGTTTTCCTGCGCTGTGACTCATATTTAATCTGAAAGCAGAGCAGAAGTGATTCCTCTATAAGAGCAAATGTATGTGTGTGTGTGTGTGTGTGTGTGTGTTGTGCGTGTGCTTTTGCCGACAGCAGGGCAGCTATTTGAGCGTGCGACTGCAAGAAGGTGGGTGGGCACTTCATTTTTTGATGTTGTTATACTGAGCTATCTAGTATGCGTATTGGTACGTGGGTGGCAGTTGCCTCGTTTTGGAAGGCATGAGAGTGTGTGCGTGTGTGTGTGTGTGTGTGTGTGTGTGTGTGTGTGTGTGTGTGTGTGTGTGTGTGTGTGTGTGTGTGTGAGCTTGAGATGTTAGCCATTAATCAAATCCCCCGGAGAAACTCAAAATTGAGGAAGATGGGGGTGTTGTGGTGAGTAAAGAACGTCGACCCAAAAATGGTTTTGGACAGTTCGGCATTTTCTGTGCCTAACGAGAATGGACAGAGAGAAACTGAAAAGAGAAGAGAAAGAGAAAGAGAGAGAAAGAGAAAGAGAGAGAGAGAGAGACAGACAGAGAGAGAGAGAGAGAGAGAGAGAGAGAGAGAGAGAGAGAGAGAGAGAGAGAGAGAGAGAGAGAGAGAGAGAGAGAGAGAGAGAGAGAGACAGAGAGAGAGAGAGACAGACAGAGAGAGAGAGAGAGAGAGAGACAGAGAGAGAGACAGAGAGAGAGAGAGAGAGAGACAGAGAGAGAGAGAGACAGAGAGAGAGAGAGAGACAGACAGAGAGAGAGAGAGAGAGAGAGAGAAACCTCAAACCAGATCCCCTGGATGCAACGAACCGAAGAAGAAAAGATGGAAAGCACAGGGTGAACACGAGTGAGAGAAAGCGAAGGTGAAGCGTGTCGTAGCGAGTGACCATAACAGAGGTGTGTTGGTGCAGAGGTGAAGAGACGGAAAGTCTCTCGTGGAGCCGAATAAATATATGAGAGTGTGTGTGTGTGTGTGCGCGTGTGTGTGTGTTTCCATGGGGGTAAGTGTTGCAATGATGTTCTACACTGCTCTGCATTTGTACCGGAAGACAAAATAAAGAAATTATTTTAAAAAAAGACTCTCTGATCACATCCAATCTCAGCTACAAACTCACAGCAACCAGTCTGTTGCGTAACCCTCTGAACAAATGGCTTGCAGAAATGCACAAGCGGAAAGTGTTTTTCCTCAGCGATGGTGACAAATAGCAGCCCGTGGCCTGAATTCAATCTGTGAAACAGAGAGAGCATAATGAACCGGAAAGACAAAAAGATCTTATGGTGCCTTCAAGAGGCGTTGAGTTTTTCTCAAGAAGCGCACACAAACCCTAACAATGCTCAATAGTACAACAGAATTCATCTTCCTATTGTGTTTTAGACATGTGCCAGTAACTACAACAGAATGCGGTGGAAGTGAAACATCGGAGGTGTCTAGCAAAAGCAGGAACTTCCAAACAGAATCCATTGTGGGTGTATTTACAGCCGAAAGCCCCTGAACGCACACTGCACACTGCTTTACGTTTCAAAAACACCCACAGTGACAGAGAACAATCAGACACCTTGATGACATTGAAAATATTGGACTTTTAGGGGCTCTTTGAGGGGAATACTACCAGTATTTACTGTTTTAAATTAGCAGTTTTATGGAAAAAATGCTTCAGAAATAAGGATCTTAAGAACCCAGTTGATAGAGAGAATATATTTCACCACTTTATCCAGGTAAGTTATCTGGGATATGTTTGAGAGGCAGAACAAAAACATTGGCAGAGCTTTGAGTAGACCTTTATCTGATTCGTATCTGACAGTGTGTGAAAAAGTACAATCTGTGTGCAAAACACTCGCACACGTGTTTTAGATGCAGAGTCCGAAAAAAACAAAAAAACTACCCCCTGCCTCCTCAAGGACTTAAAACGCTTTTACATGCTCCTTTAAAAATATGTACTTCATTACATTAGAAAAACTAGAAGGAATCTGACAATGAGCCCATTTGACCTGAAACTTTTCCTCATGTAGAAAAAGTGAAATTTAAAAAAAAAGGGAGCGTGTTCAACAGTGATCGGAGTCCTTAACAAAAACACAATAATGATAATAATATATAATACGGAAAATGTTGCCGAGTGCTAAGATAGATAGCATATATCCTTCTAATTACATATTTGAGACACGGTAACAAATCCCAACTATTATGAGCAACAATTTCGTAAAAGTAATAATAAAAACACGGCCTTTGGTTTTGAATACGGTGTTATCCAGAACGAGCATACTGCGTGCAGTTTGTTTTGTCTTTAACGTTCAACAACTCCTACATACAGCGCATTAACAGTAGCTACGAGTCATATTTATCCCTCATGAAAGCAGAAATATTACACCTCGCACCTTTCAGGGTTTTCCTGGAATGTCATTTTTTGGCAGTAGCAGGTGACAAAAAATAACGGCTCAAAACTGAACAAAAAGTTCAAAGAAAAGTAAAAACATTACAGACTTAAGAACCATGCCATCCTGTATCTGGATGCTGGATATAATACAAAGCCAATATCGGCTTTAAATGTCACTGCTCGTATCGCACCAACACAGGTGAGGCTTGTGCTTGGGTTTCACTTTATTCCCCTCTGCTTAGCGCTTTCATTACAGGTCTATTCATGCATTGGCACGATAAAAAGACACAGATTCAATTGCAGAGACTTCCAGCCCAAAAACAGTGCCCACGATGATTTATTTTCTTTGTGTATTTTGTATTTTGCATTTACTAAAAAGCGTGAAGCAGTTGCACGGCAGGACTGAAATAGAGCCCGTGACAGTCGTGCCGGTGCCAAATCAATGGAGGCCGTTAATGGCACCTTGTGTGTGGACTGCTCCAGCAACAATGGCGGCAGAGGTGAGACTGCACTCGGTGGCAGATCCATCACAGCTGTTCGTGAGGAGGAGGAGGAGGAGGAGGTGGTGGGGATGGTGGTGGCACGGGGAGGAAGAAGGACAGCCGGGGACAGTAGTTAGGAGGGCTGAGTTATGGAAAAGACAAGAGCGGTACGCGAGACAAAAGAGACTTAGCTGCACGTTGGCATCGACAGAGAAGTATGACAAGGAGGCAGGAAGGAGCAGAGAGAGGAGGAGGAGGAGGAGGAGGAGGAGGAGACAAGAGAAGCTCACATCTCCTCCTCGTGCCCCAGATGCTCCCTCGCCATGTCAGAGCTTCGAGGTCATCGTTTTTTCTGATAAAGCCTCATTTTCCCCCTCTCGCCAGCCTCTCCTCCTCCCCCATCTCCTCACCTACATCCACTCGAGCCCATTTTCTCTCCTTCGCAGCCTAATCTCTTTTTTTCACCCCCCACTCCCCCCTTGACTTCTCACAATGGGGCCCTCCGCTGCTCGTTCTCGTCCGCTTTATCTCGCCACCCTCCGTCTCTCTTGTTTCATGACTTGTGCCGGTTCTTCTCTGCTTTGCCCGAGCATGACATTTAGACCCAATGGCCATGTTGTTATCGCTCCATTATTCACAACAGATCACTACACGCTGACATATTTCGGTTTTCAGCAAAAATGAAAGTTCCCTACTTGGAATCTACTGTTTTTTTTATAGAAATAAAACCCATTTAGTTGTTATCTTTCATGTATCAATACCCGCATTCATCAAATAAATAAATAAAGAAAATGTTGCACGCCCCGCGGCGCGCGTCTCTTAAAAGTCAGTTTATTAACTGGTGGGTAAATTTATAAATAAATAATAAATAATCTACTGTTGAGTCGACAATGACGCATTAAATCCCAGCAAAGTGCTCGTTCCTCAAACCAAGTAAAACAGTCGTTTACGTGAGCGACACCAGAGGGTTAGGGTTGTAAAATTTATTTATCTTAATATAGAAAATCGCTGACAAATTCTGAGATGTGAGCGACAGTTGAGAGATCTGCAACCAGGCAACGTCACCCTTCACGTCACTCATTTTCTCTTCTGCGAAGCCCTGAAGACGCCTTATCCCCCTCTCCTCCTTTCCCCATTTCGTTCCTCCTCTTCTTCGCCGTGCCTCTGTAGAGAGCAACAGTCACCCTGCTGACATGAGCCGACACTTAGCCTGAAGCAAGAACAC
>CALSBV010010748.1:3354577-3377494 GCA_943590825.1 Bovichtus diacanthus
ATACATAAGGAATTATCTTCACACACACACACACACACACACACACACACACACACACACACACACACACACACACACACACACACACACACACACACACACACACACACACACACACACACACACACACACACACACACACACACACACACACACACACACACACACACACACACACACACACACACACACACACACACACACACTCTAATTGACCCTTCGTTAAAGCGATTACAGATTAATGAGCAGAGCACCCGCCTAATCCAGTTTAGCTCGATCGCGGGGAGACAATGCCATCGGAGCTCGCTGTCCGCCGCCCTGCACAACTGGAACTGAACAGGAAGGCGCTATCCAAAACGGCCAATCGGATTAGCTTCCTGGTTATCAGCCAATCAGTGCGAGTCGAGGAGCAACCGCTGAGACAAAAAGAATACAGAGGAAGTTTGTTCTCCCCATCGTGGGTCCCTTTATTTAGCTGTACCTTGGTTTCTGAGCTGGTTTAAAATCCAGTCGACATTTCGGTCCATTTCGCTTCTTTGGCGAGATTTAGACGAGGTGATCGATACCGCTCGCATGTCTGTACAGTAAGCAGAGGCGTAGTCATCAGAAATAACAATCCTACAATTTCGTCACACGAAACTAGAGCACTTGCAACAACATCTATGCAACAACCGCAATAATTGAAGAAATGTCAATAAATTATTGTCGGTAATCCCGACAGGCACTGTGTCAAGGTCAATCTGTGTTAAGTGCATTACAAGCTGGTGTTATCGTCACCCCGGAGAAACAGTGTGTAACCTGAGCTGGTGGGGATTACAGACGTGTGTGTACACATTATTTGCATGGACTATGCGGCACAGAGGCACAAATGCAGGTAGTGTGCGTGTGCGTGTGTGTGTGTGTTGCTACCAAGAGCAGTGTTTCAGACAGCTTCTTCCCTGAATGCTTCAACTTCAATGCGAAACCTTTATTTTCTTTTTTTATTTCATAAACGCCCAGCTTATGTTTCAACAGGCAAAAAAGATGAGATCAGGTAGAAAACGCTTTGTCATAACATTATCCAGTGTGAATGTGCGATTGTATACCTGTTGTCAGCATGATTCGTGTTTCCCCTCGCAACAAAACGTCCTTTTATGTAACTGGATGCCACTGTGTCCTTGTTTATAACACATTAGATGAAAGCGAAGCATATGTCAGTGACATTGTCCGCGAAGAGGTGTCGCTAAACCTTGGAATTTTAAATGCATGCGTGCGTGTTTGCGTGTGTGTGTGCTATAGCTGCCAGATGGGAGTCTATGATTCCACAGACGAGGGATCGCTGCCAGGAGATATGAGCGCACACAAACCTTACAAACCTTACAGCACAAAGGGCCTTCAGACCACAGCAGCGTTATAGCCTAAATCAACCACAACATCTACACTGCAGCAGGAGGAGAGGAGGAGGAGGAGGAGAGGAGGAGGAGAGGAGGAGACCTTATTGGAACGTTTTTGGAAAGTCTTTTTCCTGTTTGTCTTCCCCGTTTGATGAAGAGCGACCACACCGGGTGCATTTTAAATCAGCGCTCAACCAATAAGGGCTTCACAGTCCGATACCAACACTTTTCTTTTGACTCATTTTCAAGCCTCCAAACTGACGCGGCTATTTGCAAATGTTGTTCTTAGGAATGTCTATAAAAAGCGCATTTACGCCACTATTTGGGCATCACAGCCCTGCATACCAGTGAATATTATTTTTGAGTGGGTCGGCAGCTTTGTGAAGACGTGCAGGTTTTTAACAGCCTTCGAGCTGCGGAGAAAAGCCTGGAAATACTCTCTTCACTGCGGCGACTCTTGCCGGTTTTGACTGCAACATTATTCCAATGAATGAATCTTTCCAAAGTCAGTGGATGAACGGGTCATTAAAAAAGGCAACAATGGCCACGCGTGTCTCCCATCTCTCCCTGAGGCTTGAGGTTGGACGGCTTGGGTCAGAAATGGTAAATTCTCATGGAAAGTCAGGGGTGAAGAGGAAGAGGAGGAGGTTTACACTCCTATCTCCCTCCATCTCCAACAGGCGAGTTGAGCCGCAGAGGAAACTTCAGACCTCTCGGGCCGCTCAGCTGTGCGGAAGGACGAGCAGCGCCAAGGCGAGTGGCAAAGCCAAAGCTTCATAATGAACACTACTAACCCGCCTGCATGGACGCGATAGCCTGTTGGCGCCATCTCCATTTCTTTCCATTTGTGTGTGTGTGTGTTCAGCAGCCAGGGGTTTAGGGGACAGGGTGGATAATGTGATGCTGACACTCGAGGAACGAGTGTCTTCCAACTATTGTGTTGCAGGGTAATTAAAGCAAACTGGCCTAACAAATGCACGATGTATAATTCAGAACATCCTGCATTTCTGCACCGCGCGTCTACATGCCAACAGTATTCATTACTAGCCCAGTAGATTTATTTTTAATGCCCCGCTGTTTTCATTACAACTAAAACATTTTCCTAACAATATATGTTGCACATCGTTGCGTCTTCAACAGAAGAGGCTGATGTTTAGATGAAGATTACACTGAATGTGCACGCCGCCCATACACATTTGACATCTTGGATTATGGGTCACAATTTGTTGGTGTCATGATTGTTTAAGCAACAACAACAACAACAACTTGCAGCTTCCTCAGCGATTTAGTGGCGATGCATTCAACAATAAAAAAATAAAATAAAAAAATAAAAAAGAGGGGAAAGGAGAGTATTCTTTTCTGGGGCTTTTTTTTTTTTAATTACAAGAGGAAACCCAGCGGTTGATAATCACTATTTCACAGGAGCTAAAATTAGAGACTTTACATGTTCTTCTAATCATTTTATGTGGCTCTTGAAATTATTACTGATCTAGGAAATTAAATTGTGCGACATGGGGGGGGGAGCATGTTTGGTTTCCAAGTATGAAGCTAGAGGCAGCAGATGATTAGATTATTTTAGCATGAAGACTAGAAGCTGGGGGAAACAGAAAGCCTGGCCAGGGTTAGGTTTAAAAATCTGCCCACCAAACCTCCAAACTCAGCACGTTCCATTTCTTCTTTCTTCTTTTTGTTTAATTCATACGCTATCGATATTGTAAAAACAAAAATCTGGGTTTTAGAGAGAGTTGCTTTCTGATCGGGTCAGGGTCTGGTAGTAAAGCTTCATTTTAAAAAAGGGGTCAAAGGCCAAAAAAGGTGAAACCATCACCATCATGACATCAAACTCTGCATCTACGCTGCTGGAAACTAGAGACAAGAAGGAGTCGTGGCAGAGAGGAAGTAACGGCTTTTTTGTTCACGAAGAAAGATGACATGGCATTAATGCTGAAAACCTGTGTCACAGAACATAATTCAGGATAATAAAGAATCGAGCCGATAAGTAGAATCTAAAATGGCATCGGTATCAATAAAATCTCATCAATTCCCATCCCTACTCTTCTCTTAGGTCCACCCAGTTTCCACACTCCTCCCTATAGATTTGTGGCTGCTCTGGGAAACAGACTCCCCACGAACTCATGGCTTGGAAGCAGCCACATTAAAAGCACAAAGCCAGCATCCAGCCATGTAGCTGAGTCATGGGACTTTCCCCCCCTCAGCTCAGTAAGGAGACCTTCGTTAATAATGCAAGGCGAGGAGCTCTGCGACAGGGCCCATTCCTGGAATACCTGACGCAGGGTAGAAGCACAAAGAGGCCTTAACTAAACTCTGCCGGGTGCTGAAAATAAAATTCCGAGTGTTGTGAACCCTGGGCAGGCAACATCAGCGTTGTACCGGACAGTAAATACACCTGAGAACTCCTAACCTTTATTCACTGCAGCCTCCATGCGAGCGAGGTGAGGCTCCCTGTCTGGTGGAGCAGCGACTGCACGAATCAGTGGGATTATTTGGCTGAAAATGAAGGTTTCACCCCCCGAAGTGAGAGAGAGAGAAGGACCAATGAACCGAGCAGACGGGGATAGGGCCAAGCACCTGTTTATATGTGTGTGTGTGTGTGTGTGTCCATGACACTGCAGAGGGAGGAATTACACACTACAATGCACTTAGAGCTGGTTTAGAGCCAGTAAAAATTAATGTATCCCTCCCTGGTAAACAGGAGAATAGAAGGTCAGGAAAGCTGCACACAGAAATGACCTCAGAGCCGCTCGTGCCGCGTTGATGGATGTGAGAAAGGGTGGAGTCGATTTCATATTGCTTCTGTGCCCTTCAAAACAAATATGAAGTGTACTCGCGTGGTGATATCATCTCTCGCTCTCGGATATTTCCTGTTACTCCCCACTGAATATGACCAGAAAACGCCACGCAACAAACAATCCCCGGTTGATACGTTTGGTATTTTTTCCAGGTTTCGCTAGATGCCTGTTTTTGCCTGCCTGGGCAACTTCAACCCACAGCGTTGCATAAACAACATACCAAGCGGCCTTTTGGGTAGACAGGAAGAGGTTAGCGTGACTACACCTCTGCTCGAGGGGGGGAAGTTCGGAGTCCTTCTTGCAGCGACAGAGAGCGAGCAACAACAAACAAAACAGACTAAATTCCACCGACTGCAAAACACCATTGATCTGGAATTCAGTCTACAGATGCAGGTGGGTCTAGAGCGCTGGAAGACTGCGCCACAGATCAGTCACCGTTTCTCAAGACTTTCCCTACTGCTCATGTCTGTGAGAAATCCTATTTGAATGTAGATGACAGAGCTGCCACTACTTCTCCCATCTCCCACTGTCACCCCCCCCCCCCCTCTCTCTCCCCTTTTTCTGGCTGCGAGTCTCTCTCTGTTGCTGCAACTGCGGTGAAATCGAAGATATTTGATGGACCGTGACGCCTGCTAAAAAAAGAAGAAGAAAAAAAAACAAAAAGGCCCAAAAAACATCCACAATCACATTTTCAAAGCCCGACTCCAAAATATTCTTAAATCGTCTGTGGATACTCCCACGCAAAACACAAAGAAGGTAATAATCTGCATCTCAAAAAAGGGAAAGGTCAGGTGGAAAGATATTTCAAATGTAGGCTAACAATGGATGTTTTATTCATGTTAGCTGTTCCAAAATATAGATCCAGGACTGCATCATTTATTCACAAGCGCATGGTGCGCACACACATTGCCAAAAATGTTAAGAGGCAAAACATACCCCTGAGGCTTTGCTTCTAACCCAGCAAAACCCCAAAGCATTTTAGAAAGCTGCATTAAGATGTCAGCATATGAGCTTTTTATGAAGCTTTTACCAGCATGCTTTATTCCCACTAATTGCTTTCAGTAACCCAAACACCTAGAAGGATGCCGTTCAGTGTTCTGACGAGGAAAAAAAAAACAACACATTTTATGGGCAAACTTGCAGAAGTTGCATATTTACAAGCTGGGCTTAACAGGTGAAAAGGGCAATTCAACGCGTAAATGTTTTTGTCAGCGTAACAGAGAAAAGTAAGTCAATTCTGTTTTTCCCTCTTTCCTTTTGCTGTAAAAATCCATCAACATCTCTCGCGCTGTATGCTTAGCCGGGGTTGTGAATTACGCGAGGTGCACTTCAGTGACTCACGGTGGTTAACCCTTGACCTTGAATCAAACTCATGACCAGGGTTATTACCAGGGCATCATAAAAAAACAGACTTTGGCTGGAGCACATATATGGACATCACATCCAATGCGTGTCCTTTCATTGCAGATGAAACCACCACAGGTTGCACGAGGCGAGCGGGTGCATCTGCTTCTGTCAGCAGCTGGCTGTTGATCCTTTCAGTCAAACAAAGAGGCCGACTTGAATGTCTTTGTTTGGGACTACGCTAAAAGAGGTGAGGTGTCTCGCCCGCTGTGACCTTGCTGCACTGTCCCCATGAACATAAACAACAACTTTCATTGGATCGTTACCTGCCAACGTGTCAAGGAAACGGGCAAAAGATCTGTTTTTTATTTTATTTATTTAAAAAAAGATACATTTTTACTGCATTCGTCTTCCTCAACAAGGCAGTATATCACAGCGCCTGGTGTTACAGCTGCATCATATATGGAAACAAAATGCCCTTCTATAGTTGCTGTGACTGCAACCTAATGCTTCATCAATCTTTACTGTCTGCCATTGATCCGGTGGGCAACAGCTGAGGCTATCTGCTGGGGAATGGCTGCAGCTGCCCCAACACAAACAGCCTTTATTAGTAAATGATAACCGGGGGGGCAGGTCTGTTTGTGCTATGACATTATGGCTGTGAAAGCTACTGGGTAATGAGTGTCTGGTGGTAGTCAAACTGGGGAAAAGGGGCTAAACAGGGTCCAATCAGAGGAAGATGACAGGTAAATATCCCAATTAGATCAAATAAATAGATTCATTGATTGCTTTTAATGTCGTATCCCTACAGTAACAGCAACAAGGAGGAGGACATCCTTTCAAATGGGCACCAGTGGGTGTTAAATCTTTTCTAAATGTGCCCCAGGTTAGACACACATACTGGGTTATTCCCCATTCACAACGACTCCACAAAAATGTGCAGTCATGCTCGGCTTCTTCGCCCGTGTGCCCTCCCCTCCCCTCCCCTCCCCTCACATACCTCGGCACACAGCTGGGTGAGGACCGGTCCACCTCCCAGGTAGCGTACAGGTTCATGTGGACCGGCCGGTTGGACGTGATGCTGACCGGCTTGGAGGGCTGCATGTGCGGCGAAGGGACGCCCCCAGTCCGCGGGAGCCCTCCTCGCTCCGACATCCTGGAGGCTGAAAACGGGCTTTCAGTCGGAGCTGAGCGGAGGAAAACCCGTAGTAGCCTGGCGTCTCCGTGCGCGCGTTGTCCGCCTTTTTTCCTGTGTGTGTGTGTGTGTGTGTGTGTGTGTGTGTGTGTGTGTGTGGTCCTCCTTCCTTTGGCGTATTGTTTCAGGCTCCTAGTAGTGCAAATGCGTAAAAAAAAACAACAAAAAAAAAAAAAACGCTCCCGTGTAACGTAGCGTTACAGTGTCAACGGAAAGTTGATCCGTGTTTGTGCTATTCGCCGCCTGATAGTGGAAACATTGCAGTCGTCGCGGGGTTTAAACCCGAAAGCAGGCGGCAAAATCCCCGCGTCTGTCTGTGTGTCCTCTCCCTGTCCCAACTTGGTGCTGGTCCGAGGTGTTTATCGGTGCAGGAAGCGGAAATTTCTCTCGCCGTAGTCGCACAATGAGCAGAAAGCAGCGAGCTACGCCTCTTCAGTTAGAGCACGTAAAGCGCGAGCGAGCGAGCGCGAGCGAGACAGAGAGGGGGGGTGGCTTAGCGCGTGCTCTGCTGTGTGGCTGTGTTTGTTTAAACCTGGGTTTCTGTGTCATCTATTCTTACATTTACTGTACTGCCATACAGTATGTCACTATATGGTTTGTTTTTGTTGTACTAATATGACATGTTGGCTGCAGCTTCTTCGACCTCGTGTTACAAAGCCTCATGGAATTCAATTGAGAGATATAGCATATTTAAAATGATTATTTTATTAATTCAGATTTTTTTTTAAATCAAAAATGATGTCAATGTTATTTATTTAAAAAAATATGTCATTATTGTTTATGTTTTAGACTATTTTCGTAATAGTTTTATTATTGTTCATATTATTATTATTATCATCATCAATAAAAAATAAATGCTTTATAAAATAATGAAAAATATCATGTTTAAGCAAACAAATAAATAATGTAATAAATCATAGTTAAAGTGTCAGATTTTATGATAAAATTATTGCAATATTTATATATTTGCAGTATTACAAACTGGATGTCTGTGGTTAAATTCCCTGAAGAAAAATGCTGTATTACAGTTTTCCTCTATTGGAAACACAAAATGGAACAATGCACTCTAAATTAAACACTGAAATCTAAATATATTATATTTTTAATTCTTTATTACATACATATACATTATATTAACGTATTATTTCAAGAGTAGATTTTCTTAATTAAAGTTTGTAGCATTCTTTACTATGCTGCACAGTAATGTAGGATGGTGTAGTGTTTGTGTGGTACTGTATAGTAGCAGTATATCAGCATATACATGCAAACCATTTGCTGTATTCTTTTCTTACATTCTGAATGATCATATTCACTATGTAAACAATGCTTACAGTTTATGCAAAGTACGGTATGCATTTTGTTATAATGTAACTATGGTCATGCAAATAAAGAAAATTTGCATGGCAAAAGAAAAGAAAGTGAGCGCAGCCGCGTGAACTTTGAAGGCAGTTGATAGTGACAAAATACAGAATTCCTGCAGGTTCTACAGCTGCATTAAGGGTGTGGTCAGTTAGAAACCTCTGTCGAGTAGATACAAGCTAATAAATACCTTATCCTGGTTATCATTAGAAAAACTAATGAAACACCAACTGCACACAGTGGATGCTCACCTTTTCCTCCTTACAATGGCAATGATTCGATAAACCACAGTGCCAATATTGACCCAAGTGCAGAATTACACCTCGTCTGAGTGAGTATTGTATTTGTATTACACAGTATTACTCCCAAACAGTAAAACAATAGGTATTCTGATGCTTTACTGGGGACCAGTACGGGTACATTTGTGAATTGCTCCATTTTAGGCCCATATGGTACACTCACTGGAGTCTCAGGTGTTTCTGAAATGATTCCCATTAGTCATACACACATGCAAGCTCACACACACACACACACACACACACACCTTCCCTCAGCCAAGCAAATACACAAAGGTGCAAAACCGGTTACAGTCTGAGAACTCATCCGGCTGTCATGTCATACTATGAACTTGTTGAGTTTTTCCCTGAAGTGTCGAGGGCGGGGGGCATCTTTTAATTTTATAGGGCAGATTACGAGGTAAAAATGTACTACGCGTGCCTTTTCAAACTGTAATTTGTGAGAAAACCAAGATACAAATTCTTCTCTGCCATGCATTTCCCACTTCAGTTTACTTTAAAAATCACCAACTGGAAGTGATACACACATTCTCCACCCTGTAGCTCTCCCAGGGTTTTGATGTCAGTCAGTGCGGCATGAAACAGGTGCAGTGTTTGCACCCTCAGGTGACAAAAGCAGGGCTAGGATTACAATCTCTGAATCGGAATATGAATCAGAAGGTGACCTAAGCGCTCCACCAACGTCACAGCGCGGCTGGCTGCCATCGGCTTGACGTCTCCATTGGCAGATTATCACAGCTGTGATCGGGGCTTACAAAAAAAACATTATGTGCTTGAAATGTTCGTGGAGGGTTTTACACTCTTAACTGGAACCGAATGGGAAAAAAATGACAGCAGCTCATTTAGCTCTCTTATTATGTAACATTCAGGGGTTGTTGGAAATATCACAACTGAGTAAATGACAATAAATGACTGGAAATTGGTTGGAGAGCGTGTCAGCGACCACTTATAGTAATGATGTAACAGAAAGCAAACAGCTGATGGTGTTGCGTGCGTTTGAACTTTTCATGCATATTCGGTTGATATGAAATCCATGAATGTTTCATAAACTGCAGCATTAAAATAGCACTGTGCTGCTTGAACAACACAGGCCACTACAGGAAAAGTGTTTGTCCATTCTGTTAGTGTTTCCAACCAGGAGCAGGCACTAAATGTTAAGGAGTGAAGCCACATCTACATATAATAAATGGTAAAAGGAAGCATTACATTGTCATCTGCATACAGAACACTGATGAAGTGTCGTCTCTGATGCCACTTCTACTTTTTTGGTATAAACTTCTTTTGGTGCAGGCTTGAGCTCTTTTAAAAAGGCAGCGTTTCTTTACCGTAATAATTGCTTACACGTATAATAAATCTGTAAACTGTCTCGTTTGGCCAATTTAATCACAGCGGGGCTTTTTTTTTGTTTGTTGCAGTTGGCAGCAGTCCTGTGGTTTTTAATGGTGTGCAGGCGAGTGTGTTGGAGGTGGAGAGATTGTAGATCGCAGGGTCAAACCTCTTCCTGCTCACTTAAGTTTGGTTTACCAAGGCTGAGGTCACTGGGTAGCTAAATCGGCTTCTTAGATTGAAGGCGCGACAACCGGTGGAATCAGCGGGTTCACTGATGAGCTGGATTTGAAACCATGCAGACTCTCCGCTTGGCCGCCCTATCTCCGCCCAACCAGCCGACTGAGTGAAACGCAGTGCGGACCGCGTGCCTGCTCTTTTTTTTTTTTTTTTCACATGCTTTTCTCACCACCACCACCACCAGCCTCTGCCATTGATAAAGAGATTAGAATCAAGCAGATTAAAACACATTCACCGGATAATCCTGGGTTCATTTTTTTTTTTTTTTTTTTACACTGCCCCAAATCTGACAGGTCATCGAGTGACACTGCACGGGCTGCAGAGTCAATGTCAAAAATTCAATGTAGTTTGTACTCTCTCTTATGCAACACACTTCCCACATACAGTATATAGATTTAGAATGGGTACTTTCATACATTTACAAAGTATGGTGCAGTTTAGACTTTCCACTGTGGTTGCAATATTTGGCAAAACACACCACTTCATATATATTGGTGCTGCAACTCACGATTTCTTCAAATTATTGTTCCATGTCTTGATTACTTTTTGATTAACCAAGTTATTGTTTGCTCTATAAAAGGTCGTAACTACCTAGAGGCCAAGATGATATATTAAAAAAGCTTGTTTTGTCCAACCAACAGTCCAAAACACAAAGATATTCAGTTTCCTATCATATATATAACAAAGGAAAGCGTCAAATCCTCACAATTGAGAAGCTGGAAAGAGGCAAACTTTTCCTTTTTTGTTGGAAACAAATGAATCAATTGACTGTTCCAAGTCATTGAGGTAAAAGACAATGACTTTTGCATGTTGACTGCAGGAATGAACAATAGAAATATAGCGGACGATGGATGGCTCTGTGTCACCGGAGTCTGTCTCCCAAACTGAACCAATGAGACACGCTTACATGTCAAAAGATGACGTCATTTACTCCAGAATGGGCACCTGTCCCACTGACAGTCTGCCCAGCTCGGCTAGTCATGGAGGACCTGTGCACCCAGCGGTGGAGGAACAGCGCCAACAGGATTATCATCAGTGACCCCAAACGCCCCACAAACTATTCTGCCTGCTGCCACCGCTCCTGCAGCAGCAGGCTCAGGCACAGTTCATCCCGCAGGCCAAGACTGCTCACTTGACACTATCATTATATTGTCCCGTAACCTTTTAGTTAATGTTTTACAACCGTTTTCACCTCTGTATGTATGTATATATATATATATTTTTTTTTATTCCTTATTTTACCTGCAGTCTTATGTTTTGACTGTCAATCTTTTTATTTGTGTGATCTCTTCTTTCTTTTTTCTACACAGATTTAAAGAGGCAATGTTGGCAGTATTGACACCGTTGTATTTTTAAGAAAGTAAAAGCCTTTGATTTTGCACAGGCTGTTGCTCCCTGTGTGTACGAGCGTGTGTGTACTAGTGACCGAGTCAACATGCTGCTGCTGCTGCAGTGATTTAGGTCACTGTGCTTCCCACACGGTCAGGTGACTGTCACCTTCAGGGTCCTCTACTGCCCTCCAGCTGTAGAAACACAGACTGCAGCTTGTTGCAGTAGCAAGGCGTCTGCGTGCTTCTGGGAATTAATGAGCAGTTACCGAAAAAACATTAACCCTCCCTCATGCATGTTGTGCTCGACATGAGATAGCGCTTGTAAGAAATGAATCGTTCTGACCCTACTATTAAAAGAACTGTAGTTTTAAATGCAAGACTCTGCATCTTACCAGCAGCACACGATTATCTAAAGCAAGTGAACACCTACAGCAAAGTGACCGAATGGAAACCTCGGGGAATACAGCTGTGAACTCTTGTCCTCATTCATTTATTTACAAAAAAAACAACAACAACAGAAAAAGACATGGTTACAATGTAAAAATAACCAAGACGTAAAACGTGGGGGTCAAACAGGAAACACCGTTCTCGCGCGTCACCGATTACGTCACAAAAGCGTCATCTATCGTTTAAAAAAAGGAACAAGAACTGTGTTTACAGTTACGGGTCTGACAGATGATCGATGTCGCGGCCTGCTCCCTCCAAAGTTAAAATCAGAGTACAGCTCTTCCCCTCTCATGGGCTCGTTCTCCCGCAGCGCTCCGTCTTGGTGTTTCTGCTCTAGAACTTGAACTCTTTGTATTTCTTGGCGCCGCCTCGCGTGTCCTGCGGCTGGGCCTTCCTCTTTTTTTGCTGCACGGTGACAAGCAAGCAGAGAGAAGAAAGGTTATTAATATTCAAATGTCACCACACAAAAGGGAAAACCAAAAGCACTTTTAACCACGTTGAGTTGGCGGCCTTCCACTTTCCTTTAGTTTATAAATAAAGACTTGTAGAGACATGTTCTTTTCCTCCACAAGTGGTCATCAGTTTATCACACAGGGCTTTTAAATATGACACACTGTTCTATTTTTATTGATGCAGCTGGCCATCTGTTATTGAGGAAAGGAAACTGTTTTTCTTTGAAATCAAAGCCTTACATTGTAGTCAATAATACGGGAAAATGAAGGAAGTAATTGAAGCATAACATCCATAGAGCATAAGGTTGAAATTACCTAGAAGTATCACGCCAACATTTTTCATTCTTTGTAAAACTGATGCTTTTATCAGTGGATTTTTATTGAATATTTAGTCACTTCTGTAGTAACTACATACTGTATGCAGCTCTTTATAATATATATATATATATATATATATATATATATATATATATATATATATAATGGAACCTTCTGCTGCAGCTTCCTGGAAACAACCTTTCTGCTTGAACTGCCAGTTTAGTTTATTCATTTTATAGCCCTGACTTCCGCTGTGCTCATGTCCTTTGCCCTTATTCTCGTTTTATCTGCCTTGTTTGGTTCAACTTTCTTCTGTAAAGAACCTCGGAATATTGCTGTGCTGTATAATAATGTCTGTGTACCTTCTGTTTGGCAGCGTGCTCAGCCACCATGTCGCTGAAGTCCTCTTTCTCCACCTGGGCCTGCTGTTCTCTGACGTGCTCCTCGTACTTCTGTGTCATGGCCATGGGGTCCAGCTCCAGCTCCTCTGGAGCCAGCGCCACCTCTACGCCCTGCGACTCCTGCCCCGCGCCCATCTTACGACCGACCATGGCCTGAAGACAAGAGAAGGGGGAAAACAAAGAGGGAGGAAGAGTTTTAAGAAATGGCTGCAGACAGATTTTGACCTTATTTGGACATATATATATATATATATATATACACACACACAAACACACACAACAGTGGTCTTACCCCCGACACGTCGTAGATGTGTGTTGAGGCCATCATGGCGGCTCCTACAGGGCCGGTGCGTCTCTCTGGGAGCACCGTGAACAGCTGTGGCGTCTCGTTTCTATGAGCACAACAGTGTTTTAGATTATATGATCATCGCTCATTTTCTATCCAAAATAACAACGTTGTAGAACAATATCTCTTAAAGAACGTTGTTTATAATGTGGCTGTTGGTCACTTCCAGCTTATAATGACCCTTTAAGGACAAAGATTCATACCATAAGACCAACCTAGGAACAATAATATTTCATAATACAACATTGATCTTCTATGTGATCAGCGCAGAACACATGGCATTTGATCCATTAACACTAATGAAGATTTGCAGTGGTTGTAAAGACATTTTTTCCCACAAATTTGGGCAGTAAAATATAGTTATATCATGTGCAATATTACTATATTACTTGTTCAACACCATGCCGAATATTAAACTAAATTGATCGTACTTTTATCGTTTCTCTATTACACTGGTGTTGGCATCACTTCTTATACACTTTATATTTATTACTCATTTTGTTTTTATTCTTATCATTTTTGAGCCATCTCTAGCGCAGAAATGTACCTCGGGATTAATAAAGTTCCAGCTCATAGTCACAGTTCATCTTTTTGATGAACTATGTAGAACTACGCAGGACCGTTTATATAAAAGAAATGTTAACGTAAATGTTGCACAAATGTTTAGAATTTTCAGAATCTTAAGCTTTTTCAATAAACCCATTAACTGAACATGAAATGTCAAATGCTCCATCTGTTTCTCGCGTGTGGTGCAGGGAAACAGCAGCAGCTCTAATGTAAATGGGAAATTAAAACATGTGGAGCTGCTGCGACAAAGTGGAGCGACACTCACCCGTCCATGGCCTCCTCGATTTTCTTCTTCCTCAGCTCTATCAGCTCTGGCGTCTCCATGCCGGCGGGGACAGATGAGAAGCCTCCGGGGGTGATCAGCCCGCTGAAAACACACGCACGCACATAATGAGACGCAGTACACAATGAGTTGATCCATGCGTGTCCATCTCTGTGAACGCATCCGTGTGTGCGTGTATGAATATTAAGCACTCAGGCTTTGAGAGTGATCTGAAATATATCAGGCTCTCAAGGGAGCAAATGACACAGATGGACAAAGACAGCAATCCCCCGGTGCTTTCATCCGAGGGGTCACAGGCCAGTTGACATTATAATGACTCGCGGTAATGTCATTAGTCTGTGTGTGCATTGATACGACTGTAATAAAGACTGGCGTTTTAACCTTGCAGCAAACGATGAAGAAAGTGTTGACCGTATTTTGCATGCCGGGTACCTGTCTGCCGGTGTGAAGAATCCAGTTTCGTCTGGTTTCTCTTCGTCGCTCTCCTCCTCCTCCTCTTCCTCCGACGACTCCTCATCTGAAGGCTCCAGTTCTCCCCACGGTGCGTGATCCACCTCCTCCTCCTCCGCTTTGGCCTGATCACATATTCCACATATTACTCTACATATTAGGCCACAGGTCGGGCAATTAAGAATCTGGGTGTATAGAAACTGCTAAAAACGTAAAGTAAAAACACACGCTAAGAGAATATACTCGTAGATTGGAAACATTTATCAGGATTCTGATTCATTCAAAGCTGAAAATCTTTTGATCTTGTATCAATTTTCCAGTTTCATTTATTTTAGCTTAAAAGAGGACAGAGAGGCGATATCGTCCGAATACATTCCTGAACCTTTCCAGGAAGAGGAAGCACCTCTTTTATATTACATGAGATTTACAGTGTGTGTGTGCGTGTAGTCCTCACCTGGAAGTCTGCGGCATTGGTCCCGAACACGTCACCGTAAAGAGGTTTGCCCATTTCGTCCACTGGTGGCTTCCCCCAGCCTCCAGCGTGATAACCAAACGTACAGTTCTAACAGGCAGAGGACCAAGAGGATGAAGAAGAAGAGGAGAAAAACAAAGCACAATGAAACCTCCCGACACATTAATAGACCACTTTTGTTGATTCGTTCTGAACAAGGGTGTAAGATCTAAAAGTAGGGTTCGCACAGTGAAACACTTTGGATTGTTATTACATCCATGGCAGGAGGAGCCGTCTTACCTCCGGGATGGGGGAGTTGAGTCCGGGGATCTTGAGATTGGGGTAGGAGGGAGGGGGGCCGTACCTCTGCATGGCTATCAACCAGGGAGGAGGCACCTTGTGCGCGTTCTGGGGAAGAAGAGACACATCGCTAGATGTCTTAAAACCGTACAGAGTGCTGCTGGAAACAGGGCTGAAGCCAGAGCTGTTCTATTTGGATCCTATGTGGAACACTAATTCTCTGAGGGGTTTATTAAATACATGTTTAACTGTTGTTACATGAAACTCGTAAAAAAAAAAACACAAAGAAAAGCTTCCCGGCGTCGTTATCTCAGCGGTCGTGTTTCTCTCCTTGTCGCTGCGTTTCGGGAAAAACATGATGCGTCACGTCTCATTTTACAGGAGATTCATTATAAATAGAGCAAAGTGAGAGAACAGCACAATAAGACAGGCAGCTGCAGCAGATAGAGCTGGAACCTTATACCACTGAACATATACTGTGTTAAGTCAAATTGCACTTCATTCCGGTGCTTTGTTAACTCAACATTTTCTCTTCCTGTGGTAGTTGTGGTTTTTATTGCGTTTTGCTCGGTAAATTAGTTTGTGGATCTTACCGGTCCGACTGGCATGCCCAGAGCGATGCGCAGCTCGTCAGACAGATCACCCGGCTTCTTCTCTTTCAGACGAGTTTCAAACTCTTTTCCCTGCAGAGACACAAAACACACACAGCAGGTCACTCTGTGGGCTTTTTTTTTTTTTTTGCAGCTTGCAGCAGTGACTTTTCATTTCCAGCCAGGGAGATTGCCATGGAAATATAACAAAAACAGTATTTTCTCTTCCAGGATATGACGATTTTACTCAACGCTAAAGACAAACGGTTATATTCTCAAGGATCTAGCACCTCGTAGTAAAGGTCTCCGTGGATGGTGAGCTTGGGTTTGATCTGCCATTTGAAGAAGGCGTCGTGCAGCTTCTGGTAGTCGATGTCGATCTTTCCCATCTTGGGACGAACCTTCTCCCTCATTTTGGTTTTCATGGTTTTGGCGTCTTCCTGTAAACGGGAAAGGAACAGAAAATAAGAAGCTGCGACTCAACTTTCACGGCTCGTTCTTCTTAAGAATGGAAAAGTTGGTATCCCACCTTCTCCTGCAGGGCCTCCCTCATCTCCTGGATACCCGTTTTCTTGATGAACTCGGGCAGCTCAAACGGAGGCTTCTCTATGCCTCTCTTCCCCTGCAGGTACTTTCTTTTGAAGCACCAGTGGCGGGGCACCGGCACCGTGTTCCTGGTGGCCTTCAGGTGGACCAGCAGCTTGGGCTCCTGGGCCGTCACATCATGCATCTCCACCACATCTGGACGAGCCACCAGCTGGAGCAAGGAGACAGGAAGAGAAATTAGATCCAAGGTCAATGATAATAAGAAACTCTTTTCAGACTGAAAAAAGTGGCTTTTCCTTTCAGTCAAGATGGTGACGGAGACACAAAACCATTTGTCTTTTTACCTGTTTGAGTTCAGCCACAGTCAACCTGTTCATCCTCCTCATCTTCTTCTTTGACAGTTTGGGTACATCCGGTCTCATGTCCTGTAAATATTTCATATGTTTATACATGTACACCAACCGGATTTTGGGCATCTTCCAAACAGAAGAAAGGAGTCAAACCTCATCGCTGTCGTCGCTGTCTTTCCTCTCATCCTCGAAGCCCTTTTTCCGCGGCATGGCCGTCTCCTGCTTCTCCGTCTTCTCGGGCTCCTTCTCCTTCTCTTTTTTCACATCATCGGTCAGCTGGGAGAGAGAAGAAAAATAGCCGCATTACAGCCAAACAGAAGCAAATGCCATGATCACGTGAGAGCAACACAGATTCTGCAGAAAGGAAAGAGTAGAGCTACATGCAGGCGAGGAAGTCGACACTGCTCTCACTCACCTTGAACGCCTCAAAGATCCTCTTGAAGAAGATGTAGTTGGGGTCGTAGATCTCCGGCTCCTCTGTGATGTACTCGATCTCCACCTCGGGCTCCTTCTCCTTCTCCTTGTCTTTGTCCTTCTCCTTGTCTTTGTCCTTCTCCTTCTCTTTGTCGCTGCCCTCTTTCTTCTTCTGCTCCTCCTGTTGCTGCTCCGCATGCTCCTTCTTCTCCAGGGCTCGCTTCTTCTTGCTCTTCTTCTTGCGGTTTCGGCGCCTGCGGTTTTTCTGAAGGGATGGTTGGTTCGTAAATTTAAAATTTAGAGTGCGAATGACTTTTATTAAAAACGTGAAGATTTTTTCCCTTTCTGCATTTATATATCTTGGAAATACAGCACAGGCAGTACAATGAGATGGCCTTTTTCTTCAGTTTAAGCTCTGTTTTCAAAACAACAACAAGAATGCCTCATTAATGAGGTATGACTCAAATATCCAAGATGATTTCATGCTGAATTTGCCTCAGAATGACCACAATACAATGAGTTGAGTGCTATAGTAACACCACCAAACAACTGAAATATCACAAGTACAGCGGTCTAGAATTGCTGAGAAGATGGTGAGAGAAAAGACTTACATCTTTCTTAGAAATCTGACTGTCATCGTCCTCTGTCTCAGACATGACTGGAGCAGAGGAGTTGTTCATGTCCATATCTGCCCCCTCATCATCTTCCTCTTCTTCAGATAGGAAGAGAACGGAAACGGACAAATCCCATTATAAACCAGAATGTTACCACATCCCAAAGGGACAAACGTTACAGTAAAACGTAGAGTAACAGCTGTACTGACCTGCGGGGTCCGTGAGCTGCTCCTGTCTGATTTCCTTCAGCTGAAGGATCTTCTCCAGAGCTTGAGGGATCTTTGGCCCGCTGATGCTTACCTCCTCGCTCTGCCACACCTGGAATGGAAGCAAAACAACAACTTGTGACTGAATGTAGCACAGGTAGTCTCCCGCTTTCAATCACGTAGAGATCCAAGTCCCCGAAGAACAAATCTCGCCCCCAATTAGAAATGTGTTCATTTCTTAGCTTAAATTGGGACAATATTGTATGCAAAATATTCTGCAGGTCATAAAAAAACTGTCTGAACATTTAAGACTTTTATATGTCTAAAACCAGTCATCAGTAGTGTTATCTTTCTGAAAATACACTCTGTGTTCACTCTTCTGTGAATGGGGCTGTAGCAAAAAAGTACAGTATTTAAATATGGATTCTGTGTGATTGTGCAAAATAAAAAGAATCCTCAGCTGAAATCTTTGGAAGAACCACTATTCAACTGAAGTCAGGCACACGAGTTGCATCTGCCTCCTAACTTCTAAACACATAAAAAAACAAATGGGGAGAAACCTCTGCTTACCTCTCTGTTATCTTCTCCTGGAGGAGGTGGCACTCTCTGTTTCTGGGTCGGCATCATACTGACACCAGGAGGTAGCGGCCCACGGGGATCCATACCTGGAAAAAGACAGATTGCAGGTGATAAAAAGGCAGAATGAAGGTGCAATATAAAAATAACCTATTACGGGCGGAAAAAAGAAACGCAAACATAATCACGACATCACTAACATACCTCGCACTGCGCTCACAGGGGGCATGGCTCTGGGCCCCGGACCCTGCTGCATCTTAACCATCTCCTGATGACGCTCCTGTTCCAGCATCACTGCAGCCTGATGTACGAGAAGGAAGGAGATGGGACTTAAAATACATGGAGTGTAGAGAAAAAAGGGATGCGCCCTAACTGTTATGAGGCGATTCTTTTATAGCTGTTATACATTATATTTTTTTGTTTTTCTTAATCCTACCAGCTCACAGACTGACCACATCTCAGTATTGGATCATTACACAGTCAGTAAACCTCACCTGCTGCTTGGCTCTCTCCTCCTGCTGCAGCACCATGGCTGCTCTGTGCTGGGCCATCTTCAGCTGATCATCCTGCGATAGGCCGGGAGGGGGCAAACCTGGGGGCTCCATGCCCATGTGGATGCCGGGCGGAGGGGGCCCCCCGGGCATCATGCTCATAGCCTGGAGCATGCCCATACCAGGAGGCATGGGTGGCATGGGCATCGGGGGCAAGGGAGGGATACCTTGCATCTGGAGAGGAGGAAACACGGGAGACTGTGAGGACAATGGCACGTACGAGGGTGTGAAGGGAACACGCGCGTCATTCTTGTTACGCCTTTATTCACTGCAGCAATTCTGTCCCCAAAAATGAGTGACTCTCACAGTAGCAACACAGAAAATAAGGCTAATTGTATTTGGCATAAATATACAAACTAGCCAAAGGGGATTTTCTTTGAGGCACGGAACAATGGTGCTACACCGTCATTACACTTTTAGAAAAGGGTGTAAGATGCAAATATGTCATGCAATTTTAATATACAACAGGAGGTGGTAATATACACTAGGCTGATAACATAATAATGTTGAGGAATTCTGGGGACAGCCAACGGTAGTATGTGTGATCTCACTACATTTCCACATGCAAAGAAAAGTGAGAAAAATAATGCAGAATAAAATGTTATTTAAAAAAAGATCACACATTTTCTGCTTTGTTATTTACCTGGGAGCCCATTGATTTGTCATCAGGTTTGCTGAGGAGGATCCCAGTCTGCAGAGAGAAGCACGCTCAAATGGGTGAATACTTTTGCGCTAAAGACTTTTTGAGCAACATTATCCAACACGTGGATTGTAGTTGCAGTTTCTTTATTCGCATTAAGAAGGTAGAGGTCTGAATAGTCAACACACTCGCCTCTCTTCACAACTAGGTGTAAAGCATGCATGAACAAGGCACTACTTTATCCTTATCTAGTCATGTGTAGCTGAAGGAAGGTCGACGACAGTATATTTGAAGCCAGGCCACCCCTACATATAGCTGTGTGGTAGTAAGTAAGAAAAAGTACAGAATGTGCTTTTCATGCCGACAGGTTCACTCAAGACTCATCATCAATACATGGGCACTCCTGTTAGCCTGTATGGCTAAAACCAACACAGACTTTGTGATTGCATTTACCTGAATCATGTAGCCCTTCAGTCTGTCAATCAGCTCCTCTCTGGGACCTGAACAATGTCGAGAAACTTCATTACAAGGAAGAAATGTAGACTCTACTGTTAACAACAGTCATGGTAGAACATTGCATGGAGACTTATTTGAATGTGAGCTGTGTTTTCCCCACTAGTTAGGCCGACTTCAGCACTAAACTGACTACCAGCGAAGTGAGGTAACGTTAAGTCAAGTGCTTAGATGACCCTTCATGCAAGTTAGCCCGCAAGCTAACCGCTAAATCAATAGCTACTTAGCTACAGGACGAGACGCATGTTGATAGTGCCGCTTTTAACGCATTATATTGGTACATGTCTTACATACATATGAATATACATTTAAAAGAGTGTAAACACACTGCAGGCCTAACTTTAACTCATTGCAACGGAAGTGCTGCGTTTTGCTAGCTAGCGTTAGCAACCGACTAGCTACTGTTAGCTAAACACAGTCCTTCTTCCAGCGCGCTCTCCGTCTTTCACGTTTTTTTCGTACCCATCGTAGGCGCTCCCAGCTCCGCCAGCTTGTTATGAAGCTCCGGGTGGCTCCATGTGTTCAATGCCGCGATAGCACTGCCTAAATCGGACGGGAGGGATTCGGTGCCCGGTGGTCCGTCGGATGCCATGTTCAGGTTCTCTCAATGGAACAACGGCGGCTGCGGAAACCACGCGAGTGGCGTTGAACGGGACTAGTGCAAAGCATGACGGGAAGCACCCTGCCGCACTCCCTGCTGGGACATGGAGTCCGAAAGAAGGAACATTGCATTCACTCATTCTAGCCACTAGAGGTCAGTGTTGGCAGCTTGAAAACAGCGTGACAGCCCTATAATAATAATTCACGGCTTATTACTAATGTTTTAAACATTATGTTTTATAAAACCTGTTTTATTTTTTATTTTTTTTTATTAATGTAATGCTTTGCTAAGTAAGACTTCTTGGTAAAATCAACTTAATCAAAACAGCACTAAAACCTTACGGCAAAACTTCAGATTGTCCTTTAACTCTGTTTCAGTTCAGAAATCATGAGCGAAGCAGCACCACGAGAGCAGAGAGAGGATAAAGCCCTCCCTTTCACTGTACTGTGGGTTATGACTAGCGGCCACTGCGCAGGCGCAATGTGAAGGTTGCACATTTGATCATATAGATCAGAAGCAGGGCGTTTCTAAACAATACGCGCAGCTACAGAGCATTAGAGGGGCTGAACCTCCACTAAACATGGAAGGAAAGGTTTGAATAACTGGATAAAAGGAAACATCCGGCAAGGTAAATGTAACATTCTTTATCTACACTGCTTTACGTCGCGCTGCAGGACGAGATCTTAAACTGTTGTGTTTTTTTTTTTTAACCTGAACTTTTTTTTTCTATATACATGTAAGGAGAGATTTGAAGTTTTTGCTGTGGGAACTGTTTCCCGATCATGTAAAGCAAACTCCTCGCAGTCGCTGACAACTTTCGCTGCTCCAAAAAAAAAAAGAAAAGAAAAGAAAAAACGTGAATTCTGCCGATGCCGCGCGGTCAGGGTCGCGCAGCCCCCTGTTATTGCTTCTTTCCGGTCACTGTATGCGGATACCATCTTTGATGAGGGGGAGGTGAATCGTCCAGCTGTTCGTGTTGGGCAACTTGAGAAAGTTGCAATCTGAATGCTCAAAACTGAACACTGTCTGTATCTCCTCTCAGGGACCACACCTACCACCACGCTTATCTGCGTGAGCCATGCACGAGCATAGGAAAGTGGCTTTATATGCATTATTATTAAACAACTATAAATATAAGTACATGCACATCTTGTGTGAGTGGGTGTGGGTGTGATGCCAATTTCTACATCCTCTTTTGATAAAGATCATTTCAAAAGTCAGCATTTATTGTGCCAATTGGACACTGTGCTTGTCTAGTTTCTCTGCAGGTCTACTCCTCCCCCTTGGCTTTAAAGCAAAAACACTTTGGATATTTCATTTGACAGTGTTTGGAATATGAACCGTGCATGCAGAAATACACCAGAGGGAGGTCAGAAATGCTTACTCACAACACAAACACTGGAACTCACCCACACCCACAGGCATTAGTTACATGCAGCATGTATTTAAGCAGTCTGAGTCCCTCGCTGTGCCTTGAGGAGGAAACCGCCGGCACATTAGACTCTGACACACAGCCGCAGAAAAGCAGTAGTGACGGATACTGTACTGACATTTGTATTGGTTTCAAAATCCTGGTGTGACTGCTGGTAAACTCATGTGGCCCCTGTGTGTCCCACATCTTTTAAATATATTGAATATTTTTCCGTTTATAGCTTCATGGCCCATATTATTTTTCAAATTGCATAATAACGGCTATAACATAATATGTCTGTAACCTAATGCTATTTACATGGCATGTTTTTGAGGAAATGTCAAAATACAATACACGGCAGTGACAACACACACACGCATGGGGTGGTTGGGTGCACTCATATTTACTCTTCTGTTTGAATTAGCTCTGTGATGTTCGACTGGAGCTGCTGGTGAAAAAATGTGGTGGCTTTTCTTTGTGTCTGGACGTGCAGTCTACTGCATGTCATCTCTCATAGATGTCACTACCTGCACTGAGTTGGAGGATATCTCTCTCTCTCTCTCTCTCTGTGTGTGTGTGTGTGTGTGTGTGTGTGTGTGTGTGTGTGTGTGTGTGT
>CALSBV010010748.1:3378062-3397156 GCA_943590825.1 Bovichtus diacanthus
AGCAAGCTACTGCTAGCAAGCTACAACTGCTACTGCTAGCAAGCTACAGCTGCTACTGCTAGCAAGCTACTGCTAGCAAGCTACAACTGCTACTGCTATTAAGCTAGCAGTACTGTAGTAGCTTGTAGTAGTAGTTGTAGTACTACCCTTGCTAGCAGCAGCAGCAGTAGTTGAAATTGTAGTAAAAGTATTGAATCTTACACAATCATTTAAACATTTCTCATCAGTCTGTGAACATGGACCTGTAAACGTGGTGTCGTAGCTACATGTGCTGTTCTCTGGCTCTGTTAGCAGGCACATTTTTCAGTCAGTGAAAATGAGATGTTTTCAATGGGTGTGGTTCACAGGGAGAGCAGTGGAGTTCCACTGAGCAAAGAGCCAAACTCTTTTCTTGTTTTAGCTTCTGTTGACTGACGACTGAGTCTTGAAACAGGAAAAGTGTTTGTTATGGATATTGGAGATTTGAGGTAGTCAAAAAAGAGAAGAGGAATTATGTTAAAAATAAACCATCTGTTTCTCTTTGTTCGAAAGTAATAAAGAGACAGGAAGAGGCAAATCAACGACTACAAAGACAGAAGAACTGAGATGAACTGTTGCAAAGCTCCAGTTCTGTCAAGAGCTTCGGTGGCACTGATGTCAGTTTACACTTCCTCCTCCCCGTATCTGCTTAATTAAAGAGTCAGAGAGAGCTTTTGCTTGTTCGGGGTTAGTGCTGCCTTCATTGTTCATCAAGATTCACACAAACCGAAACCTCTTTTAGCCCCGTGCACAATAAATACCCCCCCACACAGACACACACACACACTCACAGAGCTGCCATCCACCACTTTGTTAATACACCTCTTTTGGTTAAACATTTACTTTACTGACACCGTGTACACATTCACTGCCACACAGTGAAAGTAGCATGGCCGTGCCTATTGTGACTAATCCCCTTGGCTTGTGTGTGTGTGTGTGTGTGTGTATATAGTTGACTGAAAAGAAATAGGCAGGGCCCGTTTGCATTTTAAACCCTGGATGCATGTATAGAGTGTGTATATAGCTGCTGCTGTTGTCTGTGTTGCAATCGCAGGTTGAGTTATTCATGGCGCTTCACATCCGCATATCTTTACTCTGATCTAATTTTCAACTTCTTTCTTTTAGACCTCAGCTGCTGGTGTGAAAAGGAAGGAACTGAAACCCTGCCCTCTTGTTGGCATCTTGACAAAAAAAAAAGAAAAAGCAACAAACCTGATTGGTGCTCACTGGGACTGTCTGCCGTTGCCGTGAGGAGGTCTCCGCTCTCCGCAGCCTGTAAAGCTTCTGCATTTTGAAGCCCCAACCCTTGTGACTTTTATTGCATTCGAAGCATCCAGCTACAGCAGAACCACGAGTACCGCAACCAAGCAGCAGCCTGGTCAATATTTCATAGCTTCTTAATGGCCACTGATGATTGAGCCTTGAAGCCATTTCCACCTTTTTATATCCGATTTTAAATAAGCGCTGTCTGCCGCTATACATCTAAACTGTAGCTGCACAGTTCCCTCATTCATTTTCTTTCTACACATCTTAACATCTTATTGTAGTTCCACACGAACAGCCAACAGAGAGTGACAGCTGACCCTACAGTTACATCCGCAAGTCAGGATGGAGGAGCCCATTTGCGCGACTGGCATGGCCGCCAAGCTGAGGAGCCAGTGGGATCGTGATGATGGTCTGGGACAGATTCACAAGGCGGTGAAGTTTCTGGGTCAGGACTACGAGAGACTGAAAGCCCAGTCCCTCCAGAGTCGGAGCCTGTTTGAGGATACTTTGTTCCCTTGTGCCGCTTCATCTCTGGGATTCAAGGAGCTCGGCGCGAGATCCGCCAAGACCTCCGGAGTCCGCTGGATGAGGCCCACGGTGAGAAAGAGAGGGAGTCATTTAGCTGAAAACGTGTCTTAGCTGGGATATTATGATCAATTCTATACTGTAGAGAGAGCAACAGAACAGTCAGGTTTGTTTATGGAGCAGTTCATTCTGAAAACATGATTAACTGAAGCAAAATCTTCATCAAGTTTGTAGGACCATCGGACATAGGGAGGTTCTGTGGTTTCATCTCTTTCGTCCTCCAAACTATTGACATCAATTTCACGGGGCTGTCCTTTTCTAAAGCAAGAAATAAATAAAAAGCATGCTAAATAAAGCCTCCAGTAGCTCGAATAGTCCTCTGTCGAAGCATGATACATCTCGGGCAATTCTAAGTGAGGAAAATATAGGAGATAATCTGGTAAATACTGGAATTTTAGACCAAAAGTGAACTTGTTTGGTTGTAAAACACACTAATACTCCTGCTAAGGGAACATTTTAGCCAATTTATTATCATATATACACTTGATACATATTTAAGACGTTTTTTGCAAAGCTAATGCATTCTCTAGCTACTGGTTTCAATTCATGTTGGTGCGGTATAAAACTTGACACCTAACAATTCCATCAAAACGATCATTTAGTCTTTTTTTGTTTGTTGCAAAGTGACATTATCTTTGTTTGGCAACACACCCTACATCTGCTTCCTGAGAAGCCTTACCAGTTGATGCGTTCAAGTGCTGTTGGAAAGCTCCAACCTCCAACAGTTGAGAGACCAAACTGCAACCCTTCCAACAACATTTACATATGTTTGTTTCCTTTTTAAAAAAATGTTACTCCTTGGTCTGGTGTCCAACAATTAACATGTATGTCCGCATCCAAACAGTACTTGAACCCATCAGCTGGAACACCTAAAAACAAGCCACAATTAAAACTGCTGTATCATGCATGCATAAATTAACATTCATGTCAAAGTCACTTTTGTGTAGCACTGACACAAACCCATAGTTAAGGTCCTTTAACTTTAAGAGTTTGGGAGAAAGCTGTGAAGGAAGTTTGCAAACCAACTTTCTACGTGTTTGATGATTCTATGTCATCCATCAGACATTGACTGATGACTTCTGAGTGAGCAGAGAACGACTGAATATCCATTCTGTTTTTATCCCCTGCTGCAATTATTTCTTTTAACCTCCCAAGCAGCCTTTCCTCAAAGACTTGAATTTCATTTGTTGCTTGGCAACTAAACTTTCTGACAGGAATGATGGGTCGATATCATTTTTAATGTTCCCGCAACACCAGCCAGGAGTTTAAAAGTGTCTCAGAGAGGTTTCTATCTCCTCTTCGTGCCTCTGTGGTTCTCTTCTCTCCACTGCATAAATACATCAGGTTAGTTTCTGACACTGGAGAGCGAAGTGGGACCGTCTTCATTAGGCGTTATCACGGCAGCTCTGAAGACGGCACACTCTCATTACTGTCTGATTTGCACATATCGTGAGTCGTGATCTTAAAAGCTCCCGAGGTTCTGATCATCAGCATGACTGCAGCCTCTTAGGCTTCCATTCGTGCGTGTGTGTGTGTGTGTGTGTGTAGACCACACGTGTGTTAACGTGTGTCCTGTTGTGTGTCTAATGCTTCCCGGGGTTCTCTTTTTTATTTTTTTTTAAAAGTCTGATGTTTTATAATGCATGCGCCTTGCCTGCGCAACATGATATGTAATATTTAGGCTGCCTACGAGGGTTTACGCTGTTAACATTTCCCCCTGAAATCTGTGCTGTTTTAACCATAAAAAGACAGTGGGGATTTTTTTGAAGCAGAGTTATGTGAGGTATTTATCCACAGTCTGTGTGTTACAGCACAGAAGTGAAGCAATACTGTATACCGCTGTGGACAGGGGCAGCAGCAAAACCTATTTTAGCCACCAAAAAACATCATAAATATCAGTTTAACTGTACCTTTTTTAAAGGGTTGTCTGACAAATAAAAAATTCTAAATATAGCCTACACTTAAGATAATATTGAGTGATATTATTTAGTTTTTTACCTGCTTCTGCGGCCGTATTCCTGTCTGTTTCTCCGAACTTGGGGCCATAAACAACATCTAGAGTAGGTAATACACTGATGAGGGACAAGTACCTCATACAGCCCCACTTCAAAAAATCCGAACTATCCCTTTAAGCCTGTGTGTGTGTGTGTGTGTGTGTGTGTGTGTGTGTGTGTGTGTGATGGTTACTGTGAATTCAACCATGTGCCCGATGGTGTGTGTTTGTGGGGCACGAGAATAAATGGAATATTTCCTTTTTATAGCTTCACGTGGGGCTTATCACGCTCGACACGCTGAGAGGGTTTACGAAGCAGGACATTCTGGGAAACGAGTCGCGGACAAGAAACGCTACAAAGCAACATTGCCTTCCTGAAATGTTTTATTTTTCGGGATTACGTTCTGCGCCTCAAATAGTCTGGTGATCATTTTGGCAGTGCATTTTTAAAGCGGCAGCATCCCATTTCGAGGAAACATTATTGACATGTGTAAGACGACTAGCAAATAAACTGGTGAAAATTTAGTGGGGGAAGCGCAGGTGTAAGTAATTAAACTAATCACGGCTGAATTCCATTTCGCTGAGCCCAACAGAGCCTTGTTGTTAGTAACATCTGCGCTTTCCCTGTTGTGACAAACCAAAATGTCAAAGCTTGTATATTTGTAGATGCACAGTACCGCATAGTGTGTCGTGTCTTTTCAATAACGGCGACAAAGGAAAGCAACAACGATCTGAAAGTGAGACATTGTGGTTTTAGGAGCTATTTCTTAACCAACAACTGTCGCATGCTGGTTGTGCTGTGGTCAGATTTGTGCGCGAGCTTCAACCTGCTTCGACTGCTTCTAAAGCCATTACGTCTTGTTTTTAACTACACATTTAAAACGCAATCTAAAGGGCAGTGTGCTCGGCTAGCTGCTTTGCCCCTGCTTTTTCGTACAAAATCCCTCGCCTCGGACCAGTTTTAGATTTCTTTTTACAAATATGGAACTTTTCTCATAAGATTTTTAAGGTTTGAGACTTAAGTTTAAATGTATTCCTGTGTTGCAAAACAATCTCGAGGGACATTTTAACAGCCAAATGTGGAGGTTTTTAAAACTCATTATGACTTGCTGAAACCTGTATGAACCACGTGTTGTGTACTCTCTGTGGTTTTGGGCCCTCTTGTACTTGTCAACACGGTGTCGGCATGAGAAAGACGACTCGCGTTATTCGCTTGCAAAATGGCTATCCAAAAGCAAGCATTGCAATAATACTTTGTTTGTGTTTTCGTATACTCTACAGGAGTTCTGCAAGCGCCCCGAGTTCATCGTAGATGGAGCCACTCGCACAGACATCTGTCAGGGATCTCTGGGTAAGTCCAACAGGGAGCGTTCCCATCTGTTTCACTGTACCCACTGCAAGATCCAGCTGTTGGAGAGCAGAACAGAACAGGAGAGGAGAGAAATTCCTTACGTTTAATCTGGTCGTGGAAGTGGGAAACGCTTCCGTGGCGTACATGTCGAGAAGTCTCCCTCCATGTGTAGATAAGACTGAGCTCTTGCCGTATTGCACACAATAAGGAGTGAGCAAAGTCAACAGAGCAAGCTGAGCGAGGATATGAGTGGCAGATGGAGATGGACTGCCTGAAGGGGAGATAAGCGGAGCAGAGTTAACAGTCAGTTTATAGCCTGGGATGTTTCCTGCTCGACACAGAGCTGCATCTATAATTCATGCTTTGTTTCTCTGCCTCACATCTGTAAACAAGCCCCCCCACTCTGGCAGTGCAGGAAGTGACTCCCCCTCATCGCCAAATGCAATGCTTTCCCCAACCTCCCCTTCACTCCCATAGGAGCAGCTGAATTGCAAAACAATAAGCCCACAAATGTTGAGCCAGAAAACATGATGTTTCACTTTGTTTTACAGCCGAAATGCACCAGGACTGACTAATCTGTATCTGTGTGCTACGGGGTTATCTGTTAGATGACACACCGGCTGCTATCAGGGGCTGTTTATGGATTATATGTATGTATATATGTGTAAAATTGAAACAGAAGAGTCATGACCTTTTGGCATTAACATTCGAGATGTGAGAATAGACCAATCAAAAAATGTTATTTACTCTCAGATAACACAACACTGCTTTTTTTTTCTTCTTTTTTTAAATATTTTTTTTAATCTCATGCCACACCCTGCAATGTGTAAAAGAAAGATGGTTAAATCTCCGTCAGACAGGGTGTTCCTGTCCTCCGACGGAGAACCTGTTGCAACACCAGATCACAAATTGTGGCTCAAACCCACAGTGCTGTTCCCACTGACAACACTGGTGACTTATTGTGGAGCTCAGTGGAACGCTCCCATTTTCCCAGAGAGCAAAGCTTGTTGAGACATAGTTCCAGCCTCTCGTCTGTACTGAGCTGTTAATGGGAACATTCCAGTTCCACGAGGTTCTTCCCCGAGCCTCCAAGCGCATTCAAGCTCGAACTCGGCGACGTGAATGAATTGGACTTTTTTTTTTTACGGAAAATAGTTTTTTCGCTCTCTGCTAATACTGGAATGGATGTAGAGTGAGTCTGTCCAACACCTGTTTCACATCAATTCTAGTCAACACTTAGATGTACTGTGGTAGGTTTTGACACTAAGGGCTGGTCTCGTGTAATAAAACTGTGTGTGTGCGTGTGTGTGTGTGTCCTCAGGGGACTGCTGGCTGCTGGCTGCCATCGCCTCGCTGACCTTAAACGACAACCTCCTCCACAGGGTGGTTCCTCACGGACAGGGCTTCCAGCAGGGATATGCCGGCATCTTTCACTTCCAGGTGACAACCGCTTCACTGCCTGCATTTACACACGCGTCCGTCTCAGGATGGAAACGCATCCAAACAACTTTCAGTATAGCAGAGACGGATGTTATGGTCTGTGGAGTAGAAACCACGCTTTACATGAGCCGCCAAACGCTTCTCAAAACGCTCAACTGAGGACCTTCACATTGGAGGTGGATGAAAACCAACATTTGCCTGCATCTGTGCAGAAGTCCTGACATTTTTTCCGATTCAGGGGGGCCAGTCGATCTGTGCCCGCTCGCTTCATTTGGTGCGTTTCTGCCCCAACTCTTTCCTGTTGCGCCACTTCCTGCCAGGTGCACCGCCGGTTGTGCAAACTGTTGGTGTGAAATCAAAAAGAGTTTGTTTTCTTTGGGTGTTTTTGTTTTTGCATGCAGTTTTGTTTGACTTCGCACTGATCCATCACGGGCAAAGCAATGTCACGTTCAGGGTCCAAATGACGTCTTGAGAGTTTTCCTTTCGAGCAGAAACGGCGCTCCTGTGAACCATGTTGTTGGAGACGTGATGTCATTTCTGTTATGTCACAGGAAGATCCCCGACGCTATCGGCTGTCAACTTCTTTCCTCTCATTCATGCAAGAAACACTGAGCAGCCTGCTGATTTTATATTAATACAGTTGCATGCCTCTAAGGCCACTAAGCACTGTATGTGAAATAGTGCTGAGATGATGGGTTGTTAAATATAAGGAATAATACAGGAATAATGAGGTAGTAAAACATGTTTTTTTTCCCACACAATCTCCTCTTTTCACCTGTTAAACAGCATTTGAGTCCAAGCTGAGTCGAGCACACTCTCCTGCACCGACACGCATCTCTTTATCGCACGTCGAATTGTAAAGCCAAGATGAGATATAATCCGTCAGCCGCGCCTGGCGAGACAAAAGCTACTGTCGGAATCAAACACGGAGGTGGTGTGATGCTCTGTGACGTGGAAATACTTGTTCTATTTATTCTATCTCTACGATGCGAGCGTCTCGCAGACTGCCGGGCCTTATCAGATGAACTTTGCTTTGTACACAAAATACACACGACACACACACACACACACACACGCGCCAAAGCGCAGGGAAATGTGAGATGATGCAGTAGCTGCTGCACCCTGGAGCAGTGACACAGGTCAACAATGCAGCCAGTCAGTCAAATATGAGGAAGGGGAATCTTTGCAGCGTTGGTTTCCAGTTATTAGAGGCAATTTATTTTACAACCAAACTGACGGCAATAGAAAAGTTCAAACATACAGAACGTGGCGCTGTGATGTTGAAAAAAAAAAAAAAGAAAGTTAATTGTATTCATGGATCTTTTAACTGAATTTGCTTTTAAATGTATGATTATTTCAAAGTTACGTCAATAACATTCCCAGATACAAGATCTTCAACACATTTTCTTTGATGCTTGGACTTGCTCGTCCAGGCATTTCACTGGCGTGCTGTGATGTAACCCCCCCGCCCCCCGCCCCCTCCCACCCCTGACACCCTCTAGAGTGCCAACTTTTACTGCCAACATTTCAACCCAACGCAGCTCTGCATGCGGAAGTAATCTCACCGAGGTTCTGTGGATGTGCACACCTACACTTGCCATATATTCCAGCCCACACTTGTATAGTTCATGTATTTGAATGCTAAATTATTGATCATATGCTGAAGAAAAATAACTCTTTTTGCCTTTTTTTAGTGATGGCCAGCTCTTTGCTATAGTGTGAAATCTAAATAAAACCTTTTTTGCCCCCAGTTAATGACATGATAACTCTAAAACTAATGATCCAACGCCTGCACTTTGAGATTAATGCACTTGGAGCTGAGTCTGCTGCCCTCTTTTTGATGCGGTGAGGGATTTTTTTTTTATTGTTTTTGCCAACCAGACTGCCAGCCTGCCAAGTGTTGACAAGGGAGAGAGAGAACAAGGAAGTGAAACGAGAAACGGATACATGCGTAGGAACTGACCCACAATGTGGAACATGCACCGGATCACTTATGCACTGAAGACACTGAAATCGTAAAAATTCAGCTGAGGGGCTGCCGCGCTGAGTCATCTGTTAACGAAGGATTAATAAATACCATCACTCACACACACACACACACACACACACACACACACATGCATACATACAGCTCCCATTTACACATGTCTGCTATGGCTAATGACTCAAATGATAATGTGAAATCAGCCAAGGGGAAAGCAGAAAATTTGGCCCGTTTTTCACTGATTATTTCCAGAGACTCTGTGTTAATTTTTATGAATATAGACATACTTGTTGTCGCTGGTAGAATGAGTGGAAATAATCCTTTAATTTGCTCTAAAGGCTCGTCAATGCATGCACGTGGTCAATATGCATGCATGTGGTTAATGTACACGCATGAAATGGCTCGTGAATACATATGGCCGCTTTCGATTTAGTAACAAGTTGCCCTACTTTCATCATCCTCTCTTCAGCAGTATTGCAGCCAATAATTATTTTCATTACTTGCAGTTTCTCTCTTTTTTTTCTTTTTTTTTTTTTTCCGTTTCTGCCCGAGCATGTTTCCATTCTCTGTTCCCTTTTGTGTGCTGTCGAGTCTTCCAGGGATCCCCCTTTGTAACAGTTTGGATCCTTTTCAAGCCTCTGGATAAATTACCAAGACCTAGATGAGTCATCCCAAAATGTAATTATGAGGGCTGCTGGCAGTGTGGATCTTAATTGAAGTCGGGCAGAAAAGGAGGGAGTCTGTGCGAACGAGGTGGGGGAATAAATTATAAACTAGGCAAATCTCAGTCGCAAACAAACGCAATGGAAGTGGGGCAGAATCGTTTGCCGCATTTCTTTATCAAAGCACACATTTCACGCAGGAAAAAGAAAATCTGAACAGTTTGTTGAATTGTGTCGAAGGTTTCTCGAGCTTTGAGGTCGGCCAGCTGCAGGTTAGGACACAAATGTGGGAAGAGTTCATTTCTCTCAGTGAGGCTGTGAGACGAACACTCGGCAGTGTCCGTGTGAAAGGGTAGAATGAGGAAGTGTGTGTGTGTGTTGTCTTCAGTGAGCCGTGTTGTGACACAGCTCCTCCCAGAGGTGGATTCAGCTCTGCAGAGCATGCAGAATTCATCTCTCCGTCTATGTTCCTGCTGTACACACACATGCTGACCTGGAGTGCAATCTGTTAACACACACACACACACACACACACACACACACATGCACACACTCTAGCTGTGGCTTCTTACGTGCCAAATGACAACCGTGCAACTTCCTTTCCCCCTCTTTCTCTGCTGCACAAAACCTAGTTACGTTGACAAAGAAGTATTTCTTTCACAACACTGTATTGCTGCACTTGCGGGCGGATTACTGAACGAGGCCTGACTTACAAAATGTCGCTGGAAAAAACCCCCAACACAAAACACGCACATGACGACGACAAGAAAGACACAAAACGAGCACAAAGAATCACGAAACGACTAAAAATAGACTTGAAATGACAAAAAATAAATGCAAAACCATCACAAATAGATGCGAAACAACCACAACATGTCAACAAGGAGGTGCAAAACGACTCGATAAAGACATAAAACCACATAGAAACGACTACGAAGGGACGCTAAATGAATAAAAGTCCACTCCCTTTGAGTTTGGGGTGAGTTAGAGCTTTGTTTTTCTTCTTCTCGGGTCTGCTCTTTGTGTTCTCTGCACTGGCACAAATTCTCTGGGCACGACAAACGCTACGTGAAAAGACGGGAGTCACTGTGCAGAACCACCCAGAAAAGATCCTCCACTCTGGACACCTTCAAACGTCTCAGTTCTCGGGTGTTAAAAACAGGCTCAGTGTGGGAGAGTACGTTTTTCAAATATAGCAGCGTTAGTGTCGATGCAGTCTAGTCTAGGAGTGGCATTTCCAGAATGTAATTTACACCTCGATGCCAGGACGTCAGGCAGAGGAGTCTGAGCGCTACAGGGATGAGGCAGCTCTTTACAAAATGGACTTTGTGTGCAGGTTTACATGATTGTTCAAAAACCTTACAATGCTTTGCTTCAGGTGGGATTTGTATCTAGAGATTGGAATTTCTTTCCAAACGCTATGTTTTTTGTTTTTTTTGCATAACATTGACTCTGGTCATTTTACGTTTTTATGACTTATCTTAAGGTTTTTCAAACTTAAAGCATGTTTTATTTATTTTTTCGGTTACATTGCCAAGAAACGACAGGAATCGACAACAGAAACTTTGACTTCAGCTTATTTCATATATACATACGATACAACTTCATTTTTCAACGTCAGTTTTCACACAAAAATTCTATTCTCCGTTTCTTTAAAAATACCAGCCGTCCGGTGAGATGGATGGCCAATAATCTCCGTAGATATTGGATTTGATTTATATAGTTTAGTTTAAAGTTTCAAAGATGGGCTGCTCAGCCAGGCCGTACTGCAGTACAGCATGACGCTCTGCGAAGAAAGAAAAGGCTGCATCTTCTCCCAAATAAATCCGATATGAGGAGTCCATGATAACACCCAGCTATTTGTATGAAGAGACTGAACGCATATGTTGTGTTGGTCTCTTTTGCTCCCTGCTGGCCGACAGGCACACAGCCACGCGCTAAGGCCTAATGTGGGAAAACGCCCTCTTTTGCTCTCCTCTGAAAACATTTCTGCTGCCGCGCAAAGCCTCCTTTTGTCTCACACAAGAGACATGCGGGTGACGCTGAGGCAAAGATCTGAGGAGCGCTGTAGTTCCCAGCCTGCTTTCTCAACCGAGACTAAACGTGCACCGTCAAACTCCACTAATAACTTAATTATCCCAAAACCAGTCCTGCAGGCAAATCACTGGTTTACTAGGCAAAGTAGCTGCACTTTGCTGCACGTTTCTGCACGTTGTTGACCTGCTGTTGACCTGTGTGTGTGTGTGTGTGTGTGTGTGTGCCTGTTGACCAGCAGGGAGCAGGAGAGCTAACCCAACAAACATTATATACAGCAGCGGTCCTTGACCTTTTTTGCACTGCGGACCGGTTTCATGCAAGACAATTTTTCAGGCATAACCAAACACACAATAACGTGCAAAAAAAATATATAATTCAACTATAATTAAAATGTAATTATTCTATTTTATATTTCTCACTTTATTTATATTATTATTACATTTTAATATGTATAATGTAATACATAAACATTTTTACAATACATATTACCAATTTTCTGTTGCAGAAAAACATGCTTTAAATTTGAAAACCCATGAGCCACGCTGTCACCTTCTTCCTGCGTGCCCGATGTTCCGACGTCGATGTGTGAATTACATTCTGTAAATGTGACGCGGCTTTAAATGGACGTCTCCTGGACTAGACTGCGTCTGCGTCAACGCTGCTACATTTGAAAATAAGTCTTTCTCCGTCCCCCGTTGACCTCTCTCTCTCGCACTAAGACGTTTGAACTAACCTTTGAAAGTCTCCAGAGTGGATGTGCTCTATATTTTAATATTACTGATGGAAAGTAACTAAGTACATTTAGTCAAACTTTGAGGTCTTTGTCTCTTTCTAACTCTGTTATTTGATTTATATGCACCATAAATCAAAGTCAAACTCTCTTAATTCTGCCTACCTTCCTGCTGACAATACATTCTGTATCTCCTATTAAAAGTGTGTGTGTCTTTTGTAAACTTTGTGAGTTGTAATATTGGTGTTTTTCTTGCGTCCGTCGTGCAGTTCTGGCAGTTTGGCGAGTGGGTGGAGGTGGTGATCGATGACCGGCTGCCGGTGAAGGACGGGAAGCTGCTGTTCGTTCACTCGGCAGAGGGGACTGAGTTCTGGAGCGCGCTGCTGGAAAAGGCCTACGCGAAGTAAGACTGACGGACTTAGTTAACACTTAAAGTAATCGTAGTCGCGGCTAATGACGAATTAATGTCACGTCGTAACATTCGTGATGTTGAATGTGATACTTTTGTTGTTGCTACACTTACATGTCCACATCTAAAATGAGGTTTATTTTTTTTACTTGGTTGGTACCTACATTTGGCTTTATTTCGGCGCTTTAAAGCAGGGGTTCCCAACCACCGGGTCGCGGACCAGTACCGGGCCGTGGATCATTTGCTACCGGCCCGCACAGAAAGAATATTATTTTTTTTTGTGTGTTGCTAATATTTATTGTAAACAATTTTTATGTATTATATTAAATTATATTACAATGATATAAATAAAGTGCATAATATAAAATGGAATGATTATATATGTAATAATTAAATTATATGTTTTGCACTTTATTGTGATAGCCTGATATATGTATGTTAAATACATATATATATATGTGTTCGCTCAAGTTCCAGTCTCAACTTATCAGCTTATTGAAGACTGGAGCTCCACAAAGACGTTTTCTGGATGTAGAACGTCTGTGCTCGGAACACGATTGATCAACACTTGAAGCCCTGACGGAGCTGTTGAGCAACTTGAGGCCACAGCTGCTCCAGTGGACAGCTGTGGCCTCAGCTGTGAATTAGCTTTGCTGGAACAGTGAAGCACTGCATTGTTTGTGGAAGTGCCTGGCTGCCAAGTTATGTGGGCTTCACAGTTGTGGAGCAGAGAAGAAACGGGAAGAGTGTGACGTAAAAGTGCGATTTATGCATTGTTACGTTTGTACGTAGGCACGTGTTCATACACGGTTGTGTCTCATATACCTAATCGTTCTCTTTGTACTATTTGAAAGCTTTGAAATCGTCATTAATCTCCTGTTGTGTCCCAGGTTGAACGGCTGCTATGAGGCCCTGTCAGGCGGCAGCACGTCCGAGGGCTTTGAGGACTTTACGGGCGGCGTGACGGAGATGTTCGAGCTGAAGAAAGCCCCCTCCGACCTCTACGGCATCATCAGCAGGGCCATAGAGAGGGGGTCACTGCTGGGCTGCTCCATAGACGTCAGTAGCAACTTTCATGCTTCCTTTGCTTTAGCTTGAGAGGTGCTGGTAGGGGGGGGGGTTTGGGAAAGAGCCGGGCTATTTGTTTGTGGTGTCAATATTCTCATCTTACTTTAGGGGAAAAAGCCAATAAGCATTTACCTAAAATGTCCAACTATTCCTTTAAGTTCTTTGTGATTAGAAAACATCAGTTTTTAATAGGTTGAAAAGAGAGAGTTTGATTTAAAGAAATAATGAAAACAAGTCATCATCTCAGTTTTTTTATTACCTCTAGCTGAGTTTTACTTTAAAAATAGATCACCCTGTGTAGCTGATGTCAGCCCTTTTCTGCTCCTCATGGAAATGATCTACTTTCCACTCACTTTCTTTTTTTTTTAAATCTCACACTTCAAATAATAACCCTGTAGTCATATAATACAGTGCTGGAATTTGTAGCTGATAAAATCATTCATTAAATGACACATATAAAGTAGTAAAAGACCCAAAAAAGTAATTTTCAAGTGTCTAAAATGTGAAGATTTTAGAAGCTTGTTCTGCTTTATATCATTTTTTTTTTTAATTCTGGATTTTTCTGTCTGTTTCTAATCAGTTTAAGACATATCTTTTGGTTTCTGTTAACTTCTAATGGACACGCAGTTAGGGTTTTATAAACCAAACAATAAATGGAGAAAATACAGCCATTGTCAACTCAGTGAATAATGAAAACGCTTGAACACTTCTTACGAATCAAACGGGAGATTGTAAAGTTATGAATGTACGACTAAGTCCAATAAGTTGAGGGAGGGGATCAGGGAAAGCGAAATGATTCAAATTAAACTTAGCGCACGGCCCTATTTTACAGAACATATATTTAATGTACTAATACCTATTTGTTAGAAAAGACGATTGTTGTTTACACAAAGGTGTCGCTGTGATGGTAGAAAAAAAAAGAGAAGAAGGTGTGAAATGTGATGTGGGACCAGGAGAGGGCAGTGGAGGTTGTGGTAAAAGAGTTGACGCTGGCATGAGATCAGCATAATTGCCCGGGACACTGGGTGTTTGCAGACGGAGGGGACTGAACTCTGTCTGTCTGGCTCTAGGTCGTTTTCTCTAATCAATGTGTCGCATACAGAGGAAATCAATGTGCTGCCCAGTCTGGGCAGGAAGAAGTGCCAATCTAGGACAAACTAAAAGGAGTTATTTCATAAAAGATGAGAAGACTGAGTTAATGTTAATAAATGTGGAACCCAGTTTAGGGGTCGACCTATGTGGGTTTCTGTCAGCGGGCGAGTTAAAGTTTGCTGACGTCAATTGATGAGGTGAATGAAGTTATGGCGCCGACTGCCGGTGTCACTAACCCTGGCGCATGTGTTGCAGCGGTGCTCTGGCTGTGACTCTGCGTGGGCGTCTGTGACCTCGGGTTTCTCCTCTCTCCTCCCCAGATCACAAGCTCCGTTGACATGGAGGCCGTCACGTTCAAGAAGCTGGTGAAGGGACACGCCTACTCCGTGACCGGTGTGGACGAGGTGAGCGGCGGCGAAGCAAATCTCGCCGTGGTTGTTTTTGCAATGGCCGAAACCGGTTTCAGATTTCTGAAGAGTGAGGAAAACTCTCAACTCTGACACTCGTCTCTCTCAGTTTTATCTGCCTAATCGCAGAGTATAGTGAATAAACAGTGAATAAAATCACAATGTGCTCACGTTACCTATTGTTAGTTTGTAAAGAACCAAAGATGTGGATGTGCAGTTCAGTTTGAGCTGCAGGGGGTCCGGTGCAGAGTGGAGCCCGGGGGAGGGAGACTGTGTGCAGGGCACCAACTCCACGCAACTTAAGCGAAAGTGTGATATGTTTCCCCCCCCCCCCCCCCCCCCCCCTCAGGTCGCATACAGAGGAAATCAGACCAAGCTGGTTCGCGTCAGGAACCCCTGGGGAGAAGTGGAGTGGACCGGAGCCTGGAGCGACAAGTACGATTTTACTTTACGCTTTGCTACTTTGAAATGTCCCGTTAAATGGCGACCCATGTGTCCACTTTTTTAAAGGAGTTCCTAAAGTGCTAAGTAGCTTTTTTGGGAAGGGTTTTGCTGAAGATTTTGTGAATTTCCAGTACAAACGAGGAGAAAACTGCCGCTGTAGTTGTACGTATGTATATTTCTTGTACAGTCCTCTCTTCTCTTTGTGACACCCTCAGCTCAAGAGAGTGGGACAGCGTGGATCGCTCTGTCAGAAGTCGGCTACAAAACCGAAGCGAGGACGGTGAATTCTGGTGAGTCTTCTCGTGGCGTCTCAGCAGTACCTGACTCACCTGATGTGACCTCACTGGCTGCTCATTATAGGAACACATTCGGATGTTTCGTGTCAGAATTGTATTTCCGGTGCCTCTTTTTGTCTGTTAACATGTAATTAAATGATCCAACAAAACCGTAACTTTCATGTTGAGCCCACAGAGCTGTAAATAAGACCGGTCGCCCCAAAGGCAACTTTGTCCTAACGGTGTATCTTATTTCCGTCTGTCAGGATGTCGTTCAGTGACTTCCTGCGCGAGTTCACTCGTCTGGAGCTCTGCAACCTGACGGCTGATGCTCTGCAGAACAGCCAGCTGAAGAAATGGAGCTCCTCGCTGTACCAGGGCGAGTGGAGGAGGGGCAGCACAGCTGGAGGCTGCAGGAACTTCCCAGGTATGTGCTGGATGGGCGCGAGAAATGGAAGCGTGATATTTGATCAAGGATCTTTCCCAGAATTCAATTTGGTGTCGTTTTCTTTGTACATTTTAGGGATTTTTAATTGCGAGTTTCTTCTACCTCTGACCAAATCAGTTCTCAGATCACATGATGGTGTTCTATTCTGTTCTAGTGGCACTAAATCATTTCTGGGGGATAAACACTGTTAAAGAAGCAGGGAGGGAGGATTTAGATGAATTTACTAAAGCTGAGTAACAAAACAATGGCGGAAAAAAAAAAATAATTTCTTTGGAAAAGCCCCATCCTTGACTTCGAAATGAAAAGTTGGACCAATCTGATCTTTTCAACTCTTCTTCCCAGCAACCTTTTGGCTCAACCCTCAGTTCAAGATTGCGCTGCAGCATCCGGACTCTCCCGGCCAATCAGATTGCAGCTTCCTGGTTGGCCTCATGCAGAAGGACCGCAGGAAGAAACGGCGGGAGGGCAAAGACATGGAGACCATCGGGTTTGCACTCTATGAGGTTAGCTGCTCAAACTTTCATCTTGAAAGCAACTTGTAGTCAAGTTGTAGCTTTTTCCACTGCAGGAACTTGACATAATGTTAATGAACTTGCCTGTTAATATTGTGCATCTTTGCTTCAGGATTCTTCCCTTGTTTTAACTTTCTTTACAACCCAGGACATTTTACAATCCATATCATAAACTTGCATTTGGGCGATGCTGGGTTTTGGTTCCAGGAACTTTTTCCCAAAGCAAGCAGAGGAAATTGGAAACAAAGCGGCTCCTTTTTACGCGTTGTTAAATTAAATTCCTGCAGTGGAAAAGGGCTGTCTTTATCTCAGTTTTTCTAATTTCACGCATTTCGTTATCCACACACAATCTTTATTTAGGTTTAGCTGAAGAGTCTACGTGTTAGTCTTTTTTACTTGTTCCGGATAACGTCCATCATGGTAATTATCTCTCTCTCCGTTCTTTGCAGATTCCAAAAGAGGTATGAGTTTTTACTTCTCTCCACTTTCTTTCCTATGATTCAAGAACAACCTAACAGTTGACGCAATGCTAACCAGGGCGTTGTAAAACACAAACGTAAAGGGATTTATTACAAAACCTTTAACTTGTAACTTAAAATAGAAGAGTGCTGAAAAGATGAGAATGAGCAAACCTTTTTTCAAGGATTTATTGGAGGCATGTCGACTCTCTCTCCTCTCAGTTTGCGGGCAGCTCGGGCGTCCACTTGAAGCGAGACTTCTTCCTCACCCATGGATCCAGCGCTCGCTCAGAGCTCTTCATCAACCTGAGGGAGGTCAGCTCGCGGTTGCGGCTGCCGGCCGGGGAATACATCATCGTCCCCTCCACCTTCGAGCCGCACAAGGAGGCCGACTTTGTCCTCAGAGTTTTCTCTGAGAAGCCCGCCAACTCGGAGTGAGTAGCTGTGAGGGGGCGTGAGGGGACCTGGGGGGAGGGAGAGAAGAAGACTTGGGGGGGAAAACGAGTGAAAACGAGCAATTATTTTTGCCAATGGTGCGTTCACAGGAGCTCCTGGTTGCCCCATTTCTCCAGTTGGGAAGTTGCTCTTCCGACTTAAGTATGTTCGTGAGGTTTAAGTCGCAGGGTGGAAACATTGAGGCCTAAAAGAAGATGTTGTTGTTCCGACTTGAGGCGGGGGGAGGGGGGGGGGGTTCATGTGAATTGCGGGGACACATTTTCCGATTTTATTCCAGACACCACATGAATGCTGCACGACACATCATTCGTGCATCCGCCCTGGGATTCAGATGTTGCTGAGTTCGTTATGAGCTCTTCCTGGGTCCGTGCTACACCCATCCACTAAGTATCATGAAATTCGGGCCAGTACTTTTTCCCGTAATCCTGCTGACAAACAGACAAAAATAAGCCGAAATCATAACCTCCTTGGCAGGAAGTTAAAAGAAAAAAGAAAGAAATACTGATGGAAAAAACATGTCATTGTATGTTTTTTTAAGATGAGCAATTAAGTCACTTTAAATCTTTCTTCTTTCCTGTCAGGGAGCTTGATGATGAAGTCATAGCAGAGCTTCCAACAGAGGTGAGACTGAACTACAACATGCGACCGCTCATGACGCGTGGAAAGAAACCAAACGCGCTCTGAACATGTTTCTGTTTGCGTTTTCAGACCGAGCTGGACGAGAGCCAGATCGACGCCAGCTTCAAGAACCTCTTCAGACAGCTGGCAGGGCCGGTAAGCCCGCTCGGAGAGGTGGTTCACGGAACAGCCTGCAGTCGTAGTTCAATGATTTTTACCTTCTCTGTTTGGGCCAACAGGACATGGAGATCAGCATCACGGAGCTGCAGACCATATTGAACAGGATCATCGGCAAACGTCAGGAACAGTTGCAATCGCTCTGAAATGACGAGCTTGAGCACAATATGTTGTTGGTTGAACAAGTATTTCCTTTTTGTTTTTTCCTCAATATTGTTGTTGAAAATCTTTTTTTTTTTTTGCCTTGTTTTCTCACGCTAACAGATAAAGACCTGAAGACAGACGGCTTCACAAAAGAATCTTGTCGCAGTATGATAAACCTCATGGACGTATCCTTTTTAAAAATGGCATTAAGTTGATTTCGTAAACATTAATACAACATAAATATTCTAAGTTGCATATCGGGGAACAAGCTTGTTGGATTCCTTTTTTAAAAGAGAACTCCAAAAATGGAGCATTGCACTCCTATAACATTGTCGGACCCACGACGGACAGTTTGGAAAAAGAAAATCGACACAGTTCAACCAGTTTTTTTAATCCAAAAAAATTCCTTGTCAAAACCTACATCACCCACAATGCAACTCCCTTTCAACAGTAAAAGATGCAGGTGTATTATGCTACAACCCCTGGCAAAAATGATGGAATCACCAGTCTCGGAGGATGT
>CALSBV010010748.1:3402156-3425330 GCA_943590825.1 Bovichtus diacanthus
ACATCCTCCGAGACTGGTGATTCCATCATTTTTGCCAGGGGTTGTAGTAGTAGCACCAGACTTTGCGTAAAATCTTTTTTCATGTGTACCCTCCAAGACCCGTAAACAGACTTTAAGAGTTGTCTGCTTTTGATACTATATTAAAAAGAAAAGTTTATTCTGTTGTCGTGCGTTTTGCTCAGATGGAAGTCACTGTTCCTTAACTTCAGGGCTCAGACGGACGGCAGTGGAAAGCTGGGCCTGACAGAGTTCCATGTCCTCTGGGAAAAGATTAAGCGATATCTGGTGAGATCAAACACAGATGGGTCAGATTTGGAAATCGTGCAAAAATAATATTGATTCTGCTTCGTGGTGCTTGCGTCAGCCTGTTGGCTTTGACGTCCGACCAGAGGACAGCTTTTTTTTTATTTTTCTTGTTTGCTTGTCTAAATACTTTCCATTCCTCATTTTCGGTTTCTCTTCTTTCTGTCTGCCAGACCATCTTCAGGCAGTTTGACTTGGACAAATCGGGCACTATGAGCTCCTATGAGATGAGGATGGCTCTTGAGTCTGCAGGTACTGTTTCTTTTCATTTCCGTCACAAGGAGAAGGAAAGAGAAACACAAAGTGTCAGAAGCATTTCCACTCCGATTCACTCGAGTGCTCCCTGCTGGGTTAGGAGTTAAACGTCCGTTTCTTTCTTTTGATTGCTGTTCTCTAAAACGTGTGGTCGGATCTTTTCCTGTGTGCGCTTTCTCCCTCAGGTTTCAAATTGACCAACCAACTGTTCCAGCTGATCATCCTGCGCTACACGGAGGCCGACATGGCTGTCGACTTTGACAACTTCGTCACCTGTCTGGTCCGACTGGAGACCATGTTCAGTGAGTTAAACGTGAAACTTGTTGTCCCCTCACTTATTTACCTTGGCAAACGTTATCAAACTAAGGTTATTACAAGTTGTTTGCTGCTTAACGTTACCTAACTTAACAAGTTACAGTTGTATCGAAATATTAAGGTTTATTGTTTACCTTGTTGGTGTTATTGGTGGAGGTTGTGGCTTAATATTAAACATAATGACCACATGCCATCGTGTACTGCTTACGGTCTCTGGAGAACACAATTTCAGACTTTATTTCCTTCTCCAAGCTCGGGACCGGTAAGGGTCCGACGGAGGAGGTGGGCCTCAGCACGGAGCTCCGCAGCTAGACCCTTTCAATAAACCACACGCAGCACACGTGTGTTTGACGCGTGAAAAAACCCCGGCATATTACACCAGAAAAGAGAAGTTAAAACACTCGTGTTGCTCTTGTAGAATAAGTTGCTGTCTTTGTTTCTGTCTCTGCAGAGACCTTTCAGACCATGGACACCGATAAAGACGGTTTCATGTCACTCAACTTCTCGCAGGTACGGCCACGCAGACAGATCCGCTACCCTAACAATGTCTCAGCTTTTCATGTTTGTGTTGGATATTGAAGTACCTGTGATTTATTCACGATTACCATCCCCTCATTCACACGCTGCCCGTCTTCTCTCTGCAGTGGATTACCCTGACCATGTTTGCCTAGAGAGGAGAGGACTCCACCGTAAATGCACCTGCTGCAGCTCCAGGCCCAGCATGTGTTGTTACAGAAGTGCCTTTTTCTCCACCAGTTCTTCCTCTCGCTCTGACGCTAAAAGACTGTAAATTGCAAATGTGCCAATCCTTTATTTGCCACCTGCTTTGCCAACGGAGGGACGCTCTGTTCTCGTAGCCTGGCGCTCAGCGCTGCCGTCACCCTGACTGCGAGACATAAAGTCCCACAAATGCAATCAAGCCATATAATCTTTAAAAGTTACTTATTTTAGCTGTCACTCATGTTTTGAAGAGCTTGTATGTACTTTCTCCAGAGTTGTTTTCCTTTCGCAGGGTTTAACTGACCATTGGCATATTTTCAGTAGAATTCCTGAGCTGCGTTCATTTGAACTTGGATTTGAAAAACAATTTTCTTTTTAATAAAACATCTGGTTTGGTAATCCATTTTGGCTGAGGTCGCCCAAGCTAAGCTAAGATAAGCTCATGAAGGAAATGAAAAAAAATAGATATAATAGCCAAGTGACTAGCATTTAAAAATGAGTTTTTTTTTTTTGCCGTCTACATTGCACTGAAACGCAACCAATATAAATATTTTTGCTCTAGAACCAAATAAATTTTGCCCCTTTTTGGAGGGGGGGTCAACAGGGACATTTTAAGCCAATTAGCCAATTAATAATTTTTAATGGTGTTTTTTTTTTTTTCCACAATTAGCCATCAACAATTATTAATTCATGATTTACACATAATAAGCAAGGGGTGCTTTTGCACGGCTACATTCATCCACAGAGGGAAACTTTTTTTTTTTCACGGATTTCTGATTAAATCAATTCATTGATAAGTGAAAACAACCCCCCGTGGCTAGTCCACCAAGAGTTAATGTACTTGAGGACGATCTGCAAAGCGCTCCTCTCAGAGCTTCTTTCTTTTCTTCTTTTCTGTGTAAAAACGAAAAACAAAATTGGGAGTTTAGCCTGCCGTCAGTTATTGCAATCTTTCGTGCCAGACGTGGAGAGCTGCCGAGTGTGCCAGCTTGTTCTCCAGCCTACATATGAATGTGCGGAATATGTTTCTCGACTCTGCCTTTTTGTAAATGGCGTTGCCGGCATCTCGTGAAGCTTCACTGGGCCCGGCAGTGCGGAGACAACGGTGTATCACAGAGAGACGTGTCGAGTTATATTTCTTTTCTAAAATAATCCCGTTTTAGCTTTCAAAGGCGTACGTATAATTATGCATGACACTTTTTACTGAAATATTTTGTATCGTGGTTGCAAGTGGATGTTCTAGTGGTTTCAAATGGGACGTGTCGGCCTTGTTTAACTCTCGCCTCTTCAAAGGGAACAAGAACACGTGGATACTTTAGGTGAAGGTCAACTATTATGCAAGATGGATGGATAGTTTGTATGCATGCAGTGTGAAATGTGATATTGTGTCTGCTTGCCTAGTTTCTGTTCATCCATGGGAGCAAGTGTTTTATATAAAGGGTAGTATTCCAAAATAATATGTCACTTTTAGGGTGGGGGGGTGGTGGACTTGATACTCCAGCATTCGTGTCTTCAGTTTGTTTTTGCAGCGTAATGCTTATGTAACATTACCTAACGTTTACACGGGTAACATTCTGGGTCCCTTTGGACCCTTTCATCATGCGATACATTGGCTTACTGTGTAGCATCTCTGTAAAACTTCAATACACACTTTGGAAATAAAAATGAGTCTCTGAATGAATTATCAATTTATATTCTTCTGTTAACATTTGTACGGTTGTGAAAATGAGTGTTCCTCCACACGCCAAAGAACGACACAGTCAATATAGTAATAGTTTTATTTTAGTAACGACATTCATATGAAAAAGAAAACAAGCACAGCAAAATACCTTAAGTCCACTAATGTACACATTTCAACATAAGATCTCTACTGCAGATTTTTGCTCAAGTTAAATTGCAGACATTTATACAAAGCGATCACACATTTTAAGTTGGAACAAACATGTCTCGTTTAAAATGATAAAATAAAAAAATAAAAACCTTCATCTGGAGCCACTCTGTAGAGGAATATAAAGTGTGTGTGTGTGTGTTTCTGTTTATATCTAAGTGAGATTCTTCAGAGGACTACAATATTATCATTGTTTGACCTAAGACTAAAAACAGCCCATCTGCTCACCTAAATATTAAACTAAGTTTTCTTTTTTTTGGCACCAGAGCATTAAATATCAACCACAACCACTTTTAAGTCCTCTGCAGTCTTACTAAAAATGCTCAAATTCTAGCTTCTGACTCTTAGGTGTAGTTGTTGTTGTGCTCGATCTTGGTCACCATGGTGGACACCAGCCGCTCCAGCTGCTCCGCCCGCTGCTTGCCCGTCTGCAGGACGTCCTCGTGGTTGGCCTTCTCTTCGCTGTCGTAGTCCATCACCACCTGGTTGGTGATCAGCGACAGGGCGAAGACGCGCATGCCGCAGTGACGCGCGATGATCACCTCGTAGACGGTGCTCATGCCTGCCGAGGGAAAGTCAAGAATAAAAATTCAATGTGATGGATGAATACAAAATGTTTACTTTCACTGAAGTGGATTACCCACTTAAAGCACTACTCACCGACGGCATCGGCGCCCAGCTTGTGCAGCATACGGGACTCGGCAATGGTCTCGAACGAGGGTCCGCCCAGCACGCAGTAGACGCCCTCCTTCAGGAAGTCTCCGTAGCCGAGCTCCTGTCCCACGTCCATGGCCATCTGCTGCAGCTCTCTGTCGTAGGCGTCGGACATGCAGGGGAAACGCACACCGAACCTGCGAGAGGAAGAAGTAGACGGGACGGGTGTAAGGTTTAGTGAGGGCAAAGGGCGGAGGGCAAAGGGCGGAGGGTAATGCTGCCGGATGTCTGGAGACAGGTTTGACGGGCGTAGTTATGTCAGTGTTCCTACCTCTCATCGTTGGGTCCAGACAGCGGATTGTTGCCAGCGAAGCCCGGCATGTTAAGGTGGTCTCTGATGATCATGATGTCTCCCACTTTAAAGTCCTGGTTGAGGCCCCCGGCTGCGTTGGTCAGCATCACCGTCTCCACGCCGATCAGCTTGAAGATGCGTATGGGCAGCGTGATCTGCAAACACCCACAGTGTGGACGTCAAACGACCATTCAGAGGGGATCTTTCAGCAGCATTCGCACTTTTCATTGCAATTTTCAAATGCACTCTGAAACGCGTCGCATCTCACACACACACACACACACAAACACACACCTTCTGGATTGGGTAGCCCTCGTACAAGTGGAAGCGCCCCTGCATGCAAACACAGGGCCTCCCCTTTAAGGTGCCGAACACCAGCCGACCTGCATGTCCGTGCACTGCAGGGGGGAAACGACACAAAGCATTCAGTAAATGAGAGTCAATGGGAAACCGGTGAGCAACAGAGCGCATTGTAGTTGAACTCACCGGTGCTCTGCGGAAAGTTGGGGATGTCCTTGTAGTTGAAGGCGACCTGGTCCTTCAACATGTCGGCCAGCCCTCCGAGGCCCGAGCCGCACACGATGCCCACTGTGGGCCGCCTGTCCGTCTGGGCCAGCAGCCAATCAGCAGTGGCCTTGCAGTCCTCGTAGCTGTAGCTGGATGACATGAAAAAGAGAGTCCGAGGTCAGGTTGACTGCAAAAAAAATGTCCTTATCATCCTTTACCTCCTGATTCATTAAGTGTCATGTGATCATTCTAACCAGATTACAGGATGTTCTGGGCAGAAGGCCTGATCTGAGAACTGCTACTAATAAGGATATGACTTGAAGAGACTCTCTCTCTCTCTCTCTCTCTCTCTCTCTCTCTCTCTCTCCTGCAGTCACAGGCTGTATCACGCCTCTCACGCCTTTTTTTGCCTGCCCAATTGATCACTCTCACTGATTCCTTTTCATTTTACAATTTGCGTAATTCCCATCATATGACAAACTGCTCTCGGCCACTCTCAAACATGGATCAACGGAGACTGCGCTATAAATAAATGTAGTCCGAAACTGCAAATCAAGCCCTGTAGTGCTACCTTAAAACAGTATAAAGTTTAAATAAAGTTGCCGCAGAACAGCCTTAGTAAATCATATTGATATTACTAATGTACCTGTAAAAGTCCATATGAAGTGTAAAAGACACAGTTTATGGACTCCTTCAGGAATAAATCATGTGCACATTTTTTTGGGCCCCAAGCCAAACGTTCCCAATATATTTTTTACCGACCGGCCCATGAAGGAGCCATGTGTTCACTAGTGAGGGAAGAGGAACGCTGAAAACTCACCCTTTGTTTGCCTCTGGAAACATTGCAGAAGATTAAATAAGTGTCTTATGAGAGGAAGAAAAAAAAAAAAGAGTAAATGTGCACTTTTTTTAGCGTAGAAAATCAAGTTCCAAAGCAGCAAAAATGTTAAATCAGAGCCCAGCTGAAAGTAAAATATTAGAGACAAAAAAAGTTTTTCAAATTTGTTCTTGATTTTTTTTTTCTAGTTCGGAGTCCTGTTAAAGTCTTCAGTTCTTCTCACTGGTCTGTGGAGAAAAGGCGCAGTCAATGGGTTTATTATAGGCAAAGAGCCCCCCCCCCCCCCTACCCAACCCCCCCGCCCGGCTGCTCAAAATGACGCATGTGGATGCTGCAACCTCATTGGCTGAGCGGTCACTCCTTCAAAATAGCATGCAACTCAGAAGAGGAAATATAACGTGTATGTTCTGCCCCCCCAAAGTCAAAATCAATTTGGCAATGATCTATCAGCCTTTTATTGATCAACACTGCACGTATTTTTCCCAGGTGTGGCGTTAATTTTTTATGTGTCCTTGTGACCGTCACTGTGTTCATGTATTGATGTACGTCAATACCGAGTACTGTACTGGAGTGCAATTTAGAGGTTACTCACTTGAGTATTTTATGCAACTTTATACCTTCTTTACATTTCACTGTGAAATATTGTGCTTTATTCTGCACTACACGTGTCTGGCATTTAAAGTCACCGTGCAGATGCATAAACACGGGTTAAAGGAAAACTTCACCCACAAAATGTCCATTTGTATATCAATTACTCAACTTGAGATTCCTGAAGACAAAATAGTTTGTCTCTCCTGCCTCCAAGCTGAACGAGGAATCCAAAAACGGAGAAACGTCTTGATGAATGGAAGTAAATGGGGGGCCGCATTCAACAACAGCAACGCTATATCCAAAAAGCCGTTCACGAATAACGTTTTTTTTTTTTTTTTGTGTAACCCAAGTCTCATTTATCCAGTTGCACGCTCACTATTTCCCGAACACATGCGTTTCTGCTGAAACCTCACTATTCAAAACACTTCCGCAAAAACGTTTCCAACTTTCCTGTGAGTAATTGATATGCAAATGGACATTTTGCGGGCAAAGTATCCCTCACAATGAATCGTTTATTTATTATTTTTTTCTTTTAAACTACCCAACATGCATCAATAATAGTAATAATGTCAAGAGGAAATGATTGCGACATCCTTTCCGCAAGGAACCATCAGCCTGTTATTGATCAACATTCTGGCTTTCTGTGACTCAGGTTATTGATCATCACGTGTCTGATGTGTCCTTGAGCTTGTTGCTCCTGTTCTCACCACATGGGATGACATATACAGTACAACATCACGTGCTCACTTTCAAACACCTTGATACAAGTGGCCAAGTACCCGAGTACTGACACCGTTTTTACGTTTATGTTATACTTTCAGTGTCTGGCAGTTAAAGTTACTTTGCAGATTCAGACAAACAATGTAATCAGTAGAATATGATGCGTTGTTATAGATTAAACAGTGAATTGTTCTACATTAAGCTACCCAACATGCATCGATAATAATAATAATCAAATAAAGTATTACTTATAAAACTTTTATTTTGTTAAATATGTTTTGCTGATAACAATTCTGTATATCTACGTCAGTATAAAATGTTAATGTAGCTTGCAACAGCGCGTTTTCACAAAGATCTGCATACTTCTTCCACTACTGCTTAACGCAAAGTCGTGTTTATGCTGCTTCCAATACATCTATTGTTTTTCAGAAACATTACAAAAATCTATGACAAATATGACTTTTTAATGTTGAGCATTCGTTCAGCTGCCGCTCTCGTCGTGCCGTAAACTGTGAGGATGGAACCAGGAAGTGTGAGAAACTAATGTGTGTGCGTTTTTTTTTTTTTTTTTTGCTATTGTTTCCAGTAAGACTTGTTTTTGTGTGTGTGTGTTGTAAATGGTGCAGATTACAACCCAGTAAATCATAAATAAACGCTGCGTTTCTTTTTTTTTTTTAATCATTTATGGCTCCACATTGCTCCACATTCCATACTCCATTACTAATCATTCACTACTCGTCCTTCACTTAAAGTTACAGTATGGCAAAAGAAGTACCAGCTAAATGTAACTAAAGTTATAAGTATGCAGAATGGCCCTTTTGTTTTACTTTCAACCTGTTTTTTGACAACTTGTTTCAATCTCTCGTGCATTTAAGGACACGTTGGGCCTCATGCGGCAATATTCTCTTCAATGTGTATATATTTTCTCTTAATATTCTGTTGAAAACAAAGAAATGAATGAGAGAGGTCAACCATACATTGTTAATTATTAGCATAGATATTGCCCCCTGAACGCTATATGAGGTCAGGTGTTGTGCCGTGTGCAAATGATCTTGCACATGCTCGAGAATGGGAGAGACGCCACCGAAAAATGGCTTTGAGAAGAGCGTTGCTGCGATTCCCACTGGTTACTGGCAAAGATTACATAAAATTAAAAAAAAAAATTAATTCGTACTCGAATTCTCACACGAACAACATTGGAAACACGTGCAGTGAAAGTGAACTTGTAATCGTTACGCAAGTTAACATAAGCCAATTATCGACCTTTTGCCTTGGTTTACTTCTGTAGGATTAAAGGTAAATACAGACCGAGAGGGTCCCGCCAGAGGCTTGTAAAAGCCTAACAGCCTCCACCACAACATGCAGCCTGACGTATTTGGACCTTGGGCTGTTGTTTTGCATTGACATTCGTCACACTTGGTGCGTATTATGATTTAATTTTTTTTTTTCTGAGGATTTGTTAACTTTGTCTGATAACGCGGTGGAAGGCGTTGAACCGTTGACTCCTTCACCCCTCCCCTCGGGTTCTAGCCAACACGCCTTTGGCTCAGCCAATGAGTGGGGGCCATCTGACTGCAGCATGACAGCCTACATTAACCTCTTCTCCATTTTACACTGTACTGGCAATAAAAATGTTATTAAAGATTCTCCCAATGTAGACGCTGATGGTAGCAGGAAAGTCGTACGGCATGAGCTCCCACAGAAACCTTTCATCTGTCAACTTCTTTTCTTCATCAATCAACGTTTTTACTAGCAGACATTGGTCAGGCGTGTGATAAGACGTCAGCAGACGCTGCAGAAACATAGCGGTTTGTCATGTCATGCATCTCGACATACATTCCACACCAATCGTCTGCCGAGTTTGATGTCATTTGCAAAGCTCACACGGTGAAGCCCTGACCTGATATAATAGGGATGAAACAATGTCTGATTATTAGAGATGAAACAAGCTATTTTACCCCCTCAGGAAGCTACTGCAACTTCACGAGACAGCTTTCAGGACGGACATGCCATGTCTGACCGCGTGTCACATGATACTAATACATTTTAGATTAATAGTGAAACCACTCTGCATTTCTGGCTATTCTCAGAAACTATTCTTACATAGTTTCTCTTTGGCAATAATATTTAGTAAAGTGCCAGAAGGTTTTTTAGAAGCTGCACTGAAACTGCACTTCGAAACTTCTGACTCTATGTTGCTCCTTATTGACCTTAAAGCAACTTTTGACACCCTTGATCACGTCACGCTCAATTGTTTCTGGAACGACTCATCAGCTGCAATAAGTCACGTGTGATAATACATCAATCAGGGGCGGACTCAGCCTGTCTGCGGAGCAGGGGCCAATAAAATGAAGGGGCACCAGCTGCACGCCGCGGGGCACCAGCTGCACGCCGCGGGGGCACCAGCTGCACGCCGCGGGGGCACCAGCTGCACACCGCGGGGGCACCAGTTGCACGCCGTGGGGCATCCAGTATCCAGTAGCGCTCTAATTTAGTAGTAATCAATTTTTTCCTTGTATGTTGTTGTACTTTTATACGCCCCCCTCTTCTGTATTGGCACCATTTTAGAGACAGTAAATACTAAACTGTTTTTGGCTGCCTGACCCTCAGGTGACATGAGAAGCAGTTCAAACATACCCACACAGAACAAAACACAGTATGCATACCCCGTGTTCTATTTTCCTTTTTGCTCAGCACATTATTTTTCATGTTTGTTTTTTAAATACTGACAAAACACATACAGCACAGTGTACATTTGAGGTTGTGCAAATATGCTATTTGAGGTCACAGGAAAGAACTAAATCGTCTGTTTGCCTGGCCTTGATATTGTTATAGAGCTATACAGAGATTCCCACACATAGCAATGAAGACTACATATGTACAAAAAAAGGTTGTTGCTCCCTGCGGACCTACTTTTCTTTGCATTTCTTCGTATTGAAAAGGTTACGAGCTCAGTATCTTAACTCTAAAACATTAGAGATAAGATACTGAGCTCCTCTCTTACATCCCTGCTTTAGACATCAGTATTTTCTATGACCTGCATCTTTACCAAAAAATAGCAATAAAATCAATATATTACACAAAGAGACACAAAATACCAAAAGCAACTACAAAACATAAAATCTTAAAATATAGAGTTACTTGTTATCTGTGCAAGACATGTTAAGGAATAATGATCAAGACAAAATGAAAACATTTCATTATTAGCCAATACGTTGAAACTGAATTGAAGGAATAACGTTAATCCTGTCAGTAATGTAGCCAAGCGTTTAGCTCCACTTTTAAATGTACGTGAACTTGAGTGAAAAGGTTTTGTTACAGCAGCACCAAACGGGTTAAAACATGTGAAATGTGCCGGAATTTACCAACACAGAAAGCACAGACTGAGGTCTGGAGCAAAGTACATTCTGCGTAAAATACAAAGCAGCAAAAGACAATTGAGCCCCTATCTGAATTCGACAATTACATTTATCCATTGCCGACGACTGAAGACACACGTCACGCCTCAACTGCACTTTGATTTGGATTTATGGTGTGACAGTCAGCAGTCATATGAGCGGGTCTGTCTGCGGGCTTCTTAATGATGTGATCAGTGAGGTCAATGAGGGCACAAACAAGTGCAGCAGAAAGGGAAAAAAAAAAGGTTTTGGATGTTTTTCAGAAAAGGTTTCTGACAATGGATCTGAAAAGTTTTGGAGATGCACGTATAAAAAGTGAAGCAAGGTGGAAAATGGTCGACGCGTGGTCGCAGAAAGGAAACCTCGCAAGGCAATCCTCAATCTAATCTCAGATTGCACATTCGTACATTAAATTCCCTTTCATTGATCTCGTGTCACTTGAGGACACTGGAGTATGTACATAGAGACTTTTAATCTACAGAGGAGAATTTATCCATTTTGCTCCATATCTGCTAGATGTGGAAATGAACAATTGCTTTTGAATATGAGAATGTTGTGTTTATTTTGGCTGGCTGATATATAAATATAATATATATAATGCAGCTTTAAATTAAAATAAAAAAAAAAAAAAACCCATTGTGACATTTTGGGCATTTTTACTTGGTGAATTGCTTAAAAGAATAATTAATTATCAAAGCCAAATTTATCCAAATCGTTTAATTGATTATCTGTTCACGTTTTAATGCTAATGTATGCATTTTTTCGCTTATTTAAGAGGAACCAAACAAGATTTCACACCGACAAAGACTCATTAACAACCTCAAAATCATTATTGGAATATTAGAAAAATTGTTTTTCCTTCAATCAAATTCAATATTTTTCAGTGCCGCATTGCGACAGGTGAAAAAAAACCGTAGATGTAAGGTTGATTGAGATAATTGTAAACATATTATCTGTCTTTATATGGATATATAGATCCAGTGCTTACATACGAGAATGTCAGACTTTGCTTTGCAGCCTTGACACTGTGACTCCTGGAGCAATAAACAGAAATATGACTTTACATAAAAGTAGAATTACCCGGTCTCCCGGTGTCTTTCTTGTCATAAAACATATGTTGCATAAAACTGAAGCGCTGACTGTAAATCAGCAGTAGTTCATAACGAGTGTTTGAACATTTATGGTGACAAATACCATCAGTTTATGACACATTCCTCAAACACTCCCACTATTATATAAACAGCGTTATAAAAAAGACAGTCCAGACAGTCTCATAGCTGCTGTCTAGGTTTTTATGACATTAAGAAAAAGTTCTTCTGTACACACTGTCCCTAAAAAGGTGTATTGGTTGTAAAGCCATTTCCTTCATTGTGTTACTTTATAGCTTTTTTATGCCATAAATATATCAAGAGTTGTACAAGCCCAATGTCATTTCAGGATTTCATGCCATCGAGTGAGACAATTCTGCTGGTCGACATTCTGGAAAAGGTTAAATGTCACCACTTAACTGAACTACTTTATATTAAGTTATTAACAGGGAAAACACTCAAACAAACTTGCACCAGAAACAGATCGATGGCAGATCTTTGACGAGACACACGAAAAAAAACAAAGTGTCCTCTTGAGGGAAATGTAATTTACATAACCTGCAGATGGCCTATCTCAGAAAAGATAACTCTGGGAAAGCAGCCATGACACCAAAGGCTGGGTCAAACCTAAAAGGTTGGTGTTTTACTCCGGCATCGAGGGTCAGATGATGCTCAGACGAACAGCGCTTAATCTTCAGGTTATTACAAAAGCCTACATGGATGTTTGCTCGCAATTATTTGCACCATCATACGCAACCGTGTGGGTTTAACAGTATTTGTTTGTCCCCGCTCTGCCTGCCATGTTGGCACTGACTCGGCTGCCGAGTGCTTAGGCAAAGTCAGAATTGGCGTGAAAGGGAGCTACATATATTAGTTTTATGTATGTTATGTTTGTGTATTTCTGAAATCCTTTTTTAATGGAGTGAGGTTTGCGTCAGTGGAACATTGTGAAAACTGAACATATGGTCTCATTATCAAGGAGTCCTGAACCCTACACACTGACCCTATTCACACGATGGAGGTTAAAGTTGGAAACTATACCAAAAAGATTGTTACCTGGAACTGCATTCAGCACAACTGTTGTTGTGTTTCAGAACAACTACAACCGATAGACTTTAGCAGGGAAGTTAGTTACTGTAGCTACTGTTGCTGCTCATCCTAGATATTCAAATGTTTAAATCTACGAGACGCAGCATGATTCATCAGATAATCTGGGGATATGTGTACTTTTCCACAAGGTCAAAATATATCAATAAAAAAAAACAAAAAACGTGGGGTAAAAGGTGATGATGATACAAGGTCCACATGTGGCGAAGGTCAACAAACATTTCCAGATTTTCACATTATTAAAAAAAAATAAAAATGAGTTTCAAGGTACACACTGCCATTTCTATAAAATGCATAAGGAGCCACAGAGTCCCAAAATGACTGATGGCACGCTAACAAAGTGGTGTTTAGGGACACATACGGCCATTTGTGTGGTTAGAGTTATGCAACAGATGGCCGACGTGACCTGTTTGTCTTTCCAGGTCTCTGTGGCAAGGCTCCGGATCAGCTGTTTTGCATCCGGCAAAGATCAAATGAAGAAATATTGGGGAGAGAGAAAGAGTAAGAGCTGGGAAGCAACACAAAGGAGATCCAAAACGGCAAGATATCGAATATAGTACATATACATTACAGTAATATGTAAAAAATAAGAGTAATAAAATGAAATAGTCATGAACATAATCAGAATCTTAATTAGAGCATAACGATATGAGACTATGTCATACAGATGTGCGTTGCTGGTACTTAAGTGTGATAAATGTAATTTGTGTAGAAGGTGAAGTGAAGATGACCTGGAACTGAATTGAAGCTTTAAAGCTGGTTTGGCTTTAACAAGAAGTGTGACAGGAATAACAGCTGTTTTGAAGCTGGTGGGACATCTTGTCACATCATATCTGAACAACAGTGAAAACACATTTTCTCACAGTTAAGCAACTGATAGGAAGCGAGGCAAACTGATAGGAAGCGAGGCAAACTGATAGGAAGCGAGGCAAACTGATAGGAAGCGAGACAAATTCTATTCAGAGCAGAGAAAGGAAAGGAAATCAAAAAATATGTGTGTGAAAAGTTTTTTTCCGGTTGAATATTATTTTTTATATTATTACATTATAATAATATATATTATTATTTAATCCTTTGGAATAAATTGTTTATTTTCATTGTTCACTTTCATATATATTTTGATATTTGAGTTTTTTTTTTGTTTTTTTTTCATTTGCAGATTTTATGTTTTCAGATTCTTATTTTTTACAGTTTCAAATTGAATCTTTTTTCACTTTCACTCACGTCATATTTTTTTCAGTTTCATACTTGTGGTCTTGATCTGGCGTGTGGGGGGGGCTTCAGCTGAGAGGAGCATTGAAATATGAGTGACAGCGTAGCTCCATAGGAAATAAGATAAAAGATATTATCAGCTCTAGTATGAACATGATACAAATGTAAATAAAACTAAACCATGCGGGCCTTTAGGTCCGTGCGATCATGTGTCGACATGGGAAGATCAGATCAGGTTGTCATTATTATGAGAACTTGACTCAACCTCGTGAAGGCAGAAATTAGAAAAGCTATTTGTAGACTGCCATGCTGCAGCACATTAGATAAAACGAATGAAGGAGAAATCGTTTGTGTATTTGTTTGTATGTGCATGTGTGTGCCCTTTAGATGCTTCAGTTTCCTCCTGCAGGCTCTTTAGCAACACTGGTTTACAAGATTAACAGTTTTCTGTAGTAAAGAAACACATTTTCTGAGAAGTAATACCGGATGAATCATAATTTGATGTTCTTGACATCTTGATATGTGGTTTTTTTTTTTTGTTTCCTGTTTTAGTTTTTGAGCAGAACGAGTGAAGGAAAGCAGTTTCTCTGCAGGATCGGCAAATTATATAATGAACTGCGTCCTCAAATCTAATTCAATAATTTATATACTTTGTGGGATCATTTCATCACAATTTGATTAGAGGAAATTCTTGAAAAAAGTTGATATTAATCAGATAATATTAAGACTTAAAATGTTCCTTTTGTCATATTTTTTTGTAGGGAACATTTTGTGAGTCCCTCCAGAAAACCTTTAAGTTGTGAGACTGCTATCTATAAATAGTTTTTGGTGGTGACCTGAGAGTGAGAGCACAAAAAAAAATGAATAAATGTAAAGAAACCTGGTCGTGTTGACAGGGTTGAGATTCGGTGACTGTGAAAGCCATACCAAATGATTTGCATCGTTTTCATACTGGATATGAATATGAATGTGAGCCCTTGGACCCCATAACCATTTTCATTCATTATGTTTCTTGGCTTATGTATATTCAGGTTTTCCTTTAATTAGTGACCCGTCTGCATGTCACATGAGTGGAAATTAGCTTTTTAGTCACAAGGTGAAGGCTCCAAGTTTTCTTATCTCGATGCAACAAATTGTGGAAAGCGCTTATAATTCAATAACAATAAAAAACACATGATCCTTGCCAAGAAAACGGAAATCAGCAGCACAATATTAAACTTTTGATTTTCATCTTGACTCTTATTCTCAGTAACAGTGAAATAGGCTCAATAAGTATGAATCAAGTGGATGAAAAAAATGGCATTTTGTTGACCTTTCTATGCAATATTTCATACTAAATACTTATATATATACATTATATTTTTCCCTAATTGTGTGTGTGTGCGTGCGTGTGTGTGTGCGTGTGTGTGTGTGTGTGACAGACAACCACTAGATGGAGTGAGAGAGTAATGCTGAACATATCCACCATGCCTTAGCAAAAAGCATAACAGCAACAACGTGAAACACATTTATTAATATTTGATATAGTGTCTCATTAATGCAAAAGCCTTAACAGCCGTGCATGAGCGCCAGTCATTTTCATTGTCTTATTGTCAGCATGGGGACGTCTTTGTGCGAGAGCTTTTAAGACCAATGATGAATAACTTATTATGCAGTTTTAAAATGATTAAAGTTAGTAGTAGTTAGAAATATTCTTCTTGTTTTCCTCTCAGTTTTCTTCACGTCTCTCTGTGTGCATCCGTGCAGTTTTTTTGCGCTGTTGGCATTTTTCTGTGCACATTTTCACACCCTTTTTTTCAACTGAAGATGCAAGAAGAGGTTTTCTTTCACTCCGAAAGAAGGAAGCAGGGCAGCGAAGTGAAAGTGAATAAAAGAAAGAAACCAAGGGGGAGGGCAACATGTGATGGGAACACAAACCGTATCCTGGGCCAGGGAGACAGATCAACAAAGAGAGGGGTGGAAAAAAGGGAGATGGAGGTGAAAAAAAAAGAAGGGATCCTTCCGACCGGTCCACATTACGCCATCATGCTACTTTCCCTCCTTCCTCCGTGCCTCCTCTTTCAATGTCTCTCTTCGCTCCACAAACTCCTCCTCATCTTTAACGTCTCTTCTCTGCCTTCTTCTCTTCCTTCCTCCTTTTTTCTTTGTGTCCTCTCGCCGTGCTCTCGTTCTCTTCCCCCTGCTTCTCTCCTGACTCCCTCTCTGTCACCGCTGACCCCCCGTGACATAGTTTTCCTAAAACTCTCGCCGGTCTGAAAACAGAGGAGCAACGCGGTGGTTTGTGTTGGCTTCGCAAGGTCACATTCTTTCACACGTACACGAAGCGGGTTACTAATGAAAAAGAGATATATTGAGATTTTATATGTGTAACTTTTGGCGTACACAAGGCTTTACTATTTCATCTGATACGCAAAGCTTCTGTGGAAGACGGAAATATGGCTTCGTCGTTGATGGTTGAAAGGCCTTTTTCACAGAAGACATTTTGACTTGCCACAGTAGAGGAACAACACAGGTGGAAACAATGAAATTAGCTGCTTTGATTTCCGGTTCCTGGTATCTGGCATGCTGGCTGGCTCACTGCCACTCTCACTGGAACACTTCAAAAACATGTCTGCTGGGAGAAAAAGGCCTACTGGGTGACACTTTTTAAAAAATTGGGTTCAGCCATGCTATGTGAGGCTATACTGTGGAGCTTGCGGCTAAATGCTAACGTCAGCATGCTAACGTGCTCAAATGAGAATGCTAGCATGCTGATGTTTAGCGTTGTAACCATCCTGATTTAGCCTGTTAGCATCCTGCTAACTAGCACCACGCATAGTGTGGAGCCGAGGCACTAGTTTTGCAAGTATATAGTCGTGCGCCAAAGTATTAGACACATTAAAAACAGTTTGTGTTGAAGACACAAAGGCAAAAATGTTCTTTCAAAAATGAAGGGAGGAGACTGAGGACGACGACAGAGAAAACAATGCAGGAGTGATACAGGTGAGTTCTGTTCCCCTAACGTTTGTTTGTTAAGAAAGATGCGACAGGTTAAATGCTGTTGGTTGCGAAAGGTATATGTTTGTGTGACAGAGTGGGTTATTGCAGGTTATAAGCAACGTAAGCACAGTGCGTTTCTTCCGGTTTGAACAACAATTTGCCAACTGCGAGAAAAGCATCTCTCTCTGTAACAGTCGCAATAATCTCGATGTATTTCTTCCATTCCTCACCCTATTCATCAGCTGCTTCTGGACTTCAGGTGAAGCTCTCCACCCAGGAAGCCAAGGGTGACCCCCCGATCTAGAAGGAGCCAATTCCTCATGAAATCACCCAGAAGTTAAACACACTCATTTAATCTGGGCCCCATATGGATGCAGGGCCTCATTGCTCCGGATAAGGGGAGCCCCAAACTCTGCAGGACAGGAGAGGATGCTGAGGAGGAACAACACCCGCTGGCAGGTTGGAGGGGCCCCACAGATTGATGTGCGTGTGAAACAGGCTGGACCGAATATTGCGCAGTGCCGGGTTTATTGTGCGCTGAGTCCCAGCTGCTGATTCATGCGTCTGCGCCCCGCCTGGGGACTCTCATCTGAAAATTCGGTAAATTTTAAATCCGGTCAAAACAAAGTTAAAAGGCAAGCTTTGAATGGTGGGCTGACAAGTTGCCCTTTTCACTTTCTTTGGAATAAGAAACTCTTATTAGGCTGCTCCTATAGAGACATACACTAACTCTATGGGGAGTTAGACCATATACTTTGTTATTTTGGTGTATATATATATATATATATATATATATATATATGTATATATATGTATATATATAGTATACTTCAATGTAACTGTAGCCTATAATCAAATAATCAATTTGGCGTTCTTTGGCGAGACAAAGTGAGCTAACTTAAAAACATTAAAATACAAACACACATGTCAATGATATCCAACATAATTTGGCTTTTTTTTTTTTTTTTTTTTTTTTTTTTTTTTTAGAAACTGATTTATTCAGTCAGGAGTCTGTTCCCTTTAATGAAGACACTGCCAACCTGTCCCTTCAGGCCTCCCTTCGAAGCCACTCCCTCAAGATTATCATTATGAATGTAAACATATCATAATGAACGAGAACGAACATTGCTGTTCTTATTACTCGCAAATATCAAGCTAGCAGCTTGCGGAAGACTCTGTTGGCGAGTGCGTGCAGCTCGGCAGGACATATTACAGTCCTGCGACAGCCACAGATCATTTTTTGTGAGCATTTCATTTATCGATTGCTTTCGGTATGTAAAGAGTATTTTAACAAATTGAACCAAAAAAAAGTTCGAACATACATTACCCAGGCTAACTTTAAGCTGTAAAACAAATGTAGCGGATTAAAAAGTACAATATTTCCCTCTGAAATGTAGTGGGGTAAAAGTAAAGGGTAGTGGGGCAGCTGTGCCGCTGGAGGTGGAGGGGTCGTCCACCAGTCAGAGGGTCGGAGGTTCAATCCCCAGCCTCTACAGTCAGCATGTCAAATTGTCCTTGAGCAAGATACTGAACCCCAAATTGCTCCCAATGGCCAACAGTGTGTGACTGTGTGTGTGTGTGTGAGTGTGTGTGAATGGTTATCGCTCATGAGCATGTGGCACCTTGCATGGCAGCCTCTGACTCTGTATGAATGTGTGTGAATGCTGATGTGCTGTAAAGCACTTTGAGTGATTGCAAAGATTGGAAAAAGCGCTTTATAAATGCAGAACATTTAGTATAAAATGTAAATGCTCAAGTACAAAAACCTTGGTACAGTGCTTTGATTAAATGCACCTTTTTTCTTTCCGTCGGAGGAGAAAGTTACATCATATTCCACCACAGGGCCAGTGTTTCAGTTTGATACTTTGGTGAATTAATTCGTCGTGGTCATGCCGTGCTGTCCATTCACAGCAGGACCGCGTGTACTCGCCTATACACCGCCGAGTCCCCCTCGTGGCAGGCGGACATGGCACAGCCTCACAGAGATGCACCGACATTATCCATTCACTGCACACTGGCCAACGCAAAACTGCGAGGAGCCAAGTGCACAAGAAAAGAGCCCTGTTTTCCCCCCCGTCTTTGATTTGTAAATACCCCCGTTTCAATGCAACAACTTCCAGGCTTGTATCTTATAACCATCAAACATTTACATGAGAAAGTTGACAAAGGCTGAAACAGCGGAGGAGGCCTCGCAACAAAGAGGCCCATTTATAGAGTACAGTCAGGGAGAGACACGGAGAGGGAGGGTAGGAGGGGAAGCTGGGAGGAGAGTTGAATTAATGAATTAAAAATGTCGTGAAACAGCGGCTGTTTGAATACTTTTGGGTTTATATAGAGAGGCGTGCAGGGGGGTCCTGGAGGAGTGGACAGCGCAAGCTACTTTAACGTCTCTCTGTCCGGACACACAGGGCTCACTCTCAGCTTTACATGCAGGAAGCAGTGCAAACTGTGCTCATCTGATTACATAATGACCCAGTAACAGTGAGCCAGAACCGGTACTGCCAGTACCAGTGTGCTGGGAGACACTGACTGACCGCTGGCTAATCCTCACCCAGGCCTCTCTTCTGATTTCATGTTTTTCTTTTTTTTTCCCAAGAGTTTTTCTATTTATTTATGTTTAAATATAGGATGACAACGACGTAGAGGGACCGCTAAAAGAAAACAAACAATGCGATGTCAAAGCGAGCGGTGATGTGAAACATGCTCGAGCTGTCAACAAGTGCGCGTCGTGCAAAACCGTGAACTTTCTCTGCCTTTTTTTCAATCTTTTTTCTCCTCCAGGACAGATTGAATTGCATGCCGTCTGTCTTTTTCACATGTCTGCTGGACAGTGAAATTAATTACATCTTTACTTTTCAAAGCTGTGGTCCCGGTGAACTTCTGTTACAAGTCAACAGAAAGGTAAGAGTCTTTCGTCCTTTCTACTTCTTTATCCACCAAAAGTTTTTTTGCGATTATAATGTGTATATCTGACATATTTGACTCGCTTCCAGGCCAATGTCATCAAATGTATCCAAATAAAATCCCTGCAATATTCCTCTGACGTACTACAATACTAAGTGTGTCTGTCATAGTGGACTTATATTATCCTTTTATTTCCTTTTTTTCTTGATTTCCTACGATACTGCACTGTGATATTCCTTTATCATCCCAGAATACACTTGTTTGTTTTCAGCTGTGATATTTTTCTTGAGTCCACATCTTATTAATACTTCTCCCATGAGTGCTGTAATGTGGGGAATAATCAGGTGCATCTACTGTGTTGTGTTTACAGCGCGGAGGGATATTAGTAGTAACAATAGAGGGGGTTACACTATCAAATCTGCACCAATACGTATGACTATCACACAGAATTACCTGGGTCTATATCATAACATCATTAGCATTAATCGCAACAGATCCATAAAATCATACAATGTTTAATCCTGTACTGGGTGCAACAATGTTTTCCAGTTAAAGATAATAACTAAAGTCTCCACATCCTGCACCTGTCCTGCATGCATACCCATGATAAATGAATATGGTTCAATAAATAAATATTAAGATGCAAAACCCAAGGATAAAGCATTGGCCTTTTGCTGCATTTACACGAGACGAAGCTTAGCAATAGAAGTTGCAGTACAGAACTCATGTTAGGGGGCTTGTGCAAAATATAGTGGATACACTGTAACGGGCTTGATGGTGTTTTGACTCCAAGGCTGCAGAAAGTCTTGGCTCGGAAACCTTCAGTCATAACAAATCACGTCTTCTCATTGAGGATTTTTCATTAGCACCTCAACGGCAGTAGACCGGTCAGATTCACAGCAGAGAGACAGACCTTTGGCTACCACTTACCCGGAAGAAGATGGTAAAAGTCAGTCCTAAATTACAGCCTAGTGGCCAACAGCTGCTCTCCATTGTTTGATTTGGGTCAATGTCGTAACTCCTCGGCTACTAATTCTGGGCGGAGGAAGTGGAGGCGAGTGGTTTTAGGGAAAGGTTAAGATTGAGACGGAGGTTTGGACAGACTGCTGGAGACAGACACATTGAGACAAACGTCAGATCACCATGGCGACTGGCCACATTTACTTCCAGTGGTTTAATTTCACAGGAAGGTGAACGATCTGTTAACACGGAATACGCACGATGTAGTGGCCACAATACAAATACACTGAATGCAGGTGTAAGTTAAAGTTGACTTATTTAAGTTACAAATTAGAAACTTTATAAAGTTTTAGACAATGATTCCTATTAATGTGTCTATTGAGTGTCTTATAATAAGTACAAGATTTGGGGTGCGGGTTGCTAAGAAGTTGGAATACCATTGTGAGGATTTGGTAACTAAAGGTACATAAACATACAGCACATGCGTTTATTGAAACTTTAATATTTGCCACATTGTTGTTGTTGGCTGTATTTTTATTCCCCAGGAAGATCCTGTTGTTTTTAGTTTTTTAGATTATTTTTTTTGACAACCAGGGGTCTTTAACGGGCTTCCACAGGGTCCTTGGATAGAAGTCCTGGGTCAAATGATCAAAAGTAAAGCATATCTACATTAACTATTAGTCTCCTAGAAGCCACAATACCGAACCACTGTCACTATGGGAGGATAGTCACTTATTCAAGAATTGAATAAAGATCATTTGTATGTTGGCAGTTGGTCAATTTAGTTGTTGCTTTGTATTTCCAGATATAGTCATTTGCAGCTTTCAGCTTAAATGAAAGCATGTCCAGTGTAAATTGTGACTCTCCAAATTTGATTAATTAGATTTTTTTCCAATAAGCGGAAGAATTAAGTGTTCATTTAGGGGTCTGGAGAATTCTCCTACTGCATAAGCTAAATAAACAAGTAAAAAACTCAGTGAATTATCTGAAAGCGGCTTGTCACAAAGCTTCTAAGAGGAAGAGGACCTTCTAAACTTGTGAAATATGGTTTTCACTGTACAGGAACGTTGCATCAATTTTGGTTCTATGAAACCTCAGTGATGACAGTGATGAGAAATGGTGTTTCTATTTTGACCTTATACATCAGACCTTATACGATCATTTGTGGCAACGGCAAATACTGTAAATAACTGACAGTTATCTGCATCGTCACGTTAAACATCAGTGTTTTTACCATGGAAACATTAAACCAATCCAGCCGAGCTATTTGTAAGATAGTTAGTGCCATAGGTAACTTGCCAGAGATCGTTTATTTAATCCAATATCTCTGGTGAATGTGGTGGCCGTCAGCTTTGAGAAAATGTATTTAGCCAATCGGAGTTGACCACGTTGTGTACTATGCCAACGTATCCTCATACAATTCCTATCAAATGATTTTCTGTGTGTTTTCCGCCAACATGAGCGATCAGTGGGTCTGCGCGAGGCCCTGGTTAGGTCAACTGCTTGGTTAGGTTTTGGGATAGATTGTGGTTTGGGTTAAAATAACTACGGAAGTTACGTAACAAATGAATCAGCGTCGACTTCTGGTTTCACACGGTGACACAAACAGCCGTCTCCTTGGTGTTGGACACCCCCCCCCCCATCCACCCTGACCTCCTCCCTAAGCTAACTTTATACTACGTCACCTGTCCTGGCTCACGATTACCTGGGTTACATTTATTACGTGGGTTATATACGAATTGTAGTGCATTACTACCTTTTTGTAGGTATAAATACGAACAATAACAAGAACAGGAAATGGAATAAATGGTAAAAGAGGTCAATACAAAGCACTGCTAAAGAAGAGTTCTCTCTTAATGAGACTGTCTGAAATCGATGGGCAGTGCTTAGTTTGGCTCCGGTAAGTTTGTGGTTTCAACGTCTTGTGTTGGCTGAGTAGATGCTTTCTTGGCATGGCCTGTGTTCGGAGGCGGCTGTGGTGTGGACAGTGGTCACCGCCATTCAACTTGTCTTGTATTGAGTCTTTTCAGCGCGGTGTACTGGCTGCTCGGGGTTCTTTATGGCTGTGGACACTGGACAGGGGCACTGAGTGGAAGGGATTACTCTCTCCTCTGGAATACTAATGACCGTCTTTTGTCACTGATCTGTTTCCTCCACCTTCACTCCACAAACCCCTTCCTCTCTCTCCTTCACCATCCATTTCCCTCCCTCTTCCTCTTTCACCCCCTTTGTCACCCGATGCTCAATTCTCTCTCAATCCTCCCCTCAAAACCAATTATTCTCTCCCTTCTCCCCCCCCCCCATCTCTGCCCCCTCGCAATGTCAAGCACTGCATACTCACACACGATCAAACACAGTCGCAAACACACACACACACACACAC
>CALSBV010010748.1:3425340-3438348 GCA_943590825.1 Bovichtus diacanthus
GAGAGAAGGGTCAGAAAGGACAGGAAAGGACAGAGCGTATCAGATCGTTGTGTTTCTTAGGCTTTTGTTAGTGTTGTTTTGTTTTGGGTTTCGTTGTATTCGCTCCGGAAAGCAGAGGCAGTTTGAGACAAAAGGGCCATTTAGTGAACAGTGAGTGTGAGTGAGAGAGAGGGAAAGAAAAAGATAGATGTGGATAAACTGTTGCCCAGATGAGAGTAAAACTCTTAAGTTTGTACAGGGGGCAACCCATACAGTGACAATAAGTGTCCATGGCACCCGGGGTGGGGTGGGGGACTTCTCATTCTGTCAATATACTGCAGACACTTTGAGAACCACTTATATCCTGATCCAGTCACATTACACCACCATTGTCGGACGGACATTCACTTGACACTTGTTAAAGGACAACAAGCACTTAGCTTGAGTAATGAGTGATGGTGAACATCAGCCATATTTAACATTTGGACATCTAGACATAACATGCGGGTTTCATTTATGGACATCTAATTCCTATCTAATGTGTTAATATGCTGCGATGACAGCATCCACTCTTCAAGGAAGGTTTTTTAGAAGATTTTGGAACCTCCCATTCAGCCACAAGAGAGTCAGTGAGGTCGGCCATTGATGTCTGGTGGTAAGGCCAGTTCATCCCAAAGATGTTGGATGAGGTTGAAGTCAGAGGTCTGTGCAGACCAATGACGTTTTCCCACACTACACTGGAAAAAACAAATTATTTACGAACCTTGCTTTGTGCACACACCATTGAACCACTGAGATTTCTCTTTATTTGAGCTAACCATTAAAAGAAACAACCTTCTACCAAAAGTACACAAAAGACGACTTCTCAAAAGCCAGATCTGACTCTAAAGACGAACGACTTTGCTGCACATCTGCCTGTCACATCTGCTGCAAATTCTGCATAATTAGGTACAGAGGGTGGTCCAGCAGAAGACACCAGTGTCCTTGATTTGAACTAAAAGACTTCTTTGCTTTATCTTTTTTTATGTGGAATAACAGTCACTAGTGTCGCCTCATCTCAATTCAGTAGCAGTCTTGTGTAACCGACACGTGAATAAGCCTGCACTATCACGCTTTTAATGTGAAAGAACAGCTGTGCCGTCATGCTGAAAGGAGGCTTTTATTTTGACAAGGTCAGCTGCCTTCATAGAAAGGGAAAAGGGGGCTTAAATGGACCACCTTGGATAGCGACAACACTGTCCAGTTAAAAAATGTGCTTCTAATCTTCTTCTTCTTCTTCTTTTTCTTCTTGTTCCACTTTTTCACATATCCTGCACCTTTTCATTTGGACTCACCTTCTGTTCACTTGATCTTACTGCCAAAACAACCTATGCACTCTTTTCCTCGCCATCTTACCTCTCTTTCTCTTTTCATGTATAACCCCTTTACCCACACGCTTCTTCGTCTCCTTACCTCCTTTTGTCTCCTCTTTCCATCTCCAACCCTCTGTAGCGCCGGCCATGACTTCAGCTACTCCCCCCTCCTCTGAAGGCTCCTCCCCTCAGAAAGTATGCCACTCCCAGACGCAGACCGACATCACCAAGCCCCTGCTGGGCTCCCCAGCGGGGACCGGAGGTGCTGGTGCAGGTGGAGGAGGAACAGGGGCTGGAGCAGGAGGGCCCAGCGCTCTGCGAAGAAGGCGACGCGTCCTCTCCAAAGATGGACGAAGCAATGTACGCATCGAGCATGTAAGCGGCCGTGGGGCACTTTACCTCCGCGACCTCTGGACGACTTTCCTGGACATGCAATGGCGCTACAAGTTCTTCCTCTTCTCTGCCACCTTTGCTGGGACCTGGTTCGTGTTTGGAGTGCTTTGGTACCTGGTGGCAATGGTGCATGGAGATTTACTGGGTAAGGAGCAGGGATAAAGGATGGTCAGAGTCAGAGGGGAGAACAAAGGAAGATAGGAAGGTGACGTCCAATGACTTTGGTGATCCCTAGACCTTTCCTCTTGTGCCACCGTGTAATTGACATTTATGGTTTTAAGTGTCAAACGCTTTGAAATTTGGTACAGAATGTCATATTTCTCCCTTAGGATAAATCGCATTTTGGTGATTCCCTGACCCCCTTTATCTACCATCAAGTCAAGAGTAGGAGTGTTGACCAAAAAGAGAAAAAATTATACTGAAAGCAAGATATGAGTTATTGGTATTAATCAGCCCCCAAATGATATATTTCATATAAACATCTGGCTTATTGTTCTTTTGACCAGATACGACTGAAATAAAAGTCTGTATCCATGACCTCTGGCTTCATGTAAAAAAGGACCCATGAAGTTTTTATAATTGAGTTAATGCTGAAGAAAGACACACAGTCATACAGTTTTACATCGCTGAAAGAGCATGAGAAAGATCCAGCAGAGCACTGAGAGAGGGAACAAAATGTTCCTTGATTATTTGTTTACACCCCCAAACCTAAGATCTTCTGTTCTTGCTCCCTTCCTCCAGAGTTTGACCCCCCCTCCAACCATACTCCATGTGTAATGGAGGTGAAGACCCTGACGGGAGCCTTCCTCTTCTCTCTCGAGTCTCAGACCACAATTGGCTACGGTTTCCGGTGCATCACCGAAGAGTGTCCTGGCGCCATTGTCCTGCTTATCTTTCAGCTGGTCATCACCATGGTGATGGAGATCTTCATCACCGGCACTTTCCTTGCGAAGGTAGTCAGATGTAGTTTTTAGTTTGGAGTTCATTTCACCCGAAACATCTTTATAGCTTCTTCCTTTTAAAGTACCTTTATTGGATAGTTGACTTGGGACGTTGCAGTTCATGGCTGGTTCCTCAATCCCCCTCACTCTAATATTATTGTCCTTCCTTTACCCACCCTGTATCAGTACAGCTATCAATATTTTCAGCAATCAACTTTGTGGTTATCGGCTATGCTTACGTGAAGGTTATGTGTCGCTATATATCGTTAGGAATCGTTATACATCAATTTTACCAAGAGATGTTTTTCTCCTTTTGTAGGTCGCTCGTCCCAAGAAGAGAGGCGAGACTGTGAAGTTTAGTCAACACGCTGTCGTCTCAAATCATGAGGGTCGACCCTGCCTCATGATCCGAGTGGCCAACATGCGCAAAAGCCTTCTGTTAGGATGCCAGGTATGCAACTACTACACCCCTGAAATATCAACTCTATCTCTGTGTGTGCTTTTGAAGAGCTTTATATTTGATTTCACCTCATGCCAAGATGGGTATGAACCCACTGACATACAGTCTTACCTGAAAGCCAATGCAGTGAAGGAAGGATGTAAAATCACAGAAAATCTTTTATGAGACCTATAAGCTTTTTAAAGTATAGTGCTTGCTTAACAGTAATAATCTGACTGGTATGACTTGTAGTTAAAGACACGTTCAGTGATTGACATGTCAGTCAATGCCATGCTAAAGGAAACGTCGCCTTTGATGAAGATATTTGGCCGTCGCAGGTATTAAACCTGGTGGCCTTTTGATTACAGGATGCCTTCTGCAACCTCTTGGCTACATTTACTGATTCCATCTTGGCTCCCAGGTGACAGGGAAGTTGCTTCAGACGTCCCTGACGAAGGAGGGCGAGACGGTGCGGCTGGACCAGCGCAACGTGCCTTTCCAGGTGGACACGTCCAGCGACAGCCCCTTCCTCATCATCCCCCTGACTTTCTACCACATCATCGACGACAACAGCCCCCTCAGGGCCTGGGCAGCAAAAGGTAGATCATGGATCATTTCATGCCGTATGGCAATGTGCTTGGCCCTGGAGGGATTCAAAGAAAACGACACACAGTCATTTACTACCAACAATCATTTAATGACATAACTATTGTAACTTGTACAATAACTGTATGTACAATCGGTATGTATGTGTATGTAGGTGTATTGGTATTTACGGTCATGTGCTGCGTGCCTGGCTGCCTCTAACTGTCTAGAGTTGGGCTGGTTTGGCACTGGAGGAGAGGGTTTCTTTGGCTGGAATGTGTGTGAGAGAGATCGGCAGAGACACCCCTCATTAGAGCACAATGCTGTACAGTCCGGGGTGCTGACACGAGGCCTGCGCAGATCCACTTACTGCAGCACAGACCTCTCAGCACTGGAAACCAGAAAGGCATCAGTGCTGACGGACCCTGATCGTGGCGTTATTTACACTCAGACGGATTATTTTCAATGAATACACTTGATTTTCTGATAGTATTATCAGTTCCTTTCTTTTCCTTATGTACACTTGTTACTGCACCTTTATGCTTGCCTTTCATTTCTGCTCGTTTTCTTTTAGTCATCATTACCGTCCCTTCAGCAGTTATTTTAATGTAGCCATATTTAAAGGATTATATTACAGCACACATAATACTGCCCATAGTATTACAGTAATCCCTGTTCTCAGGGCCGACTGTAACAGTAGCCACTTTTTAATGCAAGGTCCCCAGTGTTGCTTCATTTGGGTTGTTCCCTCATTGCATAAATACAGGAAGTGATGCCTTAAAAGCGCTCATAACATAAAAGCTAAAGTTAATACCTTTATTATTTTGGGACCATAAGATGCTTCCTTTTGACTTGCAGATGTATTTACCTGTTGAAGGAAATGTGCAGTGTGCATCACAAACCACACGCATAGCTTGTGCTACTTTGATCTCAGGAACCAGATCTGTGTCAGTGTGTGAGAAAATGAGCAATTCTCGAGTTAACATTTACACCCAAAGACATCCCCTAAAAACTGATGAGGCCTCTTGGGAGAGTGGTGAAACCTTCTATCTTACAAAAAAAAATTCCATCCATCTTTATTTCTTAGTAACGGTAAAAACAAAGAAAATGGTAACTTCAATTTGATGAGTAGATAATAAGACGTATTTGTTTAGCTGTTTTAAGTCACGACCTGGTAAAATAACCCACAACTTTTTAGGTGTCGCTAACTTCCTTGATGAGTAAATGTGATTGTGAATGGTTGTGTATACCCTGCCTCTGGCCCAGTGCTACCTGGGATAGGCTCTGCAGCTCCCTGCGATCTTGCACATTTTAATTATGTATAGGCTTGATAATGGATGGATGGACACTTTAAAAAGTCTGCAGTTCTTGGACATTCATGATGATACTCATGACCGAGCACAGTTCTGTACTCAACGGGTCTTTGAGCAGAGCTTTAGCGGTCCCTGCAGAGCCTGCTTTATGTTCTCCACATGTACGGGATTTAAGGGATCGGAACTGCTCTGATAGGAACATCGAAAACTGGCTTCCAGTGCAACAGTGTGTGAATCGTGTTGCCATTATGTGACTATGAGTCAGTGAATCAGGAGGGCAGGACACATTGCAGACAGTGTGCAGGAGAGGCGTCATGGCTGTCCAAACCACTGAGCTGGAATATCAGCAGTTTCCTCTTTCATTTTTTTTTTTTCTATTTTCTATAGAACTGAGAGATCACGAACCTCTGCTGTGGTTGATGACGGAAAAAGAAAGCTTGTCCATTGAGAGTGGTGGGAAAGCTAACGTGCTGCTGTTTAGCAACTATAACGTGTACCATGTTCATCAGCTTACTTTTACATTTCAGCATGCTAACATTAGCTTATTAGCACAACACACAAAGGCACAGAGGCTGATGGACGGATTTTGACCTGATGTTAATGCTAAAAAGTCACCAAAGATGTTACAATTCATCCTGAGGGGGGACAATGGAGGTCTGTGCCAAATTAGTTTAGTGTATTGAATATCAAATACATATAGAAAATGAGATAAATAAACAATAATAGGGTCATACTTTTGAAATGGTGGCAGCCCACAGAAACTTATACTGAACAAAAAAGGTGTAGGATGAAGGCTCGGCTTATTATACACCTACCCTTTTTACATGAATTATTTTCTGCATTTCTCATTAAATTTATACACTGAAAATGTATATATATATATATATATATATATATAGTCCCAAAAAGTTTATACCTCAGTTTTGTTAGTCATCTTATTTATTTTTTTATCTACTAAATGTGTTACACATTTAAATTTCCTTTTTTTTAAAAAACTATTCCACAAACCCTTTGTGAATGTTGGACATCTTTTCACGGCAACCCAAAGCAGCAGTAGCATTCCTAGCCACGCTGCTCGGGAGATCACTACATAAATACAGATGGAGCCCTTTTGCACCGCCCACAATAGGCCAATAAAGAGAATCCCCCAACCAAGTTTGTCACAGTGAGTACAAGACAGTTGCGAAACATGGTGTTTTTGCCCTGGTGGGAGCGGTACTGGGTCCGGGTTAGGGTGAGGACTGTTTAGACAGATGACAGAGTCTGCATTCTGAGTGAGGCCTGTTGATGCAGGTGTGTGCTTGCTTGAGCGCACACGTCTTCTAGTGTGTCCTTTTGTGTTAGTGCGTTTGTGTGTCGATCAATGACGAGAATATTTTTGCATTGTGTCGTTTTGTGTTTTTAAAATATATGAAACATTTATCCTTGGAATATTTCCAACATGTGACAGTGTTTCCATTGTGTGTCTGTTCAAATTTCGGATATAAGCTCTGCGTGTGTGTGCGTGTGTGTGTGTGTGTGTGTGTGTGAGAAGTGTTTTTGGAATCAGTCAGTAAGTGGGGTGTTTTTTTATGTTTTGGAAATTTCAGGATGTGCGTGTGCTATTGTGCGTGCATGTTTGTGTGTCTTTCCTTCGCCACATACATGATGAAGCTGTGACCTGGACTTGCATTCTTTTAAATCCACCGGGCTTTGACCTTAAATACACCGCAGGCTCAATATGATCACTCAAACACCTCATTGACCGTTACGTGACACAACTACCAGAGCTTTAGTGGAGAACAACACAACATTTTTTTCATACTTTATCATATTAATATTGCGTTGGGATGAATAGAAACCCATTCCTGCCTGGAAAGGAGGAAAATGAATACGAAAACATATGGCTTGCTTTGTATAATGGTCGTTTGTCAGTTTGCTGTTTAACCTGCGGTGTCCTCCGTCCTCCAGGTGGTGGCTGGACAGACCCGGAGCTGGCTGACTTTGAGCTGCTGGTAATCATGAGCGCCACGGTTGAGCCGACCTCCGCCACCTGTCAGGTTCGAACATCCTACCTTCCAGATGAGATCCTCTGGGGCTACGAGTTCCCCCCCGTTGTCTCCCTGTCTCCCTCAGGGAAATATGTGGCTGATTTCGCCTTCTTTGACAAAGTTGCCAAAACCAAAACCCCGCCCCTCTTCAAGCAGGCCCTGCCACCGAGCCCGCCATCGCAGGCGTCCCGTTACCACGGCGGCAAGGAGGCTGGGTCGGACCCGGAGAAGATGCGACTGGAGGAGAACTACAGGGGGGAAGAGAAGGGACGAGAAAGAGGCCGCATCAGAGATAGCAGCCCACTAAGTGTGCGTATTAGTAATGTGTGAGGTAAAACAGAGATAGGAAGTGGTTGTGGAAAGTTGATGTGAAACTGACACATGGCAAAGACAGGAAGAAAAAAACAAAAAAACAAGCTGCTCACATCATTAAGTAAAAACATACTCCTACACAACACACTCGAAACTACAAGTCTGTAGACGATGTACTGAAGATATCTGTGTCTGCAACCGACTTCAAAGGGAGCAAGTCACAAACCTTTTCTACACTTATATTCATTTGTATCCATTCACTCATTTATTTTTTATTTTTTTGTGGAAAGGACTTGATTTACTGGATGCTCAACACATGCTCAAACACTGCGGAATCCTTCATCTTTCCAGGTCATTTCGGTCTATAATTTAGCCCTACGGGGATGACTTCTTCTGAAAATCTGAACTCAACAACAGACACATTGACCTGATAAGATGATTTTGATGATTTGCAGTGCAGTTGAGCGTCTGATATGGTTGTTAATCACTGAATCACAGTACTGTTTTTTTCCCCCCTTTTTGCAAATGGACAAAATACCTGCAAAAAGGTGGCGATAAATACTGGAACCATACTATTTTTTTAACGCGGGATTTTAAAGGAATGTATCATATTTTATGTACCCAATAGTTTCTAACAACTTTGTTACTTGTTGCACCTGAAAATATTGTGCTTTTTGATATGAATGTCGTTTCTTGTTTATTGGCGTAAATATGTTTAGTAATATTACTAAAAGCACTTTAACTTGAAAGAAAAGTGGCAAGGGGAATAACTGAACTAACTCTGATACTTAATGCACTGTAATAAATGATTAAATCTTGTGGTTATGATTGGGGCTGTGAGTGTGGGTTTTTATGCTTGAAAATGGATTTTGTGAGTGTTTGTATGTTTTATTGTCATGTACAGTATGACTTCATGTACCTCTGTACAGTGTATAAAATATTTTCCTACATACTTCATATCTTTATGTCCTAAAATTTGACACACAAACTCTGCATTTTTAATATACCATATTGTCAATGCACAATGTTATTTCTGTAAAGTAGGCTACAGTAGGCCCATCTTTTTAATGCTGTCATTTTTTCCAGACATTGTTTATGAAAGTGGATTCTGCCAATGTGTGTCTAATCAACTGTTTTTTGTTTTTTTTGTATTAGATAAGTATATATATTTGGATAAAAAGTAAATTTTTCTCTTTTTACTCTACATGGAAATGGCGACAGACGCATCACAATTAAATCAAATTATGGTTCTTGTTCAAGGGGACTAGTTTAATAAAAAAAAAAAATGTAAGTAAAGGAATGAGGGACATAACAAGACATTTACAAGAAAAAAAAAAAATTTGCTCTGAACTTTTTCTATTCCTTAAATTGCTTTTGTTTGAATGGCCAAAAATTTGTAATATATTCTATACATGATGATCTGTTTTAAATGTGTGCTCTTGATAGAGATTGAGAGCCACTCTACAAATGAAATCATCTGCTGCTCCAGACAAGCCCAACGAGAAATGTTCAAAATAACTGAAAATATTTCAGTATCAGTGTCTGGTGAGACTGGCTGTGCTTGTTTATACTGTAAAGCCTACTGTAAACTGTATATGGATCACTCACATTGGTCTAACTTCTTAAGTAAGCACTTTTTAAGTGGCTGTTTTAATAAATGTATTATTTACAACACGTCTTGATGTGTGTGCATGAAACAACGCATTACGAAAGATAAAAGACCCAAAACATCACTAACATGCTTTTTTTTAAACATTATTATCATCTCAAGACACTTTACATGTTGATGGGGATTTATGAATTATGTCATTTTATAAAGATTGTAATTGCATTTATTTCACTTGCTTTTTAAATTAAGATTAAGGCTTACCAATATTGAGAGGAGCACTCCTTCCAGCAGTCAGTACAACAACTGTTGACAAAAATGTCTTAACAACATCAATATCTATACCAAACTGGACAAAACGTTAGTTTAACATTCGGCCTACTCGTGTTATATTGCAGATATTTGTATCACAGGGGTGAGTAGCAACAAGGGCAAATATTGTAAAATAGCTTAATTTTAATGCTTACAGGAGTGATTTAACTGTAAAATATTTTTTATAAACCCAAAATTGGTTTATAAAGTATGCTTTCATTGTGTAGTCCTGGTGTAGAAATAATATATTGAAGTCATTCAACCTAATAAAGTAGGCCTAATGTAAAACAGCTCAATTATGCATTAAGTTTGAGATCCAATTAAACGTATTTAAGAAAAGGACTCAAGCAAATTCATAATTCAGCTCCAAATAATATCAGCAATACTCCGAGGGCTGACACTCCGAGGAAGAAAAAGGCAGCGATGGAGAGAGACAGAAGGTGGAACAAAAATATAAATCAAGGTTATAACGCCAATACACATGGGTTGTGTGATCTGTACACGACCGAAAACGAGTAGCTGTTAGCCGCTAAACGGACGTAACGATGCCAGCTAACGAGCTAGAACGTCGGTTGATAATTTACCCGCGTGCACTGCTAGCATGAGCTAGCTTTAGTTACCGTAGGCTAGCTTGTGTGACTAGTAGATACATGAACGCGACTCAAGTGTGAGCTTGGACCATGAATGTGTGAAGAGAACTTGGACAGACCCCACGGTGACTGGTGTCCTGTGGTGAAGACGTGGGCTCAGAATGTAGCGCCATTGTTGACCTTGGCTGAATGACGAAGTGCAGGCCGCACTGCCTCCGATCTACATGTGCACGTGCAGCATGTTTTGTTTTGCGTGTCACTTGTTTAGCTCGTGTAACGTTTATTTAATCACATCCTGGCCTCTGATAAGAGGGCGTTAACACTCGTTTACTTGATTTAATTTTTTAACATGCATTTCATGACACACACAGTCCCAACTGTCTGCTTTGGCCTTGCAAAGCTGATTTAAAAAAAAAATATATATATATATATATATATATATTTATATTTATATTAGTGTGCAGTACCTCCTTTTTTCTTTTCATATATAAATAAATGGCATGATGTCCTGTCAATTCACTCTGACCAATCAGTTGTCTGCAGTGTTTTAACTCCAGCTTCGAGTACCTCAGGTGGTACCAAAAAAAGTACCTGGTACAATATTCAACTTTTGCTAATGGAAAGGCAAAAAAGACCCACACACACGTCCACACAGACACCGGGTGAGAGACGTAAAGATATTGTTCGGACAAAGTTCTTTACAAATCGAAGTCTTCGATCTGTAGAGACCTGTCCAAATCCAGCTGTGCTGATGATTTTAACCATGGCACCAAACATCTGAGAACTAATGCATGGAAGCATTTTAGTTTCAACATCATGGATGACGTAATTGTGGATAAAGGTAAGACTTTATGCCAGGGCTGGCCGATGTTTTTATTTTTTTTTTTTATCCAATTTTTTTATTTTCAATTACGATTTTGGCTTCAAACAATTGCTAGAGCACAACATGTTTACAAGAGCGCAATGTTCTTCAGAGATCTAGCCTCTTACATTGGCCCTCAAAGTGCACCAGAATGATGCGTTTATGTTTTAAAATGTACAAAATGTCCAAATGCATGCTGTTTCTGTATGACGGCTTTGTTGTAATGCAACTACCTACAGCTACATTACCGCAACAGAAAAAAAAAAATCCTGTTTACCTGATATCTTGTCTCTCAAATGAGACAAGTAAGGGACTGTGAATAAACCGAGCCGTGCTAGTTTTACGATGTACATTCAGATTAAACTACGTGGGTTAAATTTAAACAAGGTAGGTCGCTGTGTTTCGCTTCCTGCCCTTTTGAAGGATATCTGCCATCTGCCATCACTGCTCTGCTGCATTCATGGTTTGCTGCTCCTGTCAAACGGTTTCACAATCGTTGGCATTACGTGTAACAAATAGAGTCGACTGAAAATGCTTCTTCTTCTGAGTTGTTGGATTATTTCAGGTAAAATGAACAAAAATTGTTTTACCATTTGCATGTTAAGTCAGAATCAGTTTATCTTTGTTTGTAACTATTTATTTGAGGTTGTAACACTATTAAATGTAGTAAAGTCTTATTTAACTTATGCAGGAGGTTTCTTTTATGTAGGGAATGTATTCACTTTAGGTTGTTGACAGTTTATAAAGCTGCTCATTCTGAGGTGATTTTAACTTGGCCTTGTGCCTGGTTCTCATGCAGTATTACAAAAAAAATGTTGGATATGTTTTCTAAGCTCATTTTTATTTCTTTAATTCTATATTTATTCATTTATATCCAGCTGACATTTTACTGCTTAAATCAGACCATCTTAAGGTATTTAATAAGGTCACATTATTGCTGCATATAACTTTTTTTTAATTTATTTATTTTATTTTTATTTTTTTATTTTCATTTTATTTTCATTAATTTTCCTTTTTTTTTTTTTTTTTTAGGGATTACAGCAGATTTATCACCAATGAGGCAATATCGGCTGAAAAACAGCTCATTATGTCTACAAGTTGTAACATCGCCACCATATCAACAACCTACGTGGTTTTTTGAAGAGGAAGCTATTGTTTTAGCTGAAAACATCAGTCCCAGGTACAAAGACAAAGTGTATTATAATCCAGGAAACCACTCCTTGTGTCTCAAAGAGCTCACTGAGACCGACGGTGGCATCTATACATTTTCATTCATTAATTCTGACTTCATAAAATCAACTGAGATCCACATACTGATTGTTGATGGTAAGTTCTAAATATTTAGTTGTCTTTAGTCAGCGTCTGGTCTGTAGATTTCATTATTAAAAATGACAAAGGGAGTCCGTACGAGATGTGTCTCTTTTAGACTGGCTTTAATATTTCCTCAAAGCTTTTCATGACAAGAACACGATGTATGCACTCTCCACTTTTTAATTTGAATTTAGAATTTTTTATTTATTTCTTTATAAATGCATATACTGCAGTGGATGTGCTCTTTATGTTGTGTAGATTATCTTGTGATTCTTACACCACAGGGTGCCAGCAAATGTCCTAATGTCTTTTTAAAAAAAAAATGTATGTGCAGAAACTGTTCCCAGGCCTGTCATTAGGACGTCAGGACTGCTGCACTCTAACCTGTCTGCTGAGTTCTGCAACATCACGGTCAACTGCTCCATCCAGGAGGACTGGGTGCGTTCTGTCTGCGATAACAACGGTTGCATAACATCTCAGAGATCATTATTCAGGAAGTTCAACATCACCATCACCGTCGACGACGGATCTGTTGTCTGCAGTGGCAGCAACCACGTCAGCACAACAAATGTTTCTGAGGCAGCGTGTAAGTATTATGTGAGGATTTATCTATTAATCGCTCACTCCAAATTTAAATCCAGAAAATATGTATGCAGTTTTTTTTGGGACATTTTTGCGTCACCACCTCATCAATATAATAATTCAGTTTCTGCGGGTACTATCTACTAAAATGTGTTTCTATGTCTTTCCAGGCTTCGGAAAACCTAATCCTGAATATGCTGCGACATTAAACCTATCCCCTGTAGTCTTGATAGTTATCGTGGTGTGTGCATCCCTCTTGGCCTTCGCTGTCTGTGTGGCTGCCTGGACCTTTTCAACAGAATATTGTCACAAGCGGGTAAAACGGATTTATTAAAATGTTTAGATGTTTGTGATATAACTTTGAGGACGTAAATATTATGGGGCGTCCCATTTTTGAATGG
>CALSBV010010753.1:0-21630 GCA_943590825.1 Bovichtus diacanthus
ACAACCTTATGAAATATCTTAACTTTTTCTTGGCTATGTAAAACAGGACATTTTGCAGTGTTGTGAAATATTGGTCGAAGTAGTTATTGATAAGGAGATGCTTCTGTAAATAGCAAAGCAGCCTTTCTCGTAACACTGAAGCCACAGTTGCTATCTAGAACAAGAGAACATATACAATGCAAACTCCTTTTTTCCTTAAGAAAATGAATGCCACTAAACTGTTATGTTGTGTATGTTTGGTATTTTATTATATTCGACTTTCTTTGAACCTTTGAGAACTATTAATATTTTAAACTGTAATGTGTCTGTTTCAGTGTGGTTGTATCATAGTAGGTTATACTCCTGGCTGTCAAACATAATAAATGTATGATTTGAGATGATTGTGGTTAACACTGTTAAATAGGGAGAGGTTTAGGTTCAGTTTAATAAGTGAAGTTTTATTTATTGCATTAACCACTGGCTCTTTGTGTTAGCGTATCCTTAAAACATGAGGAGTCATTTGCAAGCAATATACTGTGTGTTCCCACAGTGCTGAAGCTTTCCTAACATCTGCATCATTTGAGCTGCGGCATCTGATCCTCATCGTCAGATATAATATTACTGTATCCATGGAATGTAGTCATTTGAAAAATACACTATTTGTTTATACATATTCATCAGGAGTGTACAGACATGATGGTCTGTGTGTTTTACACACTTGTACACATAATTATGTTTTTTTTGCTCTATGTGCTTATCTATTAGGGTTGTTATTACGTGTGTGTAAGAGAGTGACTGACCGGCTAACAGTTACTTGAGGTCTGTGCTCACTGATGTAGTTGAGGTGACTCAATGGTCCATGAACGGCTGCAGCTACGACAGAGAGAGGGGGAGAGAGGGAGCCTGCGGCTGGTGTGCAGTGAATCACAATGTATAGCCAGTCAGGTGGGGCTGGGTCACTTTGCTTCAGCAGGGATCGTCATTCCTTACAGGACTGCAAAGCAGCAAGCAATATATATGTTTTACTATTTCTCATTTGATTGGCCTTTTGTGCCTTGGACTCTAACGATACTAAGCAGTGATGTACAGTTAACACGTGTGTGTGTGTGTATATATATATATATATATATACACACACACACACAGTATATATATATATACATATATATATATATATATTATACACACTAGCTTCTGTGCAGATGATCCATCTCTTTGTCTGACAAAAAAATAGGTCATATTTTACCACATGTGTGTAGGACTGCATGCTAGGCTTCTGGGCTGATTATCTGTCGAACACTGTGCGTTGCCCATAGCAACACACGAGGAGATCCACCTCTCTGAGTCTACTGGTTTCCACAGACAAGCATGCGCTCAGTGGTCTTAGCAACAGCAGCGGAAGAGGATGATGAGGGAGGGAGGGAGGGATACAGAGAGCAGTAGAGGAGGGGGAGGGGTTGTGGCTTGTGTACGGCTCCTCTATAGACATCTCACAATATTTAATGAAAATGGGTTTATTTAGATAGAAACTAATGGATTATAACAGTAAAATCTCCATTGTAAGTCAGGCAACAGATGGTGCAGCAATTTAAGCAATAGTGAAGGCGAGAAGAGTTGAGCTTCTAATTAGATATTTTATAGTATGGAGATAATCTTTTTTTCTCAACAACTGGGTCAACCATAGATATACTAGCTAGAAAATGACTGTCAGAAAAACATATTTTTTAACTGTCATTAAATATGTCTTTGTTGAAAGCTGGTGGAATGTTTCGACCCATTAAGCAGCATGTGAAATAAAGCAATAAGTGGAGTATGAATGCAGGAAGGGAAAGGATCAGTTCAGATCTAGAGTAAGGTGGCTGCTCGGCTTCATGGAGTAGAGGCTCAACACACTTTCGCTGCACTTCCTCTTTCCGTTTTTATTCAGTTCACTACTAGATAGAAATAACAACCTCTCTGTGTGTAAGCGTGCATATTTCATGTGCATGTGTGTGAGATAAAAGAGTGTGAGGCATGATGGGTTTTGCAATACAGCAGCAGTGCTAAGCTGTGCCTGGACAGCAGATGCCCTGGAAAGATTTATTGATGCAATTAAACATGAGTGCATCTCATTAAAACTAAAAAATACAGGGTGATGTCGGTGGATCACATTGGGTGACTTTGGTTACACTGTGAGTTGGTCGTATGTGAGGAAAAGTTGTCTCCTACTGAATTGTATATTACTGCACAGTTGTTACTTTATCATAGCATTTTTGGGAGACAATAAAAAACAAATGAAAGAGGAGTGGATGAATTACAAGTAGGGTCATGAGCTGCATTCAGATTGCAAGCACATCGGATGAGCCTTGGTTTGATGAATCAACACATTATGTCTGATTATGCAAATTGTTTTTGCCTTGTTGACAACATGCAGATGTTGGTGCAATCAACGCACGTTTGCGGCAACATTTTAAGATGTACTTCTGTTGATTTGCAACTATAGATGAACTTGACTGTATTTTAAAAAAAACTACAGGAGACTGTTAACTCAGCATGTCGCTCACAGTATATTCCTATTACATTTTCATTCTGTATGCTGTCTTTGGCGGGGGCGTGGCTGCTTGCTCCAGTGGCTTTGTCAGTCTGCTTGGCTGGCTTAGCAGATCTGTGCAATTGTGTTTGCATGCCGAGTGTCTGCACTGAAAATCATTCACAGTGCAATGACCCTTGTGTTTTGTGTGTCTGTGTGTGTTGTCGTTTTTAAGTGGGTGAGAGCATTTTCCGCATTAAAATGTGTTCAGTGTCAGAGGGAGAGGGCAAGACAACAAGCTAAATGTTAGAGGAGAGGGGACACAGCTGTTGCAGCAAGACTGTATGTACTGTATGTCAGCAACTTGAGAGAACTGGTTTTAAAAGTATTTTGCTGCTATTCTGTGTTCACACTGACTGGAATGCTGCCAATTTTCTCCCTGCATTCCACTCTCGTCTTTGCTTCATAACCTTTTTCTGCATCTACTTCCCTTACCCCTTTACACATCTTATGTAAACCTTTCAAAATGTGTTCAGCTGTATGAACCTCCTTTTCATTTGACTCCCTACAAACTGTAAACCCCCTATTGCAAGATGAATGTTACTCGATGAGATTCTACTGTGCCTCCGTCTCTGCTCTGTTTCATGCAATGGCCTGCTTTTCCTTTCTCCATTTTTGCAGCTTCCCTCTCAGTCTCCTCACCATTTCTCTCCTCCTTCACCCTCCATATTGATATCACTCTGTTTTCACCCTCCCCCCTTCCCACTCTTGGCCTCCTTTTCCCGCTTTTATGTCTCTGTCCTTGGATTTCTCTTTCATATTCCATCCTTGTCTGTCTCCCTATCATTTTCTTTCTTTTTTTCCTGCGGCCTATCTCCTCTATCGTTCTGCCACAGGCTTTTTAGCTCGGTGTTGCAGTGGCTCATGCCTGTAGGGTTGTGGCTGTGGATGCTGCATGTGCTGTTGTGTGTCAGTAGGGCATATTCTCTCTTATTGCTCCAGCTTTGTTGGAGGATGGCGCAACTCACATTGAGGTCAGCAGCAGTGATGGTAATGTAATTTACACACACAGTAGGGCACAACGAAAACAGCTACTATCTTCATGTTCACACACGCGCGCTTGTGCTCAAAGACGCAGGCAACAGGCAACAACAGATAGCACATACTCACAAATGCCTAATCCACTTTATTGAAAGGCACTTTCACAGAAGAAAGAGGGCTGGAAGAAAATAGAGCACAAGCTGAGCATGCTCCCTTAGTGATATAGTGACTTGCAGAGAGAAAGAAGGACGCATCCACTGTGAGACAATTATATCATTCAAAGCCTGTGATTAAAATCAGATGTCCTGCCTTCTCTGAAAATGTTTCTTAGAATATTGTTTAAATGATAAAATCATAATATCATAATATGAATAACCTCTTTTACGTTTACAAAACGGGAAGATTGTAGCAAACGGCTTCATTCTCAACACATGGTATCTTTCATTACAGATCAAACTTTAACCACAGAGACGAGACATAGAGCAGATAGCAGCTCCCACTCATGTCACAGGCATATAGCTGTTTAATGATGTTTAATACTGGGATAGCTATAGCTCCTGCTGCTCTTTCTGTTTTGCTCAGTATACTGTATACTACATTAAATGAATGTATGGTTGTTTTAGCCAAGAGTGTAGTTTGGACTATTTTATTCCATCTGTGCTCTTCTCCCAACTGTTGTAATTTGCGAACTTCAAGTCTCTGTACGCTGGTCCTCTGCCTAGCCTCTCTCTGTCTGAAACATCTTTCTTTTCATTCCTATGTGCTGTAAACCTTGTTTTCCATGAGGTCAGTAATTTATAGTTACTTAAATTACACTTGGACTCAATGGTCAACGAGATAAGCCCTCCCACCAGGTCACTATTAGATGATGTTCCTTTCCGCTCTCTTCTCATCTTTTTTGCAGTTTCCAATCAGAAAAAACAATCACAATCATTCAATCTGGATAACAAGTACCATGCATGATTTAAAAAACGTTGATAAAAGAAGCTGAACAGTGGAGGCAGGTAATTAGCCACATATACAATGTTCATCAGTAACATTTAACCCCTTCAGCACCATATTTAAAAAAAGAACATATATTTGAATGTGGATGAAAGTGGAGGTAAAGGTGTCATGCAAACGGGAAGGAGAGGGACAGAGAAGTCAAGGAAATCTATATGGACTACAAGTTTTGGATTTCTAGTGACTTAAATACATTCGTAATACCTGGAAAGTGGGTTTGCATTTTTTGGCCAATAAACATAAGGTTGAACAAAATAGAACAGGTGAACTTAGAAAATAGTGTTGTATTCTGTCTGGCAATGCAACAATACTCGCATCATAAGTAACGGCAATTACATATTTCTTCTTACTTTCTTTTTGATTGTTTTTAACATCTATTAACACATAACCATACTGGGATAACTCAGAATGCTAGTAAGCATTTCTGTTTCTGTGTCACTGAGTATTGATTATTTTATGACCGGTCACTTACAGTTGACAAGGTTGACAAAAGAGTTATTTTTCACTAATTAAGCTGATGAGGCTCTGTGAATGGAGGAAGCAAAGTGGTATTTTAAGTTTGGTTGTTGACTATTATATTGGCATTGTGTTGAAAAGTTAAATAATACCGGCTGTTTTAGGATATTGTGCAATGTTTCACATAAACTGCATGCCGCATGCTGGATGTTTTGTTATCTGAATGGATACCAGATGTACGGTCCCAGTTTGTGTGTGTGTGTGTGTGTGTGCATGTGTGTGTGTGTGTGTGTGTGTGTGTGTGTGTGTGGGTGTGTGTGTGCTGGTGTGTGCTGGTGTGTGTGCTTTGTGTGGTGTGTTGTGTGTGTGCTGTGTGTGCATATCAGCTTTTCCTCGTTGCAGACCATTCAGGTGATTCGGTGTTGGTGAATCAGAAGGTTGTTATTGTGAATGTCAGCAAGCTCAGGCACTGCTGCAGTGCAGCTTTTAGAGTATTTGGTCAATAAGCTGTTTGTACATTACATTACATCTCTGTGTAGTGTTGTGCTTTGAACGTGTAATATCTCTTCTTTATATCAAGTTAAACTAACTGTAAATGACTAATCTTAGTATTATAGAAATTGTTATTGTGTGCCTTTAACTTGCAGTCCAAGATATCACAATTTGAAATTCTGCACTTTATGTGAATTGATACCAGTTGTATCTATGATTTGCGACACAGACGGACAACCCTACAGATAACATTATTTTTCTCCGTTAATGATATTAAATGAACTAGTTACTGTGGTTTCTTTCGTCGTGATGTTGTGATGATGATGAAGGAATCTCTGCTGACACCGGCTCAGTTGCATATAAAAGGTTTATTACAAGTAGCACAGCATCAAACACCAAAAACAGGCGATGTGAGGATCCCAAGCCAAAATGAATCCTCCTCCCTTTACATCACTCGGACCCTGGTATTTATAGGGCACAGAGACCACCTCACCCCCTAGCAGGTCCCCAAAGGTCAATGTATGGGGGAGCAGATATGAGCAAACCCACATGTTATTGCGTAAGACCAGATGTTTTACTCCCTAAGGCAGGGGTGCCCACACTTTTTCAGCTTGGGAGCTACTTTTAAAATGACCAAGTCAAAATGATCTACCTACATTAAAAATGCTAAACATATATTTATTTATATTGTGGCGAGCGCCACGGGAAGCGAATGGATAGAGAACACCAACGAGTCAGAGACAAGAGTACGTTTTATGTTGTCCTGTGCCACATACACCGCAAGACCCCAGGTACAACTTTTATTACCAGGAAACTACCACCCGTTAATCACAACACACCGGGGCCCCCCCCCCGGGACATAACTCTCACCCATGGTGGCAAAACACACAAAACATGAACACGAATAGTTAAACATGAACACGCATAGTTAAACAACACCACTCACGGACAAGTCTGCGCGGACAAGTCTGCGTGCTCTTGGTTCTTACTTGGTTCTTTCTTGGTCCAGCTTCCCCACTCATTTTTATACCCTTTCTTTAGCAGAATTGTATAGATTGGAAGGCTAACTAGCTAATCAGCTCGCGGTGATTTGCAGCTGGCGGGGTTGACCGCGCATGCGTGGTGAACCGCGTGTTAGAAAAGATGAGATCTCAGACTGGCTGACCTGTACGTCAATCAAGTGGCAAATGCCATAGTGAGGATGGATGATAGGCTAACTTTTAATTACATTTTTTTTGCCATGCGATCTACCCACACTACCTTTGCGATCGACCGGTCGATCGCGATCGACGTAATGGGCACCCCTGCCCTAAGGTATATAGTGGAGAGGCCCCTTCCAACATCCCTCAGTATCCCTCACATATGAAGGTACTACTCCATGATAAAGAGAATAAACATTATGTAATGCCAGGTTATACACCACATTACAACATGGAATGCAGATGTACTCCCTTTTTTTGCCTCTGGGTTAACAGGGCTAAATCAGAGTCAGTGGGCCAAAAATGTTCTTTGTGGGCTGCATTCACAACCGTAGGCCAAGACTCCCTGGCACAGCTCCTTTCGCTCTTGTCATTTGTCCTAGAACATGACGAGACTGGTTCAGAGCCATGTGTGGCTTTGATGTGCATTGGCCCGGGCTAGTCACTGCTCTTAAGTATATGGGTCAAACCTGGTTCTTCTATGTAGATACAGAGACATTTTATTTGTTGAGCTTGTCGAGGATGTCTCATCTGGTTACCTGCATTATAGCAAAAAGGTATTATTATACAGAGGAATTATTCTTCTGTCTCACTCCTGTCTCTTTCAAGCCTGGCACTATGAGTATAGGGCTGACCCTTTCCCCTCACCACCACTCGTTATACAAGCCCTCAGTTTCATTACGTCTCAGTCCATTGACTCATGGCTGTGTGGATGAGTCCTATAGCTTGGACCTTACCATTCTCGCTTTAGAATCACTCCACTGCAGCCTAATCAAGACCTTTCTTTAGGTCTACTTCAATGAGCATTAACAACTTTGATTGCACTAATAAAAAACATTGTGTGCCCGCTATGTTCATGTGTCATTTTAAATCCATTCTAGTTGGTATGAGCTTAGCTCAAGGTGTTGCATTATGCCAATGTGAATGAACACATCTCTTAATAATAAGCAATATTATTAATACAATAACAGCGTTGAAAAACATGTAGGCCTACCTACATATGTCTGTATGATGTAATAACCAGTGCTTGATAGTTAGACCTGTGCTATGTTTGAATATATTTTTTTTTCTGAATCAACAGAGATCAGAGCAGATGTAGGTCTGCACTTGTTTGGCATCGGTGCATATGCAGCCACAACATCTGCTGCTGTGCTTAGGTCATCAGTGCAAGCCTGGAGGATTGAACTGACTGAGCAGCCAGTGCAAGGCTGCATGCAGGACAGCCAGCTATTAAGTGGAAAACAAGTGAGGACACAGTTGGTTGAAAATCCCCTTAAAGTTGACCCTGTTGTGAACCTAAAAGCATCCAGTGTCCTGAGATTTAGATTTATTGGGTGGGGTTGTGATCTCTGATTGATAAAATGTATTAATGGGTGAGGGAAATCCAGACTCAGCTGTTTAGACATTGGATGCAGCCTAAGTAAGAGGATTTCCTTCTTATAGCTGTATCCCTGCACTGCTCACAGTGGAGTAGATGGGGTATAAAGCCACAGTTGCCATCACTTGTCTGATTAAATACCGTATGTTGTATTTATTTCTGGCCATGCATGGATGGGATCAGATGTTGGCTGTTAAATGGATCCTGTCTTTAGCTGCAGGCCTCCTCTTCCTCCTGTGACTATCCCCCTATCTGTTCAGTTACAAAGCTTTGTATATCTATTTGAGTATGTTTCATTAATTGTATATTGAGTTAATTGAGTGGGCTGTTCATACTGGGCATAAATTGCATATGTGAGCTAATGGTGAGCATATTGCCAGGTAAAAAAAATAAAAAACATGACTGCATATGTGGTGGTTTTCATATTTTAACTTCAGTTCAAGAATTGCATGACCCTCTAATACTATTCTGTATCATCACTGTAACTTCACCTTTTCAAAGAAAATAAATTGAATCAATTCAGAAAACTAAACTTTTTCCACCTGACATTGATAGAAAAGGCTGTTTAGTAGTAACACAATCAATTTAAAAATGTAACAATGTGGTCAGTACTGTATTCACAGAAATATAATTCATTGATCCTTGACATTTTCGAGTATGTTTTGTTAGTTGTATATATCGAGTTGATTGAGTGATCAAACTGGGCATAACTTGCCTATGAGAGCTAACGGTTATGTGTGTGTCAGGTAAAACAACATTACTGCACATGTGGGTGTTTCGTATGTTAACCTTAGTTCAGTAATTGCATGACCCTCTTAGAAGATGTTGCATCATCACAATAAATTTTCAAAAAAGCACATAGATGATGTTTCACCTGGCATCAGAGATAGATTATTGTACTACCTTTCTATTGAAAAGCATGACTATGTTGTCAGTATTGTACTCACAGATATACAATTAAGTGAGCTGTAGTCTTTCAGAGATGTGTAGTGAGTCACAGTGCTGATATTAAATGTGTGTGATCGCATGACATTGTGAAATGTAGAGAGAAAGTCTGGCCTTAATCCTAATAAACACTACAGCCCGAAACGTCTTATTCGTTTTCTTGTTATTTTCCAAATGCTCTGAACGTCATTTGTCTCCTTCTGGTCATCTATTTGAGTGTGAACCAGTGAGCTGTTATGTACAGTGAGTGAGTCATCTCATCCCACATGTAGCTTTTCATTTGTTGAAGTTGGTCTGCTGTGTTTATTTTTAGGGTGAACCATCTGTCAGGAAAACATGTAATCAGGAACTTTGGCATTTAGGATTAGAGCTATTATTCCATCATGATATTAGGGAGATTTGGTTGTGTGATGCCCTGTCGCCACACACACTCGAGTTGTGTACGTGCATGTTTACATGTGTGCCGATCGCTAAATGTTCTTCCACGTTTCCCCGCCATCTTATCTAGTGGGTGTAGAGTATGAATAAAACAATGAGACATGAGTTTTGAAGATGGGTGTTAATGCTGTAAGCCTGACTCATATCCCACTCTCTCCTCCCACCGACTGGCTCCTTCTCTCCCTCTTCCCCTGCCTTTGTTCTTGTTATCACTACCCCACTATTCTCCAGCCTGGTGTGCTTTCCTTTTCATCTTCACCTTACACTGGCTTATTTTCATTTGCTTGTTTCTTCTTTGCTTTCATACATCTTCTTCTATCTCATTCTTACACAAAGATCTTTTCTCTGATTTTCTCCATACCTCTCTTCCTCCTACGTATCCTGATTTCCTCGAGCCGGTACTCTCTCTTATGCCCCCTCCTGTCTCTTCATGTAATTACAAGCTCATAGAAAATGGCTGACACCTTTTGGAGGCTGTTACTCTCTCCCTCTCCCTCGTTCTCTTTCTCATCTCTTTTTCATTTAAGTGCTATGTGTTATTAGAAAACATAGCTTTGTCCATTAGTCTTTATTTCATCGTGCATCCTCCTTTCTCCTTCTGAGCACGGAGACAGCCTTTCCTCACTACACCACCCTCTCTCTGTGTGAGCTGAGAGTAGAGCAGAATATGTCAGAGCACCTTTCTCCTTCTCTCAGCCTTATGACTGCAGCAAAAGTAGAGGGATGGGACACACTAACAAACCTTAGTCTGGCTCTTCACAGCCTCAGGCTTGGAGCCAAAGGCGAAATAATATGAACCTATTCTCTGGAAGTGTATAAGTATGTGTGTCCTTTGTATGAACCCAGAGTGGCTATTGCGGATTTGTTGTTGAAGTGACTTGGCTTTAACAATTGTGAATGGCTACCTCATATGCAGTGTGAGAACTGTCAGACATACGAGGCATGGGTTTATATTCAATATATTTTCAAAATAGGCTTTTCAATTGGTACTTGCATCCCCCTATTTACCTTACAACTGTGTCTGCGTGTTTTTGTCACAGCGTTGCTTTGTTTGTTGTATCGTATAAAACCACTTAATTCGGTCCTCTCCTTTTATATGCATATCAGCCGACAAACATTTATTTTGAAAAGGGGATCTGTGAGATAAGGCTAGTTGTGTTTTAGTACCGTGGGTTGCAATATTGCCCTTCATCTTTGTTGATTTGATGCTATGCTCTATGCACTGAGCAATTAGGATCATTTTGCACCATATGTACTATATGATGCAACATATACTACATGTTGTTCCGTATTGTTAACGGAGTCTTTATTGACGGTGCGTATCTCATCATGTCTCATTAAAAGATGAAGCTCTGCTGGTTCCTGCTGTACAGCCTTGGGCCTTATGTTCAGGCTTCAGTTTGTGTGTACATGTGACGGTTGCACTATTAGTGGCCATTATTACTAGTGAAAATTACACATCGGAATAGTATCGTTGTACATAAACATGGTTTAATTGATGAATAATTACTGCTTTATTAATTTGGGAATCAAGGAAAATCACAGACATCTTTACACAAAATCTTATTATCTAATTTAAGGTAGTCTCCAAAGGTCAGCGAATGATGCTTTTTGTGGAACTACAAATAACACTTATTTTTGGATGATGGAAAAAAATGTTCTTGCTGAATCTTTTATCCATGGCCTGCTTTTTTGTTACAGTTTTCAGAGATTATTTTAGTAAGATTATTTACTTTCAGATGAAGACTTTCCTTGCATTTTAACATTAGTGTTGGCCATATAAGTGCAAGTAATACTCAAAGACTATGATTAGCCTCCCAAAGTGTGACACTTGCGCGGTCAGGGTTATAGCTGATATAACAAATGCTTAATTTCACAGAATTGTATGGATTTCATTGCAGTGACATGGTATTATGTGTTTAGATGCAATTAATTGTGAGTCTTTCTGAGTTTATGTCTCTCATCTTATGTAGATTTTGACTAACAGTCCAGGTCTCAGTTCATCACTTTAAGTGTGTCACATTATATTTTGCTGTGTTTAGTCTGATTTAGATGTTAGCAGGGCGTAACAGCAGATAACACAACCAGGTGTTACATGATACATCAATAAGGAAAAACTGCAATGCACACCAAAACTAAACCGTCCACAGTAGACACTGGGCTAGATAATCTATGCACCACATTACAGATAATGATGTGAGAATATGTTTAAACTGAAAAGAGACAAGAAAAAGGCGTTAAAAAAACATAATAACAAGGAGTGTGGTCAGCTTGTTTACAGACTACAGTAAACGGGGTCTTTGCAATAAGACGGGAGTATAATTGTTCCCTAAACCCTTGTTTACTCCCTAATGTTCGTCTTAATCCAGATTCACTTTCCTTTGTCCTCTAACTGAGAATTAGAGTAGTAAACTGGGCTGATGGTGCTTCTTATGGAGCAAAGATATATGAAGAAAAAAATACTCTCAGTGACCAATAAAATAGAAATACATTTACAGTGTAATGTTACCCTGTGGTCAATATTACCTTTCTAAAACCAGCATATTCTACCTCCATGTACTCTATGGAAAATAAATAAAACATAACCGGTGTTCTTTCAGGTGTTATAAATAGGAAATTCCTGTCAAAGCCTTCTTTCTATTCTGCTGCTGTAGTCAGTATTCCCATTTGCCCTGGATTAAGGATTCTGCAAAGTGTGTAAAGTAATAATTCCATGTTGCGCCTCTAATGCGATTAGGTGGAATCATCTTAACGATGCCATGAAGAGTAGTTTTGAAAAGGCAACAGAGAGTAAGCTGCCACTCACCCTTAAATTTCAGACTAATGTCCAGACTGTTTTTTATTATTATTATATTTTTTAAATTATTTTTGTTGTGCATTTGTTTGCTTTGGCATGATTAAGTTGATCATTAACCCTCATTTCTCTATATGTCTGTAACCTTTGAAACATTTATGTCATTTTTCCAATTCTGTCACCTCTTAGAGTCATTTATGCTGTGTTCTGGGATGCATTTGTTTTAAGATGTATTTTCTGTGGCAGAATATTCCAGAAGATTCCAAATGAGAGGGAGTGGATTTTAACTTCATGGTCTTTTTGAGGCTGCCGTTTGAGGTGCTGTTGAAATGTATTGAGATTATGCTAAGAGGTGTTTCTAATATTTACTCTAACCAAATGGAGTAAGTGGACACAATATTAGAAACAGCTCATACTAACACAATACAGTTGAACAGCACCATAAAATGCAGCATCCAAAAAAACAAATAAGACAAAGCAACACCTCAGTTTCAAAACTGAACAAAACTAATACAGTTTCACCAACGCTGAACATTATAACCACTATAGAAGCAGGCGTTGTTGCAGGGCCGTTGCATGAGTGTGTAATAGTTCTTTTTTTTTTAAATCAAGTTTCACCTGATAAACTGGCAACTGTATTCTCCCTCTACCTATTCTTCTATCACACACACCAACCAACAAACCACACACATACAAGCTAAAATGCACACTCATGGTGCACTTAACATCCACACTACATCATTAAAAAATGATGTTGCTACAAATGCGAGGACAATGTCCATGTAGGTGTTTAAGTTTTGATGCTGATGAGAGTGGAAGATGGTGTTTGCTATTCTCGGAGACCAGCAGCAACAGAGCTCAAGCTTGAATGATTGGTAGGCAAGTCATTATTTTATAAATAGTTCTCTTCATTTTCTGTAGAAAGTGGAGCAACCTCACACAACCATTTCAGCCATTTCTAACATCAGATTCTCTGCAGGCCAGCACTCTCCTCTATTATTCAGAACCTTTTTTTAAGAAATGGGCCAAGCCCTAGCACAGCAGGCCTGCACCTGCAATGCACTTCACATGCAGTACTGCATGACAGATAATAAACTAAAAATAGACATTACACACTGCTACATTGATACAAAGAGGTAAGGTTTGCTGATGCATGGGAAATATAAATGAGAAACCAAAGTGTGGATAAGCTTTGCTTTGCAGTTGCCGTTATGCAATTGCCCTTAATATGTGAATGATATAAACGATAAAGTGCTCTGTAAAGGATCCACTATGTTCTGCATAACCTGTTGGCTGATGGAATTTTCTCTCCGTCTTTCCCTCTTTGTTTTGATATGTATCAGGCTGGATGGGAATGTGCAGGTAGTGTTAGATACATCCACACATATGTCTCCTTCCCCAGTTGACATTTTAATTTCCGCAGGCAAAGGAAATGTGTGGCAGACACCAAGGCTGCTAGTGTATCTATAGCACCGATACACTTTTTGGAGTGGGTGAGCGTGCTAATCTAATAAAAGGCTGTATAGCATTGCCTGTCTCTCACATCAGTGTGTGTCTGTCTGTGCATGTGGAAACTGCTTTCGAGAACAAAGACGAGGGTGAAAAAACTCCCCCTTGTGGCAAAAAGTGGAAATGACATGCCTCTTCTTTTGTGCCTTATGTGTGTCGGTGTGTCAATACATTCAATTATTTAGCATGATGCCTCTCTGTATGCGGCAGTGTATTGACTGGTATTGTTATTGACTTTCTGTGTCACAATTGATCCACGGATGGCAGGTCCTGTCCCATTTTACATTCTTAATAAAGCCAAACACAGTCCATGCCCTCTTCCCCAGTTAACTGTTTGATTGACAAATCTAGGTTATCCATGCCTGACTATAAAGATAGATTTATTCTTCATCCGACAAAAATTGTTTGGTTCAGGCTGTCACTGTGTGTGAGTTAGAAACAGAGAGAGAGAATAGGAGAGAAAGAGAGAGTGTACAGGGAGGGTGACCTCTATTATATTAAATATTTATTTAAAAAAAAAAAAATAAAGACTAAAAGGGTGAATGTGCACAATGTGGAAATTATATGCAATTTGGTCAAATTGAATGCATATATCTGAGTTTGTAAGGTTGTGATTAGGGAAACATTGTCCTTGGCATATGTGCTCATAAAGAGGGGTGCGGTGGCGGGGGGTGCAGGGAGGGGCACTGACGGAGGCTGCATCTGCGTCACCATGGATACAGGAGGGGGGTAGTGAATCTATTATGGGTACACCCTGTGAAAGCAGAGATCCATCAGACGCTGCCTTTGTCTCTAGGCACAATGTTGAGCCAATCAGAGTGTCCATTACAGTCACATTGATTCTAGCTGACCAATCAGATCCCCATGCTACCTTTGCTGTTACCACAGCCTGTTGTACATCCTGTTGTATTGGCAGTTTTGATTAATGGTCTGTTGTTGCAAAGTAAACCTTGAATGTGCCTCTGTTTTCAGAACCCGTTTGCTGGATTAGATGTTTTTTAAATATACATTTTCAAAGAATAACTGACATTCTCAGTGAGCTACAATTAACTATATGTGAATGGAATTCATGCACACACACCGTTTCTGTTTTTGTCTCTCACCATTAGTATTTCTCGCTCTCACACCTCTTGCACACCACAAATACATGCAAATCACACTAACCCTGGTTTTTACTTCCTGCAGTTAAACTCCACACAGAGACACTGTGATTCATGCTGCATAAATGCTTACTACAAATTACTGTAAATTCACTGTTATAGGTTCATTAACACAACCAGTCTCTGTTAACTTTGTGCAATAACTGAAATTGTAATATCATGGGTCCATTAGGATGATGGTATTTCAACGTTTGTGAACAGAGGGCCCTTCACACTACGGATCATCAGTAAACTGGCACAATTTATATATTTTTTTCATTCACTCTTTACTTTAACTCGGAAATACATTGAGGTAGAGACCTATATACTGTAGCTGAATTTAAAAAAAACCCTAGGCACCAAAAAACACAAATAAGAAAAATGTAATTCTAATGGCTATAAAAAGTAAAAACAAAAAAAAGCCAAATTAGTATATATAATGACAAAATAATGATATCATTATACCTAATTGAAGCAATGGCCAGTGTGGGTGCATTAATAGAGAAGCTAAAACAGAAAATAAAGTGTAAAAGTGTCTCTAAAATGGTAAAGAAACAAAGTATTATTGTATAGAAAACGTTGAAAGAATACTAGGTATGTGTACTGAGTTCAAATCTAAATTATACTGTCTCCCTAATTGGGCAATGACAGCTCATCAAATAGAACAATCACTTCAGCAACAACAGCATGATGTTTCTCCTGTCTGTTGTTTTACAGTAGAGTAACTAATTATGTGATTTGTGTCATTACTTTCCAAATGAGTGAACACTGTGTGCCTCTAGTTTTATCTCTAGGGTGTGTGCATGCGTGTTTGGGAAAGCTCCATATTGCTGTGTCCTGGTTTTCATCTTGTTCCGGCTCATGTTTCCCTGGACCCGCCCCTGTCCTACTTACTCCAGAAACCAGCGGAGACGAGTGCAGATTTGTAAATAAATGATTAAGTGGTAGTTGGATTAAATACTAAGAGCGATTCATCTCTCCCCCCCCCCCCCCCCTTTCTTTCTCTCTCCCTCTCTCCTTCTATCTATCTATCTAGGATGATGTTATGGATAATATATTTTTGTAACTGTTCATGTGTAGCTATTTGTGTGCATGCAAGTGTGAGTCCAGTTATCTAGTAAATGTATTATATAGGGTACCATTTGTGTCTGTGCACAGATGGGGATTCTTCAAATACAAAAAAAATAAATGTTTAGGGTGGTAATTCACCCATTTGGAAAATATTCCCTTACAGCATAGAAAGTACCCTCCCCTCTATTGTTAGACTTCTTTATCTTCCAAGTGCCATTTCCATTCCTCCCTAACGTTTTCCTTCAACCTGGTTCCTCTTCTAAAATTTCACTCACCCTAACCCTAGGCTCTGTTTCTCTTTATCTCCAGTCGTCCCCTCATCTGAGAATCTAAGTCATTAGTGCACTGCTGCAATGGGGTGTGGTTCTAGTCACACTTTTTCTAAAAATAAAGTGCTGCATTAGTAATATCACAGCTGTTTATTAGAGAATCACCAGATAATTTGAATCTATGAATTAGGCTCAGCACCTCAGCACACAAAGAAAAAGCAACAATGAATAGATCTGAATAAAAAGCATGAGGAGGGTTGGTATCGAGTAAAGAAAGAAACATGCACAAGGAGTAGGTTGCCCCCTTGTGCCGTGATGAGCTCTACTCCACACAAAAACTGCAAAATGACATCTGGATCTCGTCACACGAAGCAGGATGTAGTGTGCAGACTGCAGGAGGAGTGGGGGTGGTCCCCAGAGCCCTGGACCAGAGAGGATACAGTGGGTTGGGCCTGGCTGAATGCAAAGGTCAGGCTCTCTGTGGGCTGTGGGGGTAGAAAGAGTAGCCAGCACTGCTGCCGTCATAGTGAATATGCTGCTGCAGTGCTACATTATCAATGCATGAGCAGCCCAACTGCAACTGTGGACAGCCTGGTATGCATACAAGTGTGGTTTGAGTTTGTATATGTATGCGTGTGTGTGTGTGTGTGTGTGTGTGTGTGTGTGTGTGTGTGTTTTGTGCCTATCACAATAATGTGATCTGATTTGTTTAGTGAGATGAAAGGGCTACGTGAAAATGAACAAAAATGTAGAAGTCGGTAGGAAATTCAGCGGTGTATTATTTTTTATACTATCCCATGCCTTTTGAAAATTAAAACCATAGGCTTCTGCGCGAAGGTGTGTGTGCGTTTGTGCACACATGCATCATGTCTGTGCCTGAGATGGAGTTGCTATGGAGACTAGAGAGCTGTGCAGAAGGAGCGAGGAAAGGGGGGGAGACACTCGCCTTGGAGCATGTTCAGATAGCACCCTTCCCCCATCTACTCACACACAGTGAACAGTACAGTACACGCCCTTATAACACACATTTACGCACAAGCACACGCACAGCCGTTGGCTAAGCAAAGGACTATCATGAAATGATTAGTATGGAGGAGATATATAAGCTAATTTGGTGACTATATGTGTTGGTAGACCTTTAATAATGCAGTGAACACGCCTTAAAAACTGCTGTTGACTGCTTCCGCCCATGACACCCCCTCCCCTCACCTACCGTTCCCTCTGCTCCTTTGATCACATTACTTGTGGAGCTGCCTACTGCCTCCTTTTAACTTCATCACGTGATGGGTAACCCACAGACAGAGAATCAGGTTAACAGGCACACATGTATTTACCCACTAGGTTTATTATGCACATCTCCCTGTGTTCAGGGAGTAAATACTGTGTATTTTTCTTAACCACCATTTATTCATAATTAATTATTCATTATTCAATTATTATATCCTCAGGAAATGCATACAGAGTTCATTAATAAACACTGAAATATTCTTGAACTAAAATGTATGACTTAAAGCAGCGCACATGTATGCGTTTGGGAATCATGATTAATTGTTTCTGCATCAGTGCATACAGAGCTGTTGATGGATTAATTGACAACCTCTGCAGATGTTTCCCAGAGGAGCTGTATCTGGCATTGCAAGTGGAGGTGATGTGTGGTCAGCATCTTTTATGTCCCCATGACACAATCAGTGTTTCGTCCACATGTCCTAGAAAGCATGCTCAACAACAGGCCCTGACTTTACTCTCAGGTTGGATTCAGTACTACATCCTCATATCATTCATTCACTGTGTGTAGGCAATGCAGTACTTAATGTACTTGTGGATTAGACACTATTGTAGCTGTTGTTATTTCTTGGTGTGACTGGTTGTCATACATTTTTAAATACACATTTAAATGGCTTGTTCACATCCAGTGTCAGCAGGCCACAAAGCACAATTCATGGTAAAATAATAGGCCGGTGCAGTATACAGTGACCTACAAATAAACTATGAATCATTGAATTTCATCATGGGCTGTCTGGGTCTGATGGAACAGGTGTTGTTTGCGTGTGTGTGCTTGTATGCATGTAAGTAACCTACATGTGCATTCTACTCAGTGTCCTTGTATACAGTACATAGGCTACTATTCTGTCTTGTTATACATTATGAGAATTGAGCACACAGGTTATCTATTGTGTGCTATTATTATTATTGCATTTTGAGGTTAACGGATGACAGCGGCTCAGTGTTATGGTTATTAATATTTTCAAATCAAATCATGTTTCCTACAGAATGGAAATGGGACAGGAGTCTCTGAACCCAGGGCTTAATCCTGGGATTACAAACGAGGGAATGTTCATAAACTCATGACTACTGTCTCTGTGGAAATGTGGAGGAACGTTAAAATACACCGAAATACACCACAGCACACGGATGTGCGTGAAGCAGAACAATAGGGTCCAATTAACTGTATTTATTACCCTCAAGGCTGACAAAGAAAAACAAGAGAAAGAGGAGGCAGTGGGAAGAACATTTATTATTTATTTCAAAAAATGTTGGCCAGCGTTCAGCCTTCTATTGCAGTTGTACAAATGCACAGTTTATTATTACTGAAATCAATATTTATACAAATATGTGGTAATTTCATACCATATTATATTCATTATATTTCATACCATATATACCACCATAGTTGAAAAAAAGATTTTTAAAAATCAAATAAAAAAGGTATAAATAGAAGATGAAAGTTTTTATCATAGAGAACCATAAAATTCAGAAACCGCCTTTTGATCGGGAAACCCAAACATATGGTTGGATGTTTTCTTGCAGCCATGGAAGCTGAATGACAGGTGAGCTTTCACCAAAAGAAAAATGAACATCCATTTAATGACCTAGTGTTGTGCAAATGACTGTCTAAATTAGATAAATGGGAAAAGAGTGGAGTAGAGAAGTGGAAGGAGGTAGAAGGATGTGCGTGTGTGTGTGTGTGTGTGTGTGTGTTTTACACCATGTTTTAATGTCTGAGGGATGACGTCACTACACATCAAGTCAGGCAGAACAGGCTTTATATTCATGCTCTAATGTGCTGTCCATGGTGCTGAAATGTAGTTTCGAGCTCCCTTATTTAAGTTAGGCTATTGAGCAGCACATATAATTATCAATATATAATGGCTTGACGTAATGGCTGCTTAAGAGGAGGCAACATTACATTTCTAGTGATCTCTAAATGTTTTCCATTTCACCACCTGGCGTCGCTGTTGATCCATCAGAGACAGTGCTACTCTCTAACCAAGCTAGGCCCCTCCCGTTTTCAGGCGATTGGGACATTTCTTCAGTCTTTGTTGTAGAGGGAGGACGGTGGAACAAACGCAGAATTTTCCAATCATATTCAAAGCTCACCTCGGTTAATATCTTCCATACTGCCTGAACTATTTGAGCCAGACTGGAACTCATATTGGACAAAAATATGTCTTCGCCTTGTAGATGGAGCTATTTTGGGATATTTCTAGGGCTCTTTCTACTGGATTGCTACTGGGAAACGGTGTCTGGGCAGCTCTCCTATTCCGTCTCAGAGGAGGTAAACCCGGGGACTTCTGTTGGAAATATCGCAAATGACCTAAACCTTAATTCACAGGACTTAGAATCCCGCATGTTTCAAATTGTTACTGGATCAAAGAGAAAATTATTCGAGGTAAATCTTAAGACTGGTGTTCTGTATGTCAGTGAGAGAATAGACAGAGAGGAGCTTTGCGAGGAGGAACTTAAATGCTCAGTAAGTGTAGAAGCCGTCATAAATAACCCTTTGAAGCTTTACCGTATTGATGTAGATATTTTAGATGTAAATGACAATGCCCCATTGTTTACGACTAAATTGCAAAATTTGTACATCGCAGAGAGTTCTTTACCGGGTGTGAAATTCGCATTATCTGAAGCAACTGATGTAGATGTAGGGAAAAACGGAGTCAGTACTTACAAATTAAGCCAAAATGAGCATTTCTCTTTGGCAGTGCACAAAGCAGGTGACAGTGTGTCTGCTGAGTTAGTGTTGCAGAAAGCTTTAGACCGAGAGAAGCAGCCTGTGATCACCATGACACTGACCGCTGTGGATGGAGGACATCCTCCGAAATCAGGTACCTCACAGGTCGTTGTTAGTGTTTTAGACATTAATGATAACATTCCGATATTCAGCGAGACGTTGTATAAGACAAAAATTCCAGAAAACACGCCACTGGGCACAATAGTTATTGTTGTGAACGCAACCGATGCAGACGACGGCCTGAACAGTGAGATTGTGTATTCACTGAGAAGCAAAGATCAAGATTACGTACTTGATACCTTTGAAATTGAGAGTCAGACGGGTGTCATTAAGGTAAAAGGCAAAATAGACTTTGAAGAAAAAAAAGCTTTTGAGATACGTGTAGAGGCCAGTGACACAGGGCAGCCTCCAATGTCCGCCCACTGTAAAGTGCTGGTAGAAGTGGTGGACGTAAATGATAACGCTCCTGAGATCACTGTGACGTCGCTACACACCACAGTGAAGGAGGACGCTGGTGTCGGTACTGTAGTTGCTCTAGTGTCAGTCCTCGATAAGGATGGTGGGAAAAACGGTGATGTGAAAATTCTAATTAATAATGCAGTTCCACTCAAACTCGAAACAAACTACAAAAATTATTATTCCTTGTTAGTTGACGGACCCCTGGACAGAGAAAGTGTCTCTAACTACAACGTTACCATAGTCGCCACTGATGAAGGAACCCCGTCACTCTCCAGCACGAGTGTACTTTCTATACATGTTGCTGATGTAAATGACAATCCACCCCTGTTCCCAGAGCCCATAATTAATATATACGTGAAAGAGAACAGTCCAGTAGGAGCAATTATTAAAACAGTGACTGCCACAGATGCTGACGTTGACCAGAACAGACAGGTTAGCTATTCCTTTTTACAAAGTGACAGTAACCAATTATCTACAATGGTAAACATAAACTCAGAGACAGGAGATATAGTCAGCCTGCAGTCATTTAACTACGAGGAGCTAAAAACGTTTCAGTTTAAAGTTCAGGCCACAGACTCTGGTGTTCCTCCTCTCAGCAGCAACGTGACCGTGAACGTTTTAATTCTGGATGAAAATGACAACAATCCAACAATTCTCGCGCCCTATTCTGAGCACGGCTCCGTTAACAGTGAGAGCATCCCCTATTCTGCTGAAGCGGGATACTTTGTGGCAAAGATCCGGGCTGTAGACGCAGACTCTGGATACAATGCGCTGCTTTATTTTCACCTCTCTGAGCCCAAAGGGAACAACCTCTTCCGGATCGGAACCAGCACCGGAGAAATCAGGACTAAGAGGAGAATGAGTGACAATGACCTGAAAACTCACCCATTGGTGGTGTTGGTGTCTGATAATGGAGAACCCTCCCTGTCAGCTAC
>CALSBV010010753.1:86630-123856 GCA_943590825.1 Bovichtus diacanthus
AGTATTAACGGAGGAGACACTTATACCAGAACTCAGACATTACCCAATACAGAAAAGGTAAGACGTAATCCTCCTCAACGAGTTGATTTACAACTAGTTTGGGAGCTTTTGTATACACCCTCTCTTTCAGTAACGAATTTACTAGCTCTGCCGGGCAGTGGAAGAAGTGTTCCCAAGTATTTCTTCCAGTAGTCTACTTTTCCCTTGTTTTTCTGCCTGCCTTTGCTATGAGCGCTATCCATGGTACTGAAGTCGCAGTATCGCACCCTGTTATAGCTGTGCTCTTTATCCCCAGGACCGTCTCACAGGACACAGCACACAACTGTGGTTGGCGGTGGTGCCAACAACTATAACTAGCAATATAGGCCATATTTTCACGTTATATCAACACGTAACAAACTAAATGTAGTCATGAAAATAGCGTAAAGTAATAAATGATCCAGTAAAAACACAACTTGTGAGTAACGTCATCACAACTCGTCATTGTATAGGTTAAATGAATGACAACATGCAATATTAAAGTGTTTAATATCATCTCACAACCTAAGAATTATAATGTGGATACTTATATAGTGTGGAAAACGACGTATTGTATATCTATGCAGTGCTAAAACAGTGGGTTTAAGGCACCACATTAGTTATCTGTCAGCAAAGTGTCAGCACGGTGCTCTGATGCACAGACCGCAGAGCAACATTTGCAAAGGAGGCTCGGTGTACTATTTAATGATTCATGTAGGTCGTGAGCAGCAAGGCGCCTCGACCACGTCATAATAATTATGACAGCAAACAAAACAAAACACAGTTATGGCGTACTGCACTTTGACATTAGTGGGTCTGTGTCACGAAATGTCGTTTAAGTTATCCAGCTAATGTTAGAGAATCAGTACTCACTTGAAGTAAGAGACTTGAACGGTGGTTGTAGTTTGTTTCCTCGGAAGACCGCAGTTGTGTTGAGCTAGTCCGCTTGGATTCACTGCAGTTCGGGTAGATTCAAATAGCGACCGAGTGACTGCAAATAAAGGTTCCAGATGTATTAAAACGCACGGCAAGTTCTCAAATCACTCATGGATCATAACCCACTTCTCCAAAGTTCACCCGGTTGCTCCAACGGTTGCTAAACATACAACACAGCTAAACACACTACTTCCGCATTGAAATGTAGCCTCCATAGCACCAAAGCTCCGCAGAAAGTATCTTATTCACCAAGTTATTTAGCTACAAGTTAAGCAGGGAATGTTTTTTAACAGGCTCAACATACATTTCAAAGATATTCGGATCCGTTAACTTACAGTGGTGGTTATGATAAGTTTATATCCTGAATGCCCATTTATTGTTCCATTAAAGTTACTCAACAGTCGTGTGGTGAAAACCGAATCTCACTGGAGATAAGTTTAACTTCTTGGCAACCGGTCAGGAGAAATAGGTCGATGCCATGCGACTGTTAATGCCACAGAAACACAGTTTGGTCTCAGTGAGTCCAAAAGATTCCCAGAATGTCAACAAGCCATACAAAAATTCAAGCTCCCGCGCGTTGTCTTCCTCACTCCGTGGTGGTCACTGAGCTCAGTGCTGCAGCTCACGGTTTGGAGCTGTATTGCAACCGTTCTAACGGTAGCTCCGGGACGCTGTCTGAGGACATTTTGGACTTAACATGGGTTATACTGTCTTGCTGCATGAAAATAACCGCAGTCCATCTGAGTAAGTCTTGATGTTGCTACTTATTAAGCGCCTTACACCGACTTTCTATCAATCGATTTGGTCAGCTGAGAATAAGTCATGCTTCTTTCATGTGAACAAGCTCGTGGCTAGGTTGGAAAACCAGAAGTAAACAGAGCTAGTGGCCAGCTTTTTGATGAGCTGTGTCGTCCCAGTTTATTTCTGTGCTTAGTGAAACCAGTATGCAGACTGGAGCCTGGAGTTGCATGTTTCATGATGGAGGGCTTCAGTGGCATTACACTTGATAGGGAATTATTGACAGCAGCTGTGTTTCTTAGGTGGTGCGTCTTTTGGTTTGCTTCAGTTTAGATGATTAGCCTACACGTTTTGCTGTCTGGTTGCTCTAGTCAGTTATACACATTTTCTGAGTCATGCAATCAAACTCTAGGCTATCAGGTGTCAGTGCACTGTCTTACTCACAAATTTTACTGTCGGCCTTTTACTGACAAAAGTACAAAGAGATTCATCAGCCTTTCAAAACAAATGTCATGGATATAATTACAAAGCAAATATAGTATAAATAAATAAGTTCCTGGTTCATAGTGTTCCCTCTGTGTTCATGCAGTTAGCTTGTCTTTGTGGATGCTATTAGAAATTATAGTTTTCACTTGTGGATTTCTCCATTGGCAGGAGCTTTGTTGAGGTGCATTGTTGTTTTGTTTTTTTTGGTAAATAGTTTTATCAACATCAGGCCCTGCACATCCACACAGGTGTTTTCTTCAGTCATTCTGGCTCATTGTTTCTAGACTGAGGTTAAAGTTGGGAGGAGTTTTGCTGGAAATTGTGTGAGGTCACCAAACTCAGTGCATTCACTGACCTTTTTTGCAGATATTTTGACTTGCCATTGTAAGAAAAGTGCAAGTGTTACTGATAACAGTTATGCTTGCTCTGTTCTGTTCAAGTGTCCCTGTAGACTGTGACAATGACAGCGGGCACTATACCAGGAGCCTGAACCTGAAGCAACCTCATGGAATTCAGCTAAATGTATTATTTACAGCAGTGCCTTTCCTAATGTTTTCATGTCAAAATGGGTGGATCATGGGTGTCAAGGGCCTTCTTCTTCTTCTTCTTCTTCTTCTTCTCTGGAATAATCTATTGCACATTAATATTTTTTCTCCTTTTGCTATTAAATATGTTTCTCCTGAGTTTCCATGGCTTCTCTGGAGTCACATATTATCCTTAATGTTATTCACCATTAGAGCTTTTAATTCTCTTCTGTTTGTACTCATAATACCGCTGCATTCTACCCTGAGCAATTACTTACTTATTTTGTTGTTCAAGCAACATTTTTTTTTTTTAAATCCACTGATCTGTAAAATAGGATTATGTTTTCAATTTATTACGCCATGCCACCTTGTCTCAATAATATAGTTGTTAGGAACTGCTCTTCAAGACCCCAGTGTATTGTGAAACACAGTTATACTTTTAAAGGGTAGTGTGATAGTGTGTTTCTAATAATAGATTAACACCCATGAGAAAGGGGGCACTTTTTGCCAAGCCATCTTTTTACTTTCAATATAAATGTATAGTGAGCCTATGGAATTGTGTTCCTTTGATTTTTTTATCTCAGCTCTTAAAATCCAACAGCTAAAAACATTTTCATTATAATAACATTCATATCCTTAAAATTCTGTATTGTGCAATTAGATCCACTAGTTTTACTTGTAGTCCCTTCTTTATATATTTTTTTCTTACTCTTGCCTGCTAAATTCCACCATTTCTATTGCTCTGCAACATCAAGACATACAGGCTACATATTATTCATTTCTGGCCCATTCCCTTTTCTCTTTCTCCTCCATGCTGCCAGATCTCTTTCCCCTCCCCCTCTCCTTCACCAGCTCTCACTGAGAAGGGGAGCAGCTGAGAGAACTAACAGGGAATTAACGTCTATCTCGGTAGACATGTGCCATCAGCCTTAGAGCGCTGTAAACACGATCTAATATATTTTGATTAACATCCCTAATGTGTGTACAGACGCAACCCTGATCCTGAGCCAAGTAGGAAAGAGTTGCTTCGTAGATTATGTCTTGATTGAATTTACCAGTAGTTAAATGTAGCTTTTTATGTACATTTATGTGGTATGTATATGTATTACATAGTGTTATAACTGCTGGATTGTGTGCAGATATACTCTGTGAAGCTCGCTGTACATTGTGTTGTGGTAGATCTCTGATGCTTTGAGTCACTCAGACGATGTGACCTCATTTCAGGGAGTGGTCCAGCACAAACAAGCATGGTCTGATCTGTCAAAACACCGTTCGTTCGGTTGCTTCAGTGTAAAGGGGACTGAACCAGGCCTTTCAGCGCTCTCAAACAGACTTTACACATTGCAGGGCAGGCGATGCGTATGGGTTATGTGAAGCTCTTAAGTGGGTCAGCGTGTGATTTAAAAATGGCAGCGCGCTATGCGCCGTCTGAATGAACCTGTGTTTTCGTTGCCTTTCTCCGATATAGTACTTGCTATATGTTCACGCTCTCCATACTGTGGGTCCTGAAACAATGCCTAGGGCTTTCTCTGCGTAAAAGTGGTTCAGTATGTGTTCTGTATGCTGCAGCTCTCTGCGAATGTGAGTGAGGGGGGAGGGGCAGGTAATTTTCCGCTACTCTCTGCAGCAGCAGCAGCAGGGAGCTTCAGTACCGATCGAGGTATCAGCTCCGCTCGGCTCAGCTCTCCCTCCTTCTCTGCGGCTGGGCGGGGCCGAAAACACCTACTGTCAATCACAGCCAAACCGGTTGGGCGGGGCAAAGGGTCAGGGTGGATGAGGAGGAGAGGCTTTATCCTTGCATCAGAACATCGTGTGTCTGTGTGTTATGTTACAGGATATTTTTATGGAGTTGCAAGCTTTTTTTTTTTTTTTTAAACATCAGATACAGCCTTCTGGGGGTGTTTTTATAGAACCACGATAATAATAATATACATACGTATGTGTGTATATATATATATATATATATATATATATATATATATATATATATGTTGAGAGCTATTGTGAGAGCTTTTTTGCAGTATGCATATGATGATGACTTTGGGTCTAGAGTGTGTATCTGATAAAAGCTTCTAACTCTGCGTCGCCCAGTGCTGCATTAAATTATTGATTCTACAACATATTATCCAGGTTGACGCATACAGCTAAGTGGTTCACAGCTCTTATTGCAGTAGTTGCATTCACCAAAGTCATTTTGGTGGAGTACACAGATGGGTTCGACAGATGGACCAAAAGCATTACGTGTAAATGTCCTTACCTCACCAGTATTAATACAAGGTGACATAACAGCAGATTGGTTAACATAACATTTATTTATTTATATTACTTCTGTATTTATCTCCCTGCCTGACTGTCACTCTCACACACACACACACGTCATATTATGTAGCACTTCCTGTTGTTCTCCTTCACAAGGGTGTGTCCTTTGTGTGAGTGAGGTTAGCGCTGCTATCTGTGGTTACCATGGAGACTGTTCTGAGCTGTAATTAAATGATGAACATGCCTGTTTCCAGGGAGCTGCCAGTATGTACCGCCCCCCACCCAGACGTCAGTCCCAGCATGTGCTGTAAGCAGGAAGGACACATGACACGATGGGAGGCAAGAGAGATGGAGAGAGAGACAAAGAGAAAGATGCCAAACAAAGATGCGCAGCCTCTTGAGCAGAAATGCCAAGTCAGACGAAGGGTAAAGGAAGAGAGCTAGCGAGGGAGAATTGTGTGAGATTAGTGAATCGTTTCTAAAAAGGGAGAGGGTTTTAGGGAAAGTCACAAATACAGCAGCACAGGCTCGAGCCTTGAGCGTGAGATATTGAGAAAACTGGAGCTTCTGAGGATGAGATGGACAAAAAAACACATGCCCTGCAGCTGAGTGAGAACATCACAGGCTTACAATTGGTCACAGATAAAAAGAAGAACTTATCGCCAGCCCTCCCCTTCTCCCCCACTTCCACCACCCCGTCCTCCATCCGTACTCCCTATTTGTGGCATCGGGATGTTGTTGCAGTCATTAGATTAGCTTTGTCATGCTCAGAACCACGGGTTCCATCCTCTCCCATCCGGCAAGTATACAAAGCCAGGGCATCCTAAGAGGGAAGTATCCAAAGCCTGCCTGCATTTTCTGATAGCTTTGTTCAGTGCCACAGCAAGAATCTGTTTGATTTATACACAGGCTGAACCAGGACAACCAAGGAACTGTTTAACTCTTACAGGGCCCCAGAGGGAGGGATTTGTGCTGCTTTTCGTTCTCTCATGCCCTTTCTTTCTGAAAGCAAGGTACACAAGGGATGAGCACAAACAAACATGCCCAGAGAATGCCTCCTCCACCCGCTTACTGTGTCCACCTGAGTAAAAGGATTGTGGTTACCATGGGACTTTTGTTTCGGAGATTTATAAATGGGGAAAGTTCTTGTGCATAGAGAAAAGCAGGATAAGAAGAAGGTATGAGAAAACAGCTTTGTCATAGTGTCATAAGCCTATTTCCAAAAGAATACAATTTAGTTTTGGATTTCAGAAGTGTTTTTCCATGCATTTTTCATTTCATTAGAAAGAGTGATGCTGATAAAGTGAGTGGCAGCAAAACTAGAGCAGATTGTGTTACTCTGTTTACTTTCTATATGTTAAATGTATAGTTCACCGTATTCCATTTTGATAAATGAACACTTGAATACGATTACAGACAGTGGTGCTATAGATTCTACCATCCGTATGCTTTATACTGCTCTTTCTCATCTTACCTCTGGAGGGTGTCTTGCCTTAAATCTTTCTTTATCCATTGTGCTCACTGTATTGGAAATTACAAGAGAAAAAATGACTGCCACTGCAGTCTGACATCTGTTCCCTCCTCTTCTCTCTCTTTGCCTTTCTCTTTCTCTCTCTCTCGCTCTCTTTCTCTCTCTCTCTCTCTTTCTCTCTCTCTCTCTGTCTTTCTCTTTCTCTTTCTCTCCCTCTCCCTATTAGACAGACACACACACACACACACACACACACACACACACACACACTCACACACACTCATGGCTGAGATTAGGTTTTAGTGCTTTAGCTTAATGAAAAAGCCCGTGCAGATGGGCAGTGGGGTGATGACGTGTCCTACCCATGTACTACTGATTTAATCCAACAGAGGGACCAATTTCACTGTCTCTACAACCTCTGCTCCCTGTTGCTCAGTCTGCCTCTCCCACCCATACAGTACGATTCGATTTGCAGTGCTTTAGGCTTTAGCTTCTTTCTGTCTTTTTTAACTAAGGCATGACTCCCAATATACTGTGATTTTGTGATTGAGACTGAAGACAGTGTTTTGTTGTCATACATATTTTTATATTTTGGTTTCAGTAGAAACTATAACAAAAGGACAGCATTTCCAATATGATTGGCTGGTGAATGTTAAAAAATGTCTAGATTTAGATTTTATACATTCCATGATCACAGCCACCAAGTGAAGAGTTTATTTTTGAAATGCTTTACTTGGTGAGACAGTTGCTTAGGATGCTTTTTCTGCTGTGTCTTCTAAGAAAAGGTCTGTTTTGTCACTTTCTTTTATTCAGTGCATCTTTTTTTATTAAGCTAAATCTAAAAAGCATATTTCTTGAAACCACAGACGCTGCGGCCCACCTACACAACCACCTGCACACATTTCCTCTATTTTCCATCACCTTTTCTTTGAACTAGGATGAAGAAAAATTAGAATATTATTTGTCCCTGTAACATTCTACCAGTACCAATGTAATCCGTAATACAATGACTGCTGCGTCATTCTGCAAAGTGGCACTAAACTTAAGCTTTATGACATAATGAATAACATGGATATGAAAGCTTTGGGCCAGCATTTTCTGATTTTGGACATGAATAATAATAGTTTCCCTCTCCATGTAAAAGCTTCAAAATAAGGCACATAATGAGCTTCGTCTGTGAACCAGTAGGTGTAGTCAGTGTAACCTCATAGAGCCTGCACATGCCTGTTCCCTGCAGTCAGTGCATCTGTTTATCAAAGTCCTTGATGTCTGTTTCCTGCCATTTAAGAGTAAGAAAAAGCAACAGCAAAAGATGCTCTGACATTCATTCAGACAAAATCATTTTATCCTTAGATAGCATTTGTGTTTTTATAGTTGTGTTTTACACTGCCTGTGTGTGCGAGTGTGCATGCCTACAGGCACAAATGCCCTATAAGTTTGCATGACTGCCTCTGTTTGTATATGTGTTGACTGAAGGAGTGATGTAAGGAGTCCTGCTTCATGATAGCCCAGCTGTGACCCGCTTCTCTGTGGATCTCTGCTGTCATCTGACTCACTAAAATGGGGGGATTCCAGATAACAGACTCTGAGGGAAAGTAATATGAATGGCTTTTAGAGTGGCCACTTACAGTATTAATGAAGTTGAGTCTTAGTGAAGAGAATGTTATTAATATAGTTGCCATCTTGCATAAGTGATGCTATGGGGGGGGGGGGGTTAATCTGGCAGAGGGAATGAACAAAGATGGCCTCAATTTTTAAAATCTGAATTATCTTCCGCATATCTATCACCGGCCTAGAGCAACTGTTTTTTTTTCTCGCCCACTTTTTTGTGTCTATCAGTCTGCAAAAGGCATGAGTACTTGGGTTTCCACTTAAGACCCCAGTATGCCCCTCAGCTGGAACAGCGGATGTATGACAGAGGCTCAGCTGGAATCTCTCCAGGGTGGACAGAGTAGGCAAGAGACAATTGGGGAAAGTGAAAAGGTGGAGGGATTGGAAGCTGGGTGAGAATACAGAAAATGTCAAGGTCAGGAACATTAATTGATGAGGGGGGGGGGTAAGTTCTGACAACCTGCATTTTTGTGGATTCGATACAGTATACATAAACACAAATTCGCCAATTAGCTCATTGAAATCTGTGTTTGTTGATGCGTATCAGGTGTCAGTCTGCAAATGGAATAATGGTGATGGCTTTATCTGCAAGACCCTTGGGTGAAAAATGTAATAATCCACAGCTCAGCGGCGTGCAATTGACGCTGAAACAGATAGGCGTATTTGAAATGGGTATGAGGGAGCTGTAACACATTGGAAAAGTAGGGGAGGGGGGGTGAGAGAGATGGTTGTAAAGGTCAGGTGTAAATCCAGCTCTGTGTTTGTTGTTGACGAGATAAACGGCGCATGTTTTCGTTTTTGTGTCATCGCTAAATAGGGAGGTCCACATGTCCCATTGGGAAAATCTGCTAAATGTCACGGTTAGCGTGGCAGACCGTACATGTAGAACCATCAGAGACCGTTGAAAGGCCCCGGTTGAAAGAAACTCTGTGTTGTCACCCCTCCCTACTCAGTGGGGTGCAGTGAAAAGTCGGTGCCCTAAAATAGTAACCTTTAAAAAGGCTTTGCTGAAACACTGCAAATATAGGCACAAACTTGCAGTTTGCGAAGTGGGTGTTTTATATACATTCTATGTGGAAGGATTTTTTGTATGAAGCTAATACTTTATCTTCCATCATCGGACATGTGGCTGCTTCTCCAACTCCCCATTTCACCACCTCCTCCTCGTCGCCTTGTAGTGTGAAGAGTCATTCTGCATCTACCCATCTACTAGCAGCATCCGAGTGAGTCACTGTCTTCTCCCCGTCTCCCGGGATGCCAAGCGCTGCCATCGCCGTGGGCAGACCGGGCGTGGGTGATACGGGCAGTGCACCAGGAGAGGAAAAAGATTATGTGGGCGGTGGACGCTCATTTTGGCCCACTCACAAGGCCGCTTCTTCACAGCATATAACTTGTTTAAAGAGTGGCGATGGATCACATCAACACAGCTTTACTGTACGCATCATTGTGGTTCCTCAGACTCATTCGGAGGTTATATATATCTTTGGTGGCTCCTCAGGACCTTTTTACGTGAAACTGCGAACACTGAACTTTGATTGATTTATGTTTTTTGCAGTCATCGCTCTACTGTTAAAATACAATTGAATCGTGTCAAAAGATCTTTCATTTCTCTCATTGTCATGTTAAATGCATTGTGGGTAAGGTTTATTCTAATTAACTTGAATCCAATTTAAATCAGAATTTAATTTAGATACATGTGTACTGAGGTCGGAGTAATTAGAGGATATTCAGAGCAGGATGATTTGGGTGTCAATGTCGCCACCTGCTACACCACACATGCGCAGTTAGACCGTCTGCAGTTTAGAGCGTCAAGGCGTGGAATCTCATAATGTGCGTCTTGTCACCTAAAACTGAAACACAAAAAATATGTGATGTGATTTGGTAGCTGTGGACTAATTTATCTAATAAAATGTGAAGTTATTACTTCAGGATATAAAGTCGATGGCCGTGGGAAATGTGTTGCTCTTTGTAAGTGCTGCAGCAAATAGAATATTAGTGCCTGTGCAGTGCATAACCATTATTGCCGGCCAGGAGATGGCAGCGTTATATGTTTGCCTGATGTGGAAAGGGGTCGCATCTGGAGCATCTCGTCTGTGACCCTGTTAGCCTTGTCACCAGTGAACATCCTCATGACATCACTGGATTTGTGTTGTAGCCTATGTCGAAGTCAAAGGCATCGTCGCTGTAGGAAAATGTGATATCATGAAGGAATGAGAATATGCGTGTGCTGACATGAGTCCACAGTGTCTTAGCACTTAGCTCTCATGAAGAGACCCAAGGTGAAACAGCCAGATGCACCCCACTATAGTTCTGATGGTTGAGTGGTTTTAAAAAAATAAATAAATAAATTTAAAAAAAAAAAAAAAAAGAGGAAGAGGGTTCCTTCAATCACACTCCCAACATTGCCGCTCAATTCCTCTTATTCCCATGGCTTTTGTTGTCATATAAACTGAAACATATATGCATTTTAAAACCTTCTTCGTGAGTAACGTACATCCAAGTCATATACGTTGAATATTACAACGAGTTGCTGTCCTAAAACCAATTCGCATGAAGCTATTTAATTAATTAATTAATTAATTAATTAATTTATATGTTTCCTTTTGTTTTCAAAATATAGTCTGCATGTATAAGAAATCTGCTTTTCCGTTTGGCTCGAGGGTTCCTCAGTAATTGTGGGTTTGCATTAGTGAGGAAATGTAATCGCCAGGCTGCCTCATAAATCAGTTTCCCAGCGCACAATGAAAAGGGCGGTGGCACTGACAAAAATAGGGAAAACGATTGTGAGAACGATCTTTTCCCCTGAAATTTGGCTGTAGATGACATTGGATGCTCCATATACGGGATCCAGATATGTAGCTAGACTAAAGTCTTTTCGTCTTTTGTGTTTTTATTTGTATTCGATCATTTTATTCGGAGGTGCTGAAATGCAGCCAGCATCGTTTGAGCGAGTGGCTCCCCCTCCCCTTTTGCCCACAGACACCATCACCACATCGCAGGGAGAGAGGGAGAGAGAGCAATAGGCAGCATCAGTGAAAGGAGCCAGCCTTGCTTTGTTGGATAGAGACGTTTAAAAACAGCACCCAGCAGAGACAAAGGAAAACATGGATGCACAGGGGAAAATTCCCTTTGAACAGGCGCCAGAGAGGCTGCGGTGGTCCTCCTGCACATAGTCGGAGTTATGCACGGACTATTCCCTCGTTTTTAATGAGGCGGGTGGGCACTCACAGCAAGCTGAAAAGGCGGAAAGATTTCTCCAACCCGTCTGCAAATTCTGCCTGCCTGCGATGGCTGTGACGGCGCGATGCTGTTACAGTGTAAACGAGAATGTGCCTTTTTCTTTATATTTGGTTATTTTCGTACTGAGTGGCCTTACAAATGCACAAATTCGATACTCCATTCCGGAGGAGCTGGAGAGCGGGGCATTGGTCGGTGACATTGTCCGGGATTTGGGTTTGGACCTGAGAAAACTTTCCACGCGACGCATCAGAATCACATCGGACAGTGGACGGAGATATTTCACCATAAATCACAAAACAGGGAAGCTGGTGGTGAGTGACCGCATTGACCGAGAGACAGTTTGTGAATTCAGTGGCACCTGTTCACGCAACCTGGAGGTGGTATTAGAAAATCCACTGGAGGTGCACAACGTGGAGGTGGAGATTTTGGACGTGAACGATAACGCGCCACAATTCCCTCGAGATGAATATCAACTCGAGGTGTCAGAGTCCGCTCTTACTGGGTCACGCTTCCACATCGAGGGAGCCCAGGATGCAGATGATGGCTCCAACTCTGTGAAGCAGTACCGCCTCAGCCCAAACGACCACCTCACCCTGGACTCCATTAAGCCCTTTTCCAATAATAAGCACATCGAGTTTATTCTCAAAAAGCCCTTTGACCGCGAGCAGATGCCCTCTCATCAGCTAATCCTGACGGCAATGGATGGAGGCACCCCACAGCGAACTGGCACGGCCAAAATCAATGTACGTATCCTTGATGCCAATGACAATGTACCTGCGTTTGACAGCTCCGTGTACAAAGTAAAACTGTACGAAAACTCTCCAAAGGGCGCACTTGTGATCAAGTTAAATGCAACAGACCCTGATGAAGGCTCAAATGGGGAAGTGTTTTACTCCTTCAGCAGTTACACACCAGAAAGAGTAAGACAGATGTTTTCTATGGACACAGAAACAGGTGAAATTAGGGTGAAAAACAATATAGACTATGAGGAGACAAACTCATATGAAATGTACATACAGGCTATGGACAGGGGGCCAGCTGCTGTGGCAGTTCACTGTAAAGTAGTTGTAGAAGTTTTGGATGTCAATGACAACATTCCTGAGATTGTACTGTCTTCACTCTCCAGCCCTGTACGTGAGGATGCCCGGGCTGACACGGTTGTAGCATTGATCAGTGTGAATGACCGTGACTCTGGACTAAATAAACAAGTTACCCTGGAGATCATGCCCAATTTGCCTTTCAAGATCAAGTCTTTCCGTAACCACTATACCATCGTAACATCTGCTTTCCTGGACCGGGAAACAATCTCATCCTACAATGTCACCGTCAACGCTGTGGATGGAGGCACTCCACCCCTGTCATCTCAAATGACCTTTAAGGTGGACGTTGCAGACGTGAATGACAACCCTCCTCGTTTTGAACAGACATCATATACTGTTTATATTACAGAGAACAATGCTCCTGGTGCACCTCTGTGTGTTGTTAAGGCCACAGATGCTGATGCTGCAGAAAATGCACGCATCACCTATACCGTCCTCAATGACAACAACCATGGCATCCCTGTAGCCAGCTATGTCAGCATCAAACCTGACAAGGGAGAAGCCTATGCCCTGCGAGCCTTCGACTTTGAGAAGCTGAGAGAGTTTCACTTTCAGATTAAAGCCCAGGACAATGGTGTGCCTCCCCTCAGCCGTGTGGCCACCGTGTATGTTTACATTATGGATCAGAATGACCACGTGCCCAGGATAGTCTACCCACCTACCAATGGGAGCCGCACCACAGAGACGCTGATGAAAAACGCTGAAGCTGGAGTGTTGGTTAGCAAGGTGATGGCGTGGGATGGTGATGCCGGGCAGAATGCTTGGCTGCTCTATGCCCTGCAGCAGACCAACACAGACCTCGACCTGTTCAAGGTGCATGAGTACACAGGCGAGATCCGCACCACAAGGCGCGTCATGGAAGACAACTCCACCTCCTTCATTTTGACAGTGCAAGTGTATGACAACGGTTTACCGCCACTCTCTTCCACGGCCACCATCTATGTCCACGTGATGGAGCTGCCACCGAAGTTGACCCCTGACCCTAAGCGTATCATCAGGCCCAACAGCCCCCTAATGTTTTCTAACGTCACCCTCTACCTCATCATTGCCCTGAGTGCCACAACCTTCGTTTTCCTGGTCACCATCTTTGTGCTGGCCATTGTGCGTTGCCATGCCTACTGCACCCAGCCTGGCTCCTGCTCCCCATGTTGTGTATCCAAGAAGAGTGTTCCAGAGGGTGGCACCTCAGCGGCTGGTGGTGGGGGTGGAGGAAGAGTTGTAGGTGGAGGTGGAGGCGGAGGACAACCAAACGACAACGTGGCCATGCGGCGTGACCTCAAAGGGGAACCACATTATATTGAAGTGCGGGGAAATGGGTCTTTGACCAAGACGTACTGTTACAAGACATGCCTGACCGCTACGTCAGGAAGTGACACCTTTATGTTCTACAACACGGGACGGCCGCACAGTGGCACCTGGGGCTCTGGCTACGTCACCAGCCACAGCGGACAGAGCCAGTTATTTGTACGCCGTCTCAGCATGCCAGATGCAACTGCCATTCAGGTGTGTGTCTGGTGTGATCTTTGTGTTTGTCATTTTAGATTGCCTCATAACAGTAAATGATACTCACAGCACAAGCCATAAAAAGGAAAGATTCTCAGAGTTATGGTTCAGGTTATGCTCTAGGGCGATGTTCTTGCAATAGGATTGCAGTTGACATTTATGGCTCTGAAGCTTTTAAAGCCTTTCATCTGTTCTTCTGACGTGTGATGTTTTACAAAAATATATTTTCTCGCTGCTTTTCAGGACAGATGGTTATTCTAGTACAAAGTGGCATATGAACATTTATTAGATAATCACATCGCTTGCATCCAAGATGTCTTTGAACAAAAATTTGTGTGAGAAAGAGATGCCACCATTTTGTTTATGTACATACTTCCATTATTACATTTAGTGGTCTTTTACATAAGTGCCATTTATCTTCAAGTCGACCTCTTAAAAACCTGGCTTACACAAGTGTGGGTAGTTTCTCTGGACTGTCTGTTTATTTGAGTGGGTTGGTGGATGCACTCTGATTTGCTGGATATGGTAGATAGTATCTTTGTTTGTGTTCCACACTGATTCAGGGAAGATGTTAAAGTGCACCTGTCGTCCACAGTTCTGCAGAAAGCTGTAATCAAAATATTTATTCTAGAACTATCTCTCTCTCTGTCTCTTTCTCTGCTCTTTACTTGCTCTCCTTTCACAACAAACCAGTAGACTTCAGCTTATTCACCTATGACCCCACATAGCCAGTGTCATTTGTCTGCTGTGGGCTGTGTGCCACACTATTCAAGTCCAGTGGGTCCAGAGGGCATTCAGTGGTCATCTCTATAGCGAGGGAAAGTCTGGGAAATAGTGCAGCCTTCTCCAGCTACGAGGGCCACCAGTCCCACTGCACCAAAATATCCTCTTCTGGTCACGTACCTCTCTGGTACTGAGCAGCCAGCCAGAGTCTGGGAATCGGTGAAGAAAGCAGGAATGAGGCAGAGACCGAGTCTGAGATTTATTTAGATAGAAGCTTCATTTCATGGAGTTTAAAAAACGTTTTTTTCTTTACATAATTTCAGTTTGTCGTGAAACAAACTAATATTAGGATAAAACAAACATTATTTGTTTTTTACATGAAGCTGTTTGCCCCAGAGCCACTATGGGTCTGTCTATGCAGTGCAGAAAAGGATATTTGAGAAAATGAGGGATAAAAAGAGGAATAAAGAAATGTTTATGGTAATTGTTCTGTTATCACTTGACGTGTCCCTCATTAAATGCCAGTCATGTTTGTTCTTGCTATTTAATTAACTGCCAGCGATGTGTTTCTCAGTACTGTGCGTGGATTGGCTGGCTCCACACAGATGAGGTGGGGGATGAAAGGTGATTGGACACAGTGTTGATGGCGGAGGTGTGAGCTCTGTATCTGAGGAAAGAATGGAGAAAAAGGCGAGAAAACGGTTTCGTGGCCAAACCAAAAGCTTTTCATTATTTTCTTATTCACAAAGTACAGCCAGGCAAGGATGAATGAATACACAAATAAACTCATGATGTTTTTTTTTCTATTCTCACTTAATTTTGGTTTCTCCATTCAAATGATGAAACTGAATGCATTGATTTCTCATCCTCAGTATGAGTCAGATCTTTTTTGGTTTCTTTGTACTCATGTATTGCATGCACTGGTAACATTCTACTTTTGCATGTATGTCTTCCCTTGGGAGTATATCAGACTGCGGACATGTTTAGGTTCCAGATGCTTATATTTATTGTGTGTGTTTTTATTTAGCCCCATGAACACCATACGGCCAAACAGACCTCTCCCTTCGGCCACTGCCATCCGCAACAGGGCAAACAATTAGCAAAGCCGTTTAGTCCCATTTGTGGAGAATCTGGTCTTATTCTAATGTTTTTTTGTATCACTCTCTTCTCATGTGTTGTGCGAAAGGTACAGTTAGACAAAAGAGCTTATGTTTTACTGTGTTTTTAATGCCATAATAACATAATTTTTATCCTTTCAACATCAATCTAAACTATTGATCTAGGCACTAATTGCTTTTTGAGGAGTGATTGTCTTCAAATAATCAAGTGCACCTAGTTTAAAGTGTCCAATGATGCAGGGCTCTATATCTCTCTAGACATTCTGCTCTGTTTGAATGACTCCAGGAGGAATACCAGCCTTCTCTCATTAGGACCAAATATTGGATTTCAAGGGTGATGAATGTCCACTGCAGACTCATAGAGGTCAATGCAGCTTCACCAGCAAGTGAACATCTGTCATATTTGCAAGGAAATAGGATTGCAAATGGGTCTCATATGAACTGCATGGCCAAGCACAGAGGTTTTAGTGTTCTCAGTCAGATTGGTTTAGCTCTGTCAGGGGTTTAGGTTGAGATTAGAGAAAATACAATCTCATCTCAGTTATGTGGTCAGGTTAACAGCACATTTTGCTACACCACGAGCTGCACCAATACTAATTTTTAGTCCTCTAACCTCTAATCTGTTTCAGGTTCTATCTTCACATATATATATATATATATATTTGGGATAATAGAATTTATTAGAAGCACAAACACTGAAGTCTCATATTAGGATGTCACAAACAAATTACCTCACTGACAAACAGGCAGAGGTTGCAGTGGTGTGGCGTTTCTTTGTGTCTTTCTGTTGTGGTGTGTCTGAGAGGGTTAATCTGATATCTGCCCGCCCCCCTCCTTCCTCCACCTGTGACCTTCACAGGAGTGAAATGATGGAGGGCGGTGGGTGCAGGGTAAAATGTAGACTGAGCTCTGCACAGTTACCATGGTGAGATGTGTCAGACTGACTCAGGCAGACTGTGTGCCAGTGACACTCAAGGTTTTGATCAGTGTTAAGAGGATATAACGGGGAGAAAGAACTCAACAGCACAGGAGAGGGGGCGGTGAATATACAGAGGCAGAGTAGAGGAAGGGAGGGTGGTACGGTGGAAAGGAAAAATACAGCAAACGATGCAGGTCTTTCAGAAGCCATGATCTAGCATCGCTGGAAACATCTTGTTATTTTGTTCAGACTGATTTCTGAATATTTTGATAGTGTGATAGAGAATGTATAAACACGTACAGCAATGAGTCCATGTTAATGGACTGAACCACGACCAGCCTCGGCTGAGTGGACTAACCCTGGACATGTAGCCTCAGGGCTTATGTATCGCACTACAGGGTCAGTTGGCCGCTAGAGTGAAATCTCTCAAAGTCAAGTTTTTTTCCAAGGACATGGATGGGAGGAGATGAGTGCACCTCCAAGCTTTAATTCATCAATCACTTTTGTCCAAAGGCAGCGGCAAGCTGTCACTGCTATGACTGTGTGTGTGTGACTGAGTTTGTGTGTTCACGTGTGTCTCGCCATGACTTATTAATGAGACGCTATTGACTTTCGCCTGTACTTAAGACTCAATTTCTCTCACTCTCTCTTGCAGCCCAAAGTGCCGAGTGCCGACTGGAGATATTCAGCCTCCCTGAGAGCAGGCGGTGTGATGCAGAGGTAAGCATCCCGTTTTTTTTCACTTTGCATTAAGTATCTGATTGTACCTCACCAGTCACTTTAATCATATTTTGTTAAAGACCAAAGGACATGTACACTATTGTCCCACCTGATAAGATTCACGCAAATAACAAAATCCTGCACCATTCTCAAAGTGACTGATTATAAGCACCACCCATTTTTCATTAAGACTGATTCCTTTCTCAGACAATTTTCAAAAAAGTTTAATTTAGCCACTTAACACAGGTGCACAGTTGATTCTGAGAGTCCTCTAACATCTTCTCAAATAGTCTATAGGAATGGCCCCATTATGCCATTGAGGCATTTTGTACGTTTAAGATGTGAAATCATATGAACATGAAATGACATGCAACTGAGAAACTAAGTCAAATGTAATGCAAAGTCATTCTTCTGTCAGTTCAAAGGGAGAAGCACTATCATCCTACGGTGGAGACTAAGGATAATCATTTCACACTCTGAAGTCATCCTCTAATCAATCCCTTTAGTTTGTTGAAATGGAATAAAAAAACTCAACATGAAAAGGGTGCCTATGACATGGCCACCAGGCAAAATGTATAAATGTCTTGAAAACCCTACCAATCTTTGTAAGACAGAGGCAGGTGAGGCATGCACATTCATTCACTGCCCTATTCCTAGTAGACAGCTGCCAGAAAATCATCTTTGCTGGCAGCTGTTTCTAAACTGTGATTATAGTTCTGAGGGGAAATGAGTGGGACAGTATGAGTCTTTTTTAAACAGAATAATTGCCATTCAAGCTGCAACGATCGGTCGACTGATCAGACAGAAAAATGATCAGTGACTGTTTTTGATAATAGATTAATTAATTAAGTCATTTTTCATGCAAAAATGTCAGAAAATGCTGTTTCCAGCCTCTCACATATGGAGATGTCCTGCTTGTTTCTGTTTTAAATCGTATTAAACTGAATATCTTTGGCTTTTGGACCGACAAAGAAAGACATTTTTAAGACATTACTTTGGACTTTGAGAGACTGTGATGGACATTTTCATTATTTTCTGAGATTTTATTGACCAAACGATTAATCTAGAAAACAATCGGCCGATTAAATGATAATGAAAATAATTGTTGGTTGCCCCCCTAATTGCCATCTCATTTTACCCACTAACATTTTAATTTCCCAATGTACATTATTTCTATTAAATATACAGTTAAAGTATATTGTGAGAAAACCCCAAATGATCCAAGTTTGATTAAAAACATGTAATTTATAACAAATTGATATTATTTCTCTTGTAATCATCATTGAAAACAATTAAATGTGAAATATGAGAGAAGCAACACAGTTAAGAGAAATGTGTTTGGAAATGGCTCTCTTAATATTACCATAGAGAGACAGATGGAGAACTGACAGGAGGGAAGGGTAAGCAAGCAGAGAGGGGGTCAGTGATGGATGAAGGGCAGGTAGTCAGGTGGAAAGATGGCCTCTCGGGGATTGCTGCATGACCACGCCAGTCATCAGATTATCCATAAAGCTGGCTACTACCTGCTGTGGGATCAGATGGATGCAACCAAATCATGGTCCATGCTAATGAGATGCCACCATAATTACAGAAAAGTCTCTTAATGAGTTAGCCATGATATCTCTATCCATCCACCTATCATCTATCATAATTATCTATCCACTTCCAATAGAAATATATGGCATAGATCGCAGTGGTGGACAGTAACTAAGTACATTTACTCAAGTACTTAAGTACAGTTTTGAGGAAAATATTGTACTTTTTACTCCATTACATTTATTTGATAACTTTAGTCACTTTGAAAAATATAATACAAAATAAAATCAACAAATAATTTCCTATGTATTATTATTGGATAAGATAAGATGAAGCTTTATTGATCCCTTGGTGAAATGTACCAGCTGCAACAATAAATCAATGAACAGCTCATTTTAAGAATAATAAATTATAATATTCAGATTCAGAATGAGTACTTTTTGTACTTTAAGTACATTTTGAGGCTAATACTTTTGTTACAAGTAAAAGTCCTGCATTCAGAATAGAGTATTTCTACACTGGTATTGCAACTTTTTGCTACGATTAAAGTTCCCCGCTTTGGGATCAATAAAGTTCTTATATTATCTTATCTTATCTAAGTAAAATATCTGAGAAGTTCGTCCATCACGGATAGATGGATAGATTTGAGACAATGGCCTTGAACAGACAACTGGCTTTCTAATTCCTATGTCAGAGAATAATAATAATAATAATAATAATAATAATAGTAATAATACAAACAGAGAGAAGTTCACCACATTGTCAGAGGAGTGGACAAGTCCTTCCCAGCTCTAAATAAACAGCATTCCTCTGTTGCTGCTCATCAATTTGAGTCTCCTTAGGCCAAAGTGTATTTTTTACATTATCCGTATACTGTAGATACACATACTGTATATATGTATTCATGTGTGCACTCTGATGTCCATGTCAGATTAATAACTGTGAACCATCTGAGTGTCATTAATGTTACACAGATCCCCTCATAATTACAGCAAGGATTAATGGGCGTTAATGTGCTTGTGTGAGCCAGGCCAACACATTAAAGCTCTCTACCTCTGATGTGTTTTAAGTTGACTATCCCCCATGTCCCATTACCAAGCCTGACTGAATGTTCATCTTTAATCAGAGCTTGTATAAGAGATTTTGGATATCACACTCAAACACCATATAATGGCCCTGACCTATTTCATTTCATATAATCTGTTGAAATGCACAGCGTTTCTTACTAATTGTGTTTTTTAGGGGGATGTGTCTGGGTCCATTTTGTGATCACTGTAGTTGAAATAAATAATTTTAACGTTATGAGAAAGCATTAATGCTGGAAAATGAGGAGGAAGTGTGTGTTTACAGACAGTAAGAGAATATGAGATGATGACGAACGAGAAAGAAGGACCGGCATTAGATGAAAAGTGTATTATCAGCCCAGTGTTTGCCATTAATATTTGATCAGTGTACCTTGCTGATGCTGGTGCGTCGCAGCATTTAAAATGGCCTCCATCACCAAATCACTTTTGTTCTCCTCACAGAATCACTGTACACAGGAATCTAGATTCATACATATTTCAACTGTCCGTAGCATTACTAAACTACAGACTTATACATAGTTTATTTAAATAGTCCCTGATTCCCAAGATCTTTCATAAAGACTGAACGTTCCTTGTTTTCAAAGTGAAACCATTGCTGATGCCTTAGAAGCACACAAATTACCAGGAAGAAGGACCAGCTCACACAGACCTCAGTAAAGGTTTTAACTTCAAAGACCTAGTTTTTCGCACTGGTAGAATGGTGGACAGGTGGATTAAAGTCGAACAGCAGCAGGTAAAGATTCAGAGTCTTTAGAATAACAGTGTGAGTAGGTTGATATGTTTCTGTATCTGAATTAGCTGTCTTTGAACAAAATTAAGTCTGAAGGTATTTTTTCTGCCAACACCCAGCATCTTACTAACTATTACATGGGCGGTGCAGCCAAATCACAGACAAATAAATTACAATTATTGTTAGATATCCTATTCATGGCAAGGGTAATGGCTCATAGCTTGGCTGCTACAGTATGTTCGTATAATTTGGGTGAAAAGAGAGCTTCTGCCCTCCTTGCTTGTATCATATCAGAAAGCAGTGGCCCTTTCACCTGGATCTTTATGACTAAAATATTATTGTCAGAGCTAGAAAATAGGATCCTTCCCTTTCTAACGACAAGGTAGAAGCAGTGAGAGAGTTGTAGTAGCATTTATGTTGCTATTGTTCAGCACTAGAGAGACTGTACTGTTTGTTAGTAAAGGGGAAGGTGCTGAAATCCCGCAGTATGTATGTGAAAATGTAAAAACTGTCATCTGTAATCCATAATCCAGAGAATGTCAGAAAAATGTAGGGTGAACACTTTAATCCTAATCAGAATGCTACATTTTCTAACCCCCACACACCAAGGTTTGAATTTGTAACGTAACCCTAAACATGGAGAAGTGATAATTAAATATGGTGGAGTTTATATTTAAATCATGTGAAACAATCCTAATACATACTTCACAAAGTAATAAATTATTTGTATGGATTGTTGTGCAGTTTAATTGAGCATGATTCAGAATATAATATGTGAGAGAATACCTTTTCAGTGTGTAATATGTTTTTTTTTTTTTTTTTTGTTCCAGCTCAGTGCACATGGAAGAGTCCTCAGTAATGCAAGGAGCCCAAGGTGTCCTGGTTCAGAACTGGCCCACTGCGTCCAGCGCCGCTGGTAAGAATCAGTCATTCTAAACCAATCACAACTAATTTAAATACTATCTAAGGCACAATAAAAAAAACAAACCTTTAGATAAAGTAAAACGTCTGTTTCATATACACGGACCCAGTCTAGTCCTAAATGTCTCAAATACTGTCAACCATCTACAATCTACTTCAATAGAAATATGAGCGACACATTCCATGAAACCGATTCAGACCAAACCAGCTAAGACAACTTATACCAATAAATGTGCATTCCTCAAGAGCTTATCAAACCACAAAAGAGTAATAAAATGAGGAATACAGACATATCAGCTACGAGATCGCCCCGACCCACTCCTATCCCTTCCCACTGCTCCAGGGAGAGGAAATGACACATGCTACGTAGGCGTAGATGGATATCACTGCTCTCTGTCACAGGAAGGGAGACAATACAGACAAAAAGAGGGCGAGAGAGTGCCAATAGTGATGATTGGATTATCAGCAAGATGTTTACGGAGGCATAAGCCACGGAGCCACAGAGGACAAACATTAGAGAACACATTAGAGAAGAATAATAAAACACAATTACATTCCCCTCCATTCTTAATGTGGATCTCTCTCATTCCTTCACTCTTTTATAGACAAACACAAAGACCAAGATTAGGGTGCGGTGATATGGTCAACAAATAATATTAATTTGATATATTTTAAGATATTTGTAAACTTTCAATAATTTGATATAACATATGGACATTTAAAAAGATGCATCTGTGCATTACATAATTGTGTATTGCATTCAACAAGCCGTTGTTCAACAATATTCTGAAGGATTTTAGCCATCAGGCCTTTCAGTTACAAATCAGCAATATGAGTTAAATTCACAGTGTTGTTCAAAATAGAATATTAATTATTGGCAGCGCATCTGCTGTGAAGCAGCTGCAGGCAAGTGACGCACATGGAAGTGTCAACTTCAGCTTGTTGCTGGATAACCATTAAATCTAAATGTAACATGTTACACTTGTTGCCACACATTGTGGTAAGGAATGCAGAATTGTTGCAAGGGTTGATCAGACTTGTATGAAAAGTTCCCACCTCGCCCATAAAGATTGGTGAATTATTCTTACTATGTTAACTAATGATGACGAGAGAGAGTCACAGTCAGTGGCAAGAAGTTATTTCATTTACGGAAGACAAAAAGACAAAACGTTTTTGGCCATCTGGCCTTCCTAAGAGTGGAAAAGACCTCACCAGGGCTAAAACAAAGCATTGCAAAGGAACTTATTAGAAAAATGTGCTAGCTAGATCGGAAGAACAGGAACACTGGAGCAAAACAAAACTCTAAATGACGGCATACTCAATGCTAGATGACATTTCACGGACATTGTAATGTGAATGTCATTGCATATGATGCCATATTCCCTGCGCCTGACCAAGATTTGTAAGCCAAGATGCACTGCATACACACTGTCTTTGACACTGTATTGAGGAGAATTTAGTTGTCAACTCTTGACTTTCCTCATGATGACAGGGAAGTGGGGTCGAAAAGGATTACGGGTAAAGAGAGAAAAGAGTGGCCTGGTCGAAAAAAATGAAGGAGGAGGCAAGTGCGATAACTACAAAGAAGAATGTCCGATGAGAGGAGTAGAGCGAGGAAGGCAGTGTAATTACGTTTAGATAAAGAGGTGATTTGTTGTAATTAAGAACGTAGAGATGGCCTGTCCTGGTGTCTTTTATAGACAGGAGGCGGTAGCTGGGCAGGCAGACAAACTACCTACACACACACTACTGTCTCTTCCTATCCACACGCACACACACACACTCGCCCTCCTCCACTCTGCCATTGATTTGTTGCCTTGGCTGAGGATTTTCAGCCTGCAGGCACTTCCAAACATGAGAGATAGAAAAAGAGAGAGAGAGAGAACAGGACAGGCAGCAGTGACTCTTCAGGGTGGGTCAGTGGTAACAGGATCAGCTGGTGGGGATTTAAGGTGGTCTAATTAAGCCGTGGCACTTTGAGAACAACACATTGTGCACACGCTAACCTTGCTTTTCCTGAGGGCTAACTGTCCCTTCTTAATCTCATTGTTGGAATGGAAATATTATCTGAGGGCTGTATTAGCTCCAGGTCAAATTCTAGGGTTGGATTAACGATAACTCTGTGTTTAAGAGTGTCAGATAATATTAAAATAATTTATTTCTGGAGCTCCCTGACTGGAGGACAAGATTGCAAAAGACTTGTGTTCTGACTTTGAAGTTGGTTCTTTTCATCATGTCTGAGAAATGGAGATATAGATTCAGTGTGGCCTGTCACATCACTATGACTCACAGTCTGTGCTATTTATAGCTAAATCATCTTGTTTGTTGCAGGCTGTGGTCCTTAGGTGGACAGCAGGAATATATGGGAGTTTGGTTTGTTGAGGGAAATGTTTCACTCGGGGTGCTGTAACTACAGGGTGAGGTTTTGCATCACAGTCTATTTTTTGCTTCGATGTGAGAGACGGCAGTACAGCCGATGACGCCCCTGTTTCTTCCCCTCCGATTAGTGGATTTATGTGTCTGTGTCGTTGCATCTTGTTTAGTTTTTTCGTATGTCGTGTGCTTGGCTGTGTTTCTAAGTGTGTTTTGGCTGCCGGCTTTGTGTGCTGCTCCTGCTGTGACAGATGGAGCGCAGCCCACGCCCAGATTAACAGACCCATATTAATGAAATCAGGGTTCTGCTTGCTGTCAAACTCTCTCTCCGTATCTGTTCTTCACTCCCTCTGTGTCTTCCTCTTCTGTCTCTGCCACTATTTCACAGCTCTGTCTCTAAACCAAGGGCACATAGGGATTCAGAGAGAACAGTGCAGCATTGCAACCATACCCTGGAGAGATGTGCAGAGAGAGACAGGAGGGAGGAGGGGGATGGGCAGGTTGCAGAGCGAGGGATTGAAAAGAAACAAGACAATGAGCAATAGAGGACAAGGTAGAGAGGAAGGTGGAGATGTGATGAACAAACTGCTTGGTAGGGAGTGACAATGAGTAAATCAGAGTGATTCACTGTAGCAAAGGAAAGAGAGAAAGCTGTATGAGGCTGCTGTTGCTAGGGGAGAGTAGTTAGACTAGACAAGAGAAAGAGAGAGAGAGAGAGAGAGAGCGAGAGAGAGAGAGAGAGCTTACAGCATTATTCTCCATCAGCACAAGCACTGTCACCATGACTCCTACCAATGTCCTACTGCTTCACTGGCAGATGTAGTTTCCACGGCAACCATTCATGGCCCCTAATATTGGCAGGGGAGAGCGGAAGGGGGGGGGGGGGGGGGGTCTGTAGGGGGGGGGAAAAACACATGGTGTGGGGGAAAAGGTGGTGAAGGAGGGGGAAAGGAAAAAAAAGGCTGTGGCATCAGGTGAAGGACAAGACAAAGGGAGGTGGAGGCTTAAATGCTCGTACATGAGAAGATTATTTAAAGGAGGGGATATTAGAGTTAAAGCAGGGAGGGATATGTTTGGAAAGTAAGGGCTAAGAGGTGTAAAGGAAAGGAGAGAGCAGAGGAGTCAGTAACAGAAGGGGAGTGACCTACATTCACTGGGGTGGTGGTGTACTGCAGAGGTGGATGCAGGTTTGCTGTTTTCTGTATCACAAACACACACATACACACTGAAACATATACACAGAGGAAGACAGATTTGATTAGAGTTAGCGGTAATCAACTGCAGCGGGCACTTGTCAAGGCAAAAATAGACTAAAAGGCTTGTGGCCAAATGTCAAGTGAAAAAGGTGAAGATGAGGAGACTACTAAGGATTTGTGCTTCATTTTGCTCCTTCAATGCATAAGGGCTTGACCATATGATCTGCTATGTAGCATCTAGGACCATAACCTTGACGCATTGACATTTGCTGTAGTATCTATGTCAGTCTAATCAGGCGGGGTAGGTGCAAGTTTCTATGAGTACATTTTGAGTGATTTCTCAGAGGAGTGGATAAAAAGACACAAAGAGGTAGGCAAAGAAGATACATTTTATTCATTTCAAAGCGTACTTGAGAGATGCAGTCTTTTAGTTAAGGTGTATTTGATATGAAAATATTTTGGGCACACCCAGAAACACAAGGCAGAACAGTCACAGGGAATTTTTTTGGAGTCTGTATATATCTTGCCATCTCTATCACTCTCTTTCCCTCTGGAGAATAAATCAATTACTACTTCTCCGTCTATTTATTTTTTATCATAGCACATACTGACATATATACACACAAACAGACACATGAATAACAACTCAAACTCCCACACATGCCCTTACTTTTATTTTTATTTTTATTATGTTAAGCCCTGTCACTTGGGATTGCTTGTGTCCACCATCTGCCACATGATCCAGCTGGGAGCAGACAGCAAGGTGCTCAACCTGGCATGAAACCCAAACAGGCACACACACAAGGAAAATTGCAGACTCCAATATGCATATGCAGAGGCATAATTGCTTCAAAAGAAAAAACACATCCAGCCTTTATTATTATATTACTACCCACAACAGTTTTCTTTCTTTATTTCATTTACTGTTAGCCGATTGGAGAATATATGGTAATTCATGCAGAAACAAAATGTATTCTTCTATCACCACCCAGGCATAGCAGTAAAAACACAGACACATGAATAAGAATTAGGTTATGAAAAGACAGCAACATCACATTCTGTTTTTATCACAAGGGGCACACATTGCACAGCATACAAACAAACACAGGTGTGATCTTGAAGAAGGGTGTGGTCAGCTGACTGTTTGCTGTCATAACAATCACAGATTTCTCTACCACTGCAGTGTGAAAAAAAAAAAGAATCGCACCTTCAGGATCTTTTAATCCTTTTTTTTCTCTCCTCCCACCCTCTGGTTTGGTTTTGAGCATCATGTTTCATATCTGTATTCCTGCACTTCCTGGCCCCTCTCCCTCCTCCTCCTCCTCCTCCTCCTCCTCCTCTTCCTCTTCCTCTTCCTCTTCCTCCTCAGCTAGTTATGTAACGCTGCACTGCGCTCCACTGCGCTTCTGCCCAACTGGCCGATGGTAGGGCGGGACAAGGGGATGAATAAAATAGATGTGGCAAAATGGAGCTTCGGTGATTTAAGTGGCTGTGAAAAGCTAGGGTGGCAACAGGGGAGCGATTGGACATTTACACGCAGAGATGCTGGATTGAAGAGTCTAGAGATCAAAATCAGGGAAAGATATGAAGAGAATCACAGTCTGTAATGCTAAATGATTGATTACAGTGGCTTGTGTCGTTCTAGCATTTCAAATACAGAGGATTTCAAATGCTGCTTGTTACAGTTGCATGGAGAGAGTAATAGAGCGCGGGGCATCACCATGAAACAACAACCCATCCTCGTCTCTAATGTGCCTGGTAGTTATCACTGATGGACAAGCTGTTTAATACCCAATCACATTTATGTTACCATAAACATTGATATGAGTGATCAAGGCTTGTCAATAACTGGGAGGGACAGGTGTTGGCTGGCTGAGTTTTCACGCAAGATTAGTTGAAAGGTCAGAGAGCAAGAGAGAGCGAGAGAGACAGAGAGAGACAGAGAGAGACAGAGAGAGAGACAGAGAGAGACAGAGAGAGAGAGAGACAGAGAGAGACAGAGAGAGACAGAGAGAGACAGAGAGAGACAGAGAGAGAGCCAGAGAGAGAGAGAGGAAGTTTTGCTCTGCAACAGCCATCGACAAATCAGATTGAAGCAATGGCTGTGTGGAGATCAGTGTTGGGCGAGGAGAGTCTGTTACTGTCGTGAAGGAAGAGAGAAAAGGCAGGGAGCAAATAAAGGGAGAAAAGACGTACAGTATAAGGAGGCAGATGAAATGGGTTGAATATAGAGAGAATGTAAGTTTTCATTGGAGCACTGGTGTCTCATCAAGTTCCCACATTGAGTTAGGCAGGTCATTTCTTAGAGAAAAGCATTGCCAGTACTCCAGTATTTTGCATTTTTTATTTAGTTTTCTTGGTCTCCTTTTCTTATGTTGCTGCCTTCCTTTTGAGATTATAGTCAGGGTCATGTTTCTGCTTGGGGAGTCCGATGAGGACTTATCAACTAGGGGAAGACTATCGCCTTGTAAATGAATGTCACTCTAGCTCTCCCTGTGTCTACATGTAGAGGAAGCAGTGACTAATCTTCTCAGTCTCTTTGTCAAATTCAGTCTTCTCTCTGGGGCTCTTTCAGCGGTGTTGTCGCAGTCGGTGAAAGCATGAGAGCTTTTTAGAGGATGGTGATGTGAAGCAATTTAAAATACTTGACCCACGTAATTCTTGTACGGTAGTCCCAGTCCGATTTTTCTAAACATATCTGTGGGAATTAAACTTCATGATGAAAAAAATACAACTCAGACTAGGGCTGCAACTAAAAAAAATGTTATTATTGAACAACCTGACATTTATTTTCCCCAATAATATGTTAATAAGCTGGTCTATAAAATGGATGAAAATAGTGAAAAGTGCCCATAACAATTTCCTAAATCCCAAGATAGCATCTTCAAATTGCTTCTTTTGTCCAACCAAGAGTCCAGAACCCAAAGCTATTCAATTTGCGGTGTTATTTGTTAAACAGCTTATCACCTCAGCTCTAATTCAGACTAGAATCTGTGTTTGTTTAAATTCAGACATCAGTGCGTGCCTCGATGACTGATTAGGATTGTATGAACAAGCAGGAGACGTCCTGTTTGCTGTGGATTTACTTCATGAATACTTCACTCTGAGCAGATCTCAATGAGAGCTTGCGATTTGAAATTGGTAAATTATCTATGGGAAAACAAGTAAGAAGAGTGAGCGAAATATGAATTAAAAACAAAAAATATAAAGACGATAAGAGTGGGACACATTATATTTGAAAAAGTGAACTAATAAATTCCATCACTTTACAAATAAATGTTTTTTAACGGCAGTGACTTATGGCTGAATGAGTTTTGATCACAACACAAACAAATTAACTTCATCTGAGATTCTTGGATAATTTAAGTATATCACCCCATCCCTATGGCCAACTATATTTAGGATGATAGAGTTCATGTTGCGTTAGAGATGGAGCACGAAGAAAGCTGAAACCGAACATAGAGAGCATATTTCGAGGCTGGCTGGGCTATAGTGCAGTAAGAGGAGATTGGAAGATGGTATTCTCTGCCCAGGGTACAGCATGAGGTCAGGCTCCTTCTTCCAGACACAGTTCCTTCTGGTTGGATGGAGCCCTGCTCAGTTAATCTCCCCTTCTAAAACTCAGAAAAGGATTCAGAGAAATAAAAGGAATATGTGTGGCAAGTAGGTCATTGCTGTGAGGAAAGAACCAAATTGACAGGGTTTTTTTTTTTTGCTGGTAGACTGTGCTTAGTTTTGTTATATACTAAACGTAGACAATAATATGACACACGCCAATACAATGAAGTAAGGGGCGTGAACACTTCTTGATGCCTACTAATGCCCTCCTAAATACAGTTACACCTGCCAATTACTGAAGACTGATATGTTTGCTTTGTGTCCACTTGTGTTGCTTTTCTTGCAAAACACTGACGTTAAATTCCACTAAAACACTTTATTACCTTTTTAAGCCTTTAACATAATGACAAAGGGTTAAATGTTTCATCAAACAGTGCCACGGATGTTAGCTTTGGCAAGGAGGGATTCTTTGATTCATTGCCGACTTTAGCAGTTTCTTCTTGGAAAGCTCCCATTAAGTTCCACCACCTCCCACCTTTTATAGCATGTCACGTTTTATAGCATGTCAATGAGTGGCATTCCCTTAAAGAATGCCACTCATTGACCGATTAGATTTTTTACAGTGGCTGCAGTACATATCAATGAACTCTCTTTGCAGTTAAAATTTTGACACAGTAGGCCTGATTTTTTTTTTTTTATGGTCAGCCACTGAGACTGCCTCTTACGAGCACGTTCTGTGAGCTCAAATGTGGTGATACTAAATGGAGATACTTGTAGACCATTAATTATATTTATACATAGAAAGGTTTGTAGAGCGATTGCAGTCGGAGTAATTAAATATACAACTAGTGAAATCAAAAAAAGATGGAAGGACATAAAATTATGCACAGAAGGAAAGATTGCTTAAAAAAAACATATATCATAATGTTCCTGCCATCATAGGAACATGTTTGCTGTTGCAAACTACAAGTTCAACATGAAATGTAGCCAACCTGAATGTGATAGGAATCTGTGCTAAGTGTTAACTTTTATTTAAAGAATAACAGGATTTTAGAAAGATTGTGAGATTACTATATCCATAAATAATAGAGTACAATATCTATACACAAAAGTTGCGAGCTCATTAGACGTTCCAATTACCCCTTTACTGTATACACCTGCTCAAATTAGCACCCGCTCTTCAGAGACAGATCATTTTCTACATAAAACTGACGCTGTAAATTGGACAAGTGTTTGTAAATCTAGTGGAATGCTTTCTATCAACCTCCCTTATGATATCTTCCCGGATTATTTGTTCAATCTTCCCTTAAATTTGCATGCACAAACACAACCTGTCAGATGACTGGCAAATTGTGCCTTTAAGCTGGTGTTTCATAAATAGCATTCAAAACATTCATTTAGGTGCAGAATGCATCGCATGTAAGATGCAAAAGGCTTAGTAAAGACACAGTAAGTGTGTCTGAAGAATTTGTATTTTTCACGTTACAATTCAGAGTCTATGAAAATCATTATAACCATAATTTAAAAAAATGTAATAACCAAATCTGTTTTAAACAAATAGATGTTTTAACCAAAAATAACCTGTCATCCATCTCTTTGTTTCTTTCAGATGCTGAAGGGGGAGAGGTGTCCCCCCCAATGGGTGCTGGCGTAGACAGCAACAGTTGGCACTTTCGCTATGGCCCCGGTGGTCCTGGTGCACCCCCACAGCACCTGAAACCTGGCGATGTTCCCCCAGAAGCCTTCATCATCCCTGGCTCCCCCGCCATAATATCCATTAGACAGAACCAGGGAGGAGAGGACGACAAGAGCGATTTCATCACCTTTGGAAAGAAAGAGGAGGCCAAGAAGAAGAAGAAGAAGAAGAAGGAGAAGAAAGACAAGAAGGATAAGGGGAAGGATGATGGAGATGAGTAGAGGAGCAGAAAGACGAAAAAGCAAAGAAGAAAAGGGCGTTGTTAAAACAGAGGTACCAACCAAAGTCCACTGGGTAAAAAGAAAATGTGAAAAGTATTTTAGATTTTCCAATTTCATTTTATTAACTATTTTAGGTGATAATATTCTAAAGAACCTGGCCTTACCAAGATTTACTTTACCTCCAGTCACTTACTGAAGGTAAATTATTGATTTTGCCTTGATAAACAATAAAATTATTGATTTTGCTCCACGCCCCTATGTGCCTATACACCCTGAGTCAACCCATGTCAGTCATCCAATAAGGAATGACCACTCTTTGCCCTCATCTTGAATTGTGTTATCCTTTAACCCACTGGGCACGTTGGCACCTCTGTCTTACCCCCTCCCCAACTGATGTGTAAACCATTCTCTCTGAGAGAAAACAAATACTTTGTACAAGAACAACAAAAAGCTCTGTGCCAGCCAAGGAAAAGAAGAACGACAAAGAAGATTGAGACAGATGCATGCCATCTGGAGCTGGACACACACTACTTGTAAATAGCACAGGAGAGAGTCACTGAAACTAAGGCTTACATGACACTGCTGCAGATTCCTCTGATAATTACCAACAGTGTTTCCTGAGATCTCTATGAAACCACATGCACACATACGCATGCTCACACATTCAAACATGCAAACACAAATACACATACTTACCATGGCAAAGTAGACATGGAAAGCACTTGAGACCTAGAGAGATGGGAGGGAAATTTAAAAAAAAGGAGAGAAAATATAACTGACATCAATGAAATGTGCTTAAAACTAGACACTGCAAGCTTTTTGTCCTGCACAGTCGCCTCTGCGGTGCGCATGTGTACATCGACTCTCTCGGGATGGAAGCAGCATCCTTTGCAACCACTCTGTATTTGCTCACTGCATTTGAAGGACACAGAGAGCTTTATCTCCTGCCAGAACCCCAACTGAGGAATGCAGAGAGCACCGGAAAGATGGAGAGATGGGAGGATACCTCGCATCCTCCTGAGGATCACAGAGGGGAGAGTCCAGCTGAGCTGGCTTGTGACTCCGCTTTCAGTCAGTGGACTCTGATGAAACCTTACAGAATATTAGGAGAGTCTTGAGATTTTGATAACACCTTCTCTTCTCCCCCTGCCGCAGCAAGAGCCTAATGCTTTCTGCTTTGAATGTTTGGTAGCAACCAGTCCTTACCTGATACCTTGAGTTTACAACTGCTCACTTGCTTGTACTTGCCCCAAGCTGCCACGAGCCGTCCTCTCCTCCCCCAACTGCCTTTTTTTCTCCACGGTCACCTATCCCACTGGCTGCCTCTTCATGTGATGATGAAGTTGTTCTGTTGTTCATTTATTCTCTAAAGAGATGACATACTCCTGCATTTTTTTCTTTTTGTCCTCACAGCTTTAACTGCTTTTTGCGTGTCATGCCCTGCCCCCATTTACCCTCAGACACTGCCCCGATCCTGGGAATGGCCTGCTCTGAACATTGTGGTGTGCTGAGAACAGCATGGAGTAATGTGGATGAGGCCTGGGGAAGCCCAGTCGGGGATCTACGCCCTGAACTCTTGTCGGATGTCTCTCTAAGTGCACAACGGTTCAGTGCTTTTAACTTGCGTATACTACAGTACACTGTTAATTTCCTGTGTGAAGCCACTGATGAGAGGGGAGCAGGTGGGATGAAGCAGATTACTGGGGTGGAGGACTAGGATAAAGTGAGGAGAACGGTGCCGTGGGCTGGCCCTCCACCTCCATGTACAAGAGAAAAAAGTTCTTCTCTAAAATTGATTGTTTAGGATCATTGAGTCACATATTAGCTTTTATCTACGCTGAAAATGTAGCGTAGACTTTTCATAGATTGTCTCTGCATTAGTAATTAAAACGTGCTTAAAAATACGGGCATCTAGGGATTCCCATCCCACAGCTATATCCCACCAATCCTCTCTCAGGAGGTTTTGATAAAGGGGCACACTCATGCCTCAAGACCTGCTTCTGTTGGTTCCCCTCCCCTGCCTGTAACTTGTTGCCACGTCCCCAAAGTTTTGCGGCTCAGTATGACGTCACTCCATTAAGTGGCTGCTGCATGTACTGCTCTAAGGAAACACATACTATATAGAGAAATATATATATAAATAGATAGATGGCTATGATTTTATTCTTTTGTATTATCATTTTTCTTCATTACTCACACAGGAGATATTTGTATGTACTTCTGTCTCTGCCAAACATCTATGTACTACAATCGTCACGCTCCACAGATGTTGTATGGCATCCACTAAACCTCTTTAGATATTTGTAAATGCTATAGTGTGATACCTTTCAACGCAAGTTTGTTATTTTTCTTTTACCAACCATGATTTTTGCTTTTGAAAAGAAGCAAAGCAAGAAAAGAAAAAAAGACAAAAAAAATCACTCTTTGTGTCCAGCTTTGACATGACGATCTAACTAACACTGTAATATTGTAACTGAAATATGTATGATCCTATGATGAGCTATCACTTCCCTTTCACTCTTAAAAAAAAAAAAAAAAAGAAAATGACTGAAAAAAATATTCCAGTGTATAAAAAGGTATATGTAGTGTATGCTTGTGTTTAGTGAGTTCATGCTGTCATTCTTTCCCAATGTATGGTGGTGAACTATGGTGGCAATGTGCTGTCCTAAATGGACTAGCCCAGATCTGTTGTAAAACCCTTTTTTTGTACACCCGCTCATCAACTGTGACAGTGAAGTAGTGAATTTCATTTATTTCATTTATTTTCTGATTTCTTTTTTATTTTACCTAAATGGATACAGTGGTAATGTGTTTTGTTAATAAATCACTAATAAAGTTTTCTTTCTTAAAAAGGAATGCGAATTCATTGTCTTGGGGGTATTTGTGTGTGTGGGATTGTCTTGACCTTTTTCTTTCTCTGTCTGTCATTGGAATAAAGTTATTGCAATGTGATTAATTGGCTGCTGAAGAGGACTGGAAATTCAGAATATGATTGAATTTAGAAAATGGCTTACGTTTTGATTCGAAATGGTAAGTTTTTTTGAGTACACAGATCATCTGTATTTTTTAAATACTTTAACGAATAAGACAATTTTTAATTAAAAGATGACCTTATGTAATATAAACCTTAATTAAAGAGCAGTGTCAGACTTTTACTTATTTTACAGAGGATGCTTTGATCTCAGGAGAGTTAAAAAAAAAAGGGTCAATGTAACTACAGAAGAGTGGGAAATAATGAATCCCTAAATAAAGAGTACAAATCTTTACATTAGTAAGGGCAGGACTGACAAACTACTCTCCTCTATCTCACATGCTCACATCCTACAGCTCTCTGCACTGGCAAGCACTCAGAGATGGACACAGGCAGAATGACCTGCCCAGCACTGATGCCTCATTTCTCCTTGTTAAAAACCATGGTCACAGATGGTCCAAACAGTCCCTTGTGAAAAGAAGCTTCCAGATGCAACATAATTGAATAGAGTGGCTAAGTAGATGTATTGTATCCCAGTGGGTTTGTAGAAAAAAGCTCACAATAGAGAGACATCAGTCATACTGGTCTAGATACAATTCAGCATTGATAATCAATACTTTTATCCAGTCATCTACTCAGGCAGCCAGCTCAATAGTTTCCTAAAGGACCATGTTTAGTGCTCTAGGAATTACAACATATTTCCCATTTTGTTGTTTGAGTGTTAAATAGATGTGTTTGTGCATTATTGTGTCTTTGTAGTGATGCTTGGAATATATAAAGGTCATGAAGTCTCCCTCTCTCTAGTTTGGCTTTCACAGAGAAAGGAGATGAGAGGTTCAAGAGTTCATGTTTTTAAAAAAAATGCTTTGTCTCCTTTCTGTATTTCATTTTCTCCAGGAGACAGACAACATTGTTTCCATGGTTACATCTATTTGGGGAATAATCTCTATGGCAACAGCCTTATATACTTAGCAAACAGAGGAGGGTTGAAACAGTGGGGTGTGCAGGATGGGGTCAAGGTGTGTGGGTGGGTCCTTTCATTTGCCATAGATGACTCTGGCTGCTGATTTGATGATGCAATACCACTAACAGTGTCTCTGACTCCTCGCTGTTAGGACAACAGATCCATGGAAGAACAACACTTTAACAAAAACCACTGACACCCACACATTTAAAATGCCTACAGTTACATATCCCCATGAGCATTCACAACATGTGCTCTGGTCTCTTTGAATTTTGCCTCATTTCAGTTATACAAACAAATGAATAAACAAGCCAACCAGCTCAGTGTACAGGAAAGAAGCCTGCAGTGTTTGGTCTGCAGAGCAGTGCATCTCTGGCTAATGAATATGGATATATATGATGGCAGAAAGAACGGAGCCATGCAAGCAGAGCAGTGCCAATGTGCTCACTTTCTTCATAAGATGTTCTGTCCATAGAGACAAATGTAAACCAGTTCAAACACAACATAAACATACACATCACTGTATTGTGCAGTGCATGTGCATATTACCTTCATTTATGTAATACGGATTAAACTAACTAGGAGAGCAAAGCCAAATAGTGAAATATAAATAACTAAAATGGTCTAATAGTGTCAAAAGGGTCTTTAAACACATTATAAAACAGATTAAGCATCAGGGTGCACTGGAGCTGAAGTGTGCCTGTGTTTGTCTTAGTGGGTGTGCTGGCTGGTGATGTTGCCAGCTGCAGTGACTCAGCACAACCATCATCCTGCTGAGGAAAGCAAATGGAGTGACTTGGAAGCAGCCAGGATGAAGATGAAGAGATTAATGTGCATAATAATTTTTGGCCTGTGGCATATAACAGCACCACACATTACACTGTAGAGACACAGTGTGTGTGTGACAGAAGAGAGTGCAAAGGAGTTAATGAAACAGGGACAGACAGTAGGTTGATAATTGAGTAATTTTGTTTTAGCCTGTCAAGATTAGGCAAAAGATCGGCCTACAGGTAGCCCTAAATATAAATGAATAAATAGTATGCAAATGTAAATTTGGCCTTGATAGGTTGGTGTTTTATATAATTTGCTTTTAATTAAATCTATGTATTTGCTTATAAATATATATTTAATAATATATACTGCAGCTTCTTTAGAGTTTCCATTTTTTAACTAATTCAAATAAATCCTGAACTAGATCCAATGTTCAAGATGCCAAGATATAGCAGGATAAAATGGATGACAAAAATAAAAGGTAACACATAACCTTACCATATTAATGTACACATAATAACTATTAGCTAGTTGCTTATTAGCATACATATTAGTAGCTATTGGCTCTTTATTAGTCATTACAAAGCAATGCAGAATAAGGCATTACTAGCCTTATTCTGCATGACCATATCATTAGACTTAGATAATAATAATAGACATGTTTGAAAACCTCCAGTGGTCCATTAATAAAAGAGATAGCTCTACGTGCTGACTTTGTTCTTCTACCACTGAATGGAAATAGAACCTGTGCATCTCGATAGACCTCTATCTATCTTTTTCAAGGTGTAACCCATCACTTTAGAATAGGGTCTGTTAATTGCAGTAGCTGTGTGCTATAATATATTTACTGATAGTGTTAAGAGGAGGCAACTTTAGAATAGGGAACCTGTGTGGGTTAAACAACTAGTGAATTAGTTATCAGCAAGACCTCACTTTACAATGGGAACATATTCTGACTTGGAAATACTTAATTTAGAGTTATTTGGACACTATTAACACTTGGGATAATGACTATTCTTGCCTTATAGGGCCCATACTGATAAAATCATATTAATATTGTAATTAATGTACAACAACTTCTTTACTTACTATCAATAAGCAGTATAGGAGGTTATTGGGGGGAAACTCATAGTTAATGGCCTAGTAGATGTAGGATATGGCCATGCAGCAAAGGCATTAATAAGTGCTTTATAATGACCAATAAACAGCCAATATACTACTAATATGTATGCTCATAAGCAACTAGTTAATGCTGGATATGTGTACCTTGATATACCTTGAGTGTTACAAAGGGAAACACTTATGATAAATAACAATCAAATCAAATCAAATCAAGTTTATTTATATAGCCCAATATCACAAATTATACATTTGTCTCAGTGGGCTTTACAGCCTGTACAAAGTACGACACCCTCTGTCCTTAGACCCTCACATCGCACAAGGAAAAACTCCCTAAAAGATACCCCACAATTAGTGGGGGAAATATGGAAGAAACCTCAGGGAGAGCAACTGAGGAGGGATCCCTCTCCCAGGACGGACAGACGTGCAATAGGTGACGTGTGTACAGAACAAACAGCATAGTTAAAAATACAACATGGACAATCTATGCGACAGAAAACATGATACGATGGTATATATAAAAAAAAGATGGATCCAGAGGGATGTCAAGGCTTCCTGGTGTCAGGCAGGACCAGGGCAACAGGTGCAGCCACGATTCGCGGTCCAAAAGTAATCTTTAATAGTGGCAACCTGCCAGATAAGGGACACAGAAACTCCGGGGATGATGCCCCGGATGGTGAGTTAGTAACATGCATTTAAGGGACATGAATGCATATCAA
>CALSBV010010756.1:0-12799 GCA_943590825.1 Bovichtus diacanthus
TACTAGATGGGAGTGGAGCTAACATTTCATTCCCCTCCCCTAATTATTTCTTCAAACAGTTCATTCCATATGTTTTTAATGGTGTCTCGTTTTTAGAAGGCCCCACCTCCTTTCTTCCATGTACAGTAGGGTTTTGTCATGACACCGCTATCTTGGCTCCAGCCCAAGTTTATATTTTCATAGTGATTTATGACTCAATTAGTTTTTGACCTGGGGCTAACCTTTTTTTTTTTTAAAACAAGCATTGCATGTAGTTTCCCCCTCATTACAGGCATGATCGTATTACACTGGCCCTCATTAAAACAGGCTTCCATACACTACAGACCTAATCTTATCACAGTGGCCAGCGTTACAACATGATTACATTTATTTTCTATGCATTACAAGCCTGGTTTTATACATTTGACCTACTTTAACACTTAAACACATTGGCTGTCTATCATTACCTTATAAGGTATTATACATGTGGTACAAAATAAAAATACTTGCTAAACAAAATGTACTACAACAGCACAAGGAGAACAGATAATGGGATGGCGGTAGTCTAGTGGTCAAATAGAACCCCAGAAGGTCGCGAGTTCAATACCAGGCTGCCACCATTTAAGGCACTTAACCCTGAGTTGCTCCAGGGGACTGTCCCTGGAGTTAGTTCAATGTAAGTCACTCTGTAAAACAAAACTGTAACGTCAGTGCAATTAAATAGATATTTGAGTCTTTTTAGATTTAAAAGTAAAGCAGTTTCAAAAGGAATTTGCTGAAAACTTGTATGTGTATGTATTACAGCCCTGGTCATAGGCACACTGTCTCCTAACGCTAGATAGATATTGAATACATTGATGACCCATCATTATACTGTGTTACATTATTTATATATTACAAGGCTGAGCACTGACTGGAAGAAATGTTCTACAACACAACCAGTATGAGCTGCATTGTTTTGAGAGAATGACCTGATCTGAGGAGAGACATACATAGCATTTGAGCTCAGGCCTATTTAAATGTTCTCTGTCATGAGAGACAGTCTAAGATTCAAATATGTATGGAGTCTAAGGTTTGCACATATTGTTGCATGTATACACAAGTAGCTATAGGAATTAGTCCAAACATTGCTTAATATTGATACAGCTTTTAGCAACAATCAAACCTAACCTAATCATCTTTTGATGAATGTCAATGCCAACATATTAAAAATTTAAATATTGTATGTACCTCGGTACAATTGAAAATGAATGTTCTCCCTCAATGTGTTTTCCGGGGTTTTCAATAAAAGACGATGCCAGTAACTGACGGAGAAACAGCCCCAACAAATCTAACAAGAGAAGCAGTGTCTGTGAGTCAGACAGAAGAGTTTATGAACTGAAACAACACAGAGATGACCTTCGGGCAGAAACCTTGAGTTACATCTGGCACATAGTTCTGTCGTCCTCACTGTTATTTTTTTCATTTTTATTGTATGGCATGCGTCAATATTCAAATATTTTAAGTGTTTCCAGTGTAGGAGTACAAAGATATCATTAACAAAGATAACAGATTTAAAAGGATTTTCAGTTCATGAATGTTGTAACAACATGTGTTCAACACTGAATATTTTTTCTGAATATCCGTCAAATGAATGCTTCTGAACATATCACACAGCGAGACACCGGAACAGGTCTGTTATTAATCTAAAATAAAACAAAGAGTAGATATAGTTTCCAGCATCCATTTCAATATAAATTCCAGATAAATTCCACTTGAAATGATGTTATATTATATCATATATTGTTTCTAAGCTGCAGCCTGATGATGATGAAAACTAAATAAAACATTTCCACCTTCACATAAATGTCTGTAATGTGTTCTTGTTATTTCATAGATCTCTGTGTTATGAATACAGTGGAGCCAGACAGTTGTATCTTCACTGTAACAAAAAACAGCAGATAAAGGTATAAAGTGGAAAGACCTGAGGAAAAATAGACTAATATTGCAGAGTTAACCTGCAACTGGCAGCTCCCTGGAAAGAGGAAGAGACTTGAGAAAACATTTGATGAGAATAAGACTTGGCAGGATCCTGGACAGGGAAATTATATGAAATGAAACTTACCAGTTTTAAGGGTTGTTCAAACTAATTTCTTTATACTCTCTATTTTTATATGAAAAAAGGAAACCCTGAGAGGCAACTGAAAAGGGGAAACTGCTGGTGATTCATTTTATTTTCCATAATCTGATCTAAATTGTTTTATCTCCTGTGTTAATGATTCAAGAACATTTGAAAAAAGGTTTTTCTTCATCATCTTTCTAAGTTCCTTAATTTTCTTTTTTATCCATGAAACGGATAATCTTAAATATTACCTTCCAAAATACATAGCATGTACTTCCCCTGTGTGTCCAATCTGCACAGCTCAAATATGTCCACAGTTTACGTCTCGGGAGCTTATCACCAAACAATATTATTCTTTATTGACCTGAGTCAGCCGCTCCTGTGTTGGTCGTGTGCTGCTGGATATACCGAGAAAATGTTATTCAGGTGAGATTGTGTAACTATATATCATTGCTACAGAGCTGCACTATTAAAGGCTGTAAAGTAATTACTGGTGCCAACCTACAGGCTAAACTGTGATGCAATCTCAATTCAATCAACACAGAGGCTTCACATGCTGCATATTTAACTCAAATGCAGGCCACAAAATAACGTACAGGTGAACTTATCCTCTCATAAAAAAGGGCTACATCCCAAAATGTATATTTGAATGCTGCCATTTTCTTTAAATGTGGTTGACATAATTGCCCCACAATGTCTTCTGTTTCTTTCTGGAATGTGTGGGTGTTGATGCTTCTGAAAGTTATTCATACCTGAGTACAAAAAGCAAAGAAATTGTCCCCCTCTCTCGCGCTCAGTCAGTGGTCATGTTTTTGAGTGAAGCTGAACACAGAAGTCTTACAGGACTGGTTCTTGTCGGAGATAAAGAAGTTCAATTCTGGGCCAGAAAGAGTCTGGTGTTAGATCCCGTAGATTATGCCGTTAGAACCAGGGTATATCTGGACCAGGTCTCCGATTGAAGGGTCCGAGCCTCAGGCCTATAGAGTATAACCCTAATAGGTTCCTGGAGACTGCTTAAGCTGGTGGCGAGGAGATTCGCCTGCCGTCTAACTGACCACTTCCAGGCACCTACCCTGCTTCTTCTGATACTACTGCTGACTGAATAACCTGTGGAGTCAGATAATGTCAGCCACGCCTGTCAATGGCAGCTCTCCTCTTAATGATCTGTGCACTTGGTATTGACTAGGTTTTCTTGAGTGGTTAGAATGAAAGCGGCAAGGGTTTCTTTATGTTGTTGGCGAGAGAAACCGGTGAGAAAAGGTTTCTCTGGGGCTATTTAGCGCCTCTTCCACAGCTTGTAGTCGAGGTCCATATTTTTCCAAAAAGTCATATCTCATAAAAGGTCATAAAAAAAAAAAAAGTTTTGGTATAGTATGTCATAGAAAAGTCATAGTATAGTAAACAAATATATAATAATAAAAAGCCATAGTATATTAAAACTATTTAAAGAAATTGTAAGAAATCATAGTATAGTATGTCATAAAAAAGTCATAGTATAGTAAAAAAAAAATAATAATAAAAAGCTGTAGTATAGTACGTCATATAAATAAATCACAGTATGACCTTGGTATCAGACAGGTTTCTATATTCTACATATGCTTAGAGTATAAGTTAAGTTAGTTAGTTAGATAAGATACATAAGTTAGAGCCTGCTTAAGAAACAGATTGAATGGTGATAACCAGCTTGATAAATTGTGGTAAGAAACATAAAATTGCTTCACATGCTGTTTTTCCAGCGAACATTACTTATTTTTAATCATGCAGCGACGCTGCGGTTATGAGCTACTGCCACAACTGCTGACGCCAGCAAGAGCTGCAAACTGTCTGAGCGCTAAACAGAGTTTTGATATCCCTTATTCATGATTTGATTATTGTCCTTTTTGTGTTCAGCTAGGCTTCTAAGGGGTGAGACATGGCCATATGTCATGCAGCTGAATCTCTCAACCACAGAACCTCCTCCAACTATGCCTGCTGACATACAACACAACTGTTGCACTTAGAAAAGGAAGGAATCATACTGGACAGACAAAGAAACTGTATAATATACAGATATGAGTTATATACACAGGACATTATTAGGAGAGAAGTTATTCCAACTTTTGAGTAATTTAACAGAGGTGATCATTCTAATTTGGACAAACACAAAGCATAATTTAAGAACTTAAGTTGAATTGTCTGCCTCATAAGTTTATTGCCTTGAAATGTTATTTTGTCTTTTTTTTTTTAATTTAACACAGGATGTCAGTCACCAATGAGGTGAAATGTCTCTGGGGTCCAACAAATGTAGGGTTGCAAGGGACCCAAAAGTACGATTAAATGTGGATGTCTTGACATGTGCTCTACGACTGTTTTTGGGCCTGGCAGCGGTTTGAGTTATTGTTTTCTGCTGGCGAGAGAGAAATGCAACCACTTCCTCCAGTCTCACATACAGAAAGATTTTTGGTTCGTTTTTCAGTTTGTACCTTTATGCTCATTTACTGAACACAAGAAAATCCTCATCTCTGTTGTCAGTCAGGTCTCAGGGTCAGGAAGTGTTACTGTGAACCAGCTGCACAACAGTTTCCTGTACGACTTAGTACATTTGACATTTATTCAACTAATATGTATGTATAACGAAAGTATGCCGACAATCAACGTGGCGATGTTTGGACCCTTGATCAAGTTTGCCTGGCTGTGTGTGTCAGAATCACAGAGGAGTATAAGTACGGCTCAGTAAGTTAATTTATTTCTGGTAAAAAAAAAAAAAGACAGTTTCAAAACAGTGAAATTAAACATGAGTGGTGACTTGTTTCAAATAAACCAACAGTATGAATCATAGCATAAAACATTGGATCACGTTTCTTATAAAAAAATATACTGCATGTCTGAGATGCAAATAATGTAGAAAAATATTCATAATGTAGAAAAGTATAAAAATCTAAACATGAAGCTTAAATATACGGTATGTCGAAAAAGTTACGCTCTGCATTAAATATTATTGCGAGACAATAGGACATTTGTACATTTGATGACTTGAAGGCTTTTACAGCCATGTAAACAACTCACAACTTTATTTGTCAACTGATGAGAACACGTGACCCGTATGCAGTAGTAATATGTAGTAACATATTTGACAGACTGTGAAGAGCAAAAGTAAAACAAAAAACTGGAAACTTCAGTTTCCTCCTTGAATATGCGATACAAAAACATGAAGACATCATTTCTCAAATGAAGAATTTCCCAGACAGAAGACAATGAAAACCGTCTGTTGCCAACCAAACTTCTGCCGGCCATATTATTCGTCCCCGGATGGCTGCATCTTCTTCATGTATTTCTTCTGAAACTCATGGAAGAGGTTGTAGGTCTTGGGGGTGGTAGGGGAAAATATATACTTCTTGTGGGGAATTTCACACCATGCACCTAAGGAGCAGTTGATTTATAATGATTAGGAAAACTGTAGCCACTGCCTAAATAATAACAAGGACATAAACTGTAAGAAGTATCTTACATGTTTAATTGTATGTGTCACCTTTTGTCTTCTTGACAGTTTTGCTGTGGCTCTTGTCCTTTCCTTCAACAAAGTCAGGGTTGTCTAGGGGGGGAAAATCAAAAAATAAATATATTTCTTAAAAAATTTAAAAAAAAAAAAAATCATAAACAGAATACATAATCACTTTTACATTGTAAAACTTCCACGATTTCTGGGTTTACGTATCAGGGCAAAGCAGTTCGTCTTTCAAACATGACCAGTCCAGATAAAATCAGCAGCTTTTTTTCTGCTCACCACTGTCAACATTGTGGCTTTACTTTGTAGAAGAACATGTAATATCAAATGGTTATATTTTACTACGATATTGTCTTTGTTTGAACTGAATTAAGAGGCACATTTTCTATTTGACAGTAACCTCTAAATTGCTGTAAGGAGAACACAGTCGAGGGGGGGGGGGGGGGGGGGAGAAATCACACCATAACAGGAACTCAATTTGTCCCAAAATCTTAGCCTCTCCCTCTTTTGATCTGTAATAGGAAATTAAGTAACCCTGAGGTGTAAATTGTATTACCCAGGAAACCCCCAAAGCATGTCCTCGCAAACCAGACATGTATTCGCTGTTAATCCCCTCACCTTTTGGTCACCACAGACAACATGTGTATAAAATCCATTCTTGGGATTCAGACCACTTCTCTTCAACAACTCACATCCCTCAAAAAGTCATTTGAGGGATTCAAAATCAGGATGACTGAAATGTAACAACAAATGTATTTTGTATATTGCTTGCATTTTTTATTTTTTTATTTTAAATAAATACTATAAACTAATATGCTTGCTACATTTACTGTCTGGGTGTGTGTGACACATTCTAAATTTACTTGTTAGCTTTCATAGTTAATTAAATTCAAATTTTCATTGATTTCATTAGATTAGTTTTTTTATTTTTTATTTTATTATTTATTTATTTTATTAATAAAAAAAAAGAAAGGGGCATGCCACTGATTTTACATGCAAATTTAGTGCACTTGTCAAATGTCTTGTGTGGCTCACGGGACAATATACTCTCAATATAATGATTTACCTGGAACAGGATTGTTGGTTTCCTTTTTCCCATTGGATCCATCTTTGAAGTTGAAGGTATTGGGTAAGACACTGAACTTCAGGACATTGTTCTGGAGAGGCATCACAGCATGGCTTCCATTTCCAGCCTCACTTCTCTCTTGATCAGCAGGCTGGTCAGGTGTGACAGTTTGTTTCACCGTATTCTGCTCTCCACGTTCGAGTTTGTGAGAGAAGGACCTCCTCCTCTTCTTCTTAATAATCCGGCATTGCTTAGTTTTTCCACTACAGATCCTCATTTCAGAGGAAACTGGCAGCTCCGTTTCAGCTTTCTTGAGACTTCCCCCAGATAAAGAGGGAAAAGTATACTTCTGTGTTTTCCGTTTGCGTCTGTGCCTAATCTTAGTGGGGGGGGAACTTGTCTCAGATTTTTCGCAAAGCCATCGTTTGACTGAATGTTCCCATGTTGGGACAGTTTCACTGGACTTTCTCTTCAAGGGACTGAGTATCACAGTGACAACTTTTGGAGGCTTTGGTACTGAATCAGAAACAGCCTCTCGAGATGAAATATGGCTCTTTCTGCTGCCAATTAAAACACACTTGTTTTGTGGTGTTGAGCCAAACAGTACCAGTTGTACAGTCTGAGCGTTTGAGGCTGATGGTTCACTACCAAGAAACACCTTCCCACAATCCACAGTGTCCTGCACATCAACAACCGATTTGCATTTCTTTGATTTCTTAAAGACTGGAAAAAAAACATCATGAGTGCTTAGTCTCTTCTTTCTTTCAACAGTGTCCTGTTTACCACTCCAAGTTGTCTGTAGGGCACCCGTCACAATTTGAGTTTGACCTTCTTCAGTTTCCAATGATGACTCTGCCCCATTTGTAGACGTCCGCTGAGCTCGTCCACCATTTTCTTCGAGGTCTGACATGTGGCTCTCAACTTCACTTTCACTGCTGGAGAGATGTTCAATATCTTCGTCACTGCTGTCCAAAGCACATGACTGCATATTTCCTGTAGATTTCAACTGATTTTGCACACATTCCACTTCAGGGTCTGACTGGATTTCAGTCTCACTTCTGGAGAATTCTTTCGTTTCCATCTGGTCTGAACTGCTCGTTTGGCTACTTTCCGTCAATTTCACCTGAGCTCGTTCTAAATCCTTTTTAAAGTCGGGCATTTCATTCTCACTGCTGGACAGACTATCTTCGTTTTCACTTAGGAGTATAATGCTTGACTGGCTACTATTTATGCTCGTCTGGGAAAGGTTATTTGGTTCTTTGTCAGAATATGAGTGAGGTTTCTCATCATCTTCAGTGTTGAGACTGAGTTCATTGCATAGCTCAGGCCAGCAAAGTGTCATAACATGATTGTCTATGTTCTCGTCACCCAGCGCTTGCTTCTTTCCTTCTGTGGCAGAGTGAAATTTGCTGTCAGGCTTGATCGCACACAGTTCATCTTCCTTTTGTACCGCCATCTCTTCCTTATCAAGGGTCTTGTCAGGTACATCTTCATGATTTTGCATGGACTTGCACTCGCATTTATTGTTGTTTGACCCCCAAATGATTTCCATACACCTTGCAATGCAGCAAACCTGGTCTACTGGACAGACCAACTTGTCTTCCAGTTGTGCGTCGCTGAATGCGGCATCTATAACCATAGGTAGCTCACCCTCCACAGAGCAATTTGTGACGCTCTCTGGCTGACTGTCCGTGTCCATACTTTTTGGCAGCTTGATTTGTACCTGCTGATAGATAACTTTGGCCTCATCTGGAGTCAAAACTTGGATTTTAAATGAGTAATATGGGTCACTGGAATCGTCAGTCGCCGTTTTATTAGGGGAGGCAGTTTGTTTTAAATTGGCTTCAACAGTGGAGTCTTGTTTTTCTTCCGTCGAGTCAACCGGTGAATGCTCCGTTGACGACAACCTCTTGTTTGACACCTCACTTACAATTTGTGCAGGAATGCCGCAGTCTACCATGACCGGATCAGGCTGGCTGGGACTTTTAGGCGTGTAAAGACGATGCTTCAAAGAATGCGGGAAGTCGAACTCTTTGTCAATGTCGTCGAGCTGCGCATTGACATTCAACCATGATGATTTGTAGGGCAGTTCTGAATAAACTTCATCATCCTTGAGGACATGGTAGATTTTGCATTGGTTCCTAAAGCAGCGCTTTACTTGTGACAGTATGACAGAGTCTGGTGTTACATGTTTGATGCAGAATTCTTTAACATCGGTGATTAAATCCTTGTACCAGCCTGTCTTGACCTTAGTTTTAAATTCTTTAGTGTCGCCATCCCAAAACATGCTTAATAATAATTGGATTACAGAATCTAATTTAGCAAACTCTTTCAACTCAATCTGAGCTTTTTCGGCATCCTGCATCAACTCAATTAATGTGACAGGTGTCCACGTAGTTGTTGGGACTGAGGAAAGTTCAAAAAACCCCTTTGGATCTGTCTGCATCTCACTTTTGTCCTCATCACCACTTTGGCTCACTGGAACTTTGGAGGTTACTGATTGTTGAGCAGTTAGTGCAACACGCTGGTCTACTTGCATGTTTATAGCCACTTCAGATCCTGTGTCATCTGCACATAACAGTTTTTTCGACAAGTCGTGAGTCCCAGCTGAATCTGAAGATGAGCCAAAACTACCATGATTGGATGCTGCTGAATGTCTCCGATACCCAACCAGTTTGTTTTTTGGTGAAATAAATTGTTTCTCAGGGTTACTCAAATATTCATCTGTTGCGGTGACCGCCGACGATTGACTGATTGAGTTAGAACTGGTCTGCTTGCTGGCAACATGGTAGATTTCCTGCAACAATGGCTGCACAACAGCAACAGCTCTTGCGTGACCAGGAGATGAGTGAATGGTGCCGTCATCTGCCTTAACCGAGGAGAGCATTTCAACCCTTTCTCGATCTTGTTTCGCTGCGACATAAAATACGTTTGGTACAGAACTTTGCCGAAGTGGCAAATCTACGCTGTGCTGTGTTGACATAATGCTGTGGGTAGTTTCAGGCAAAGATTGTCTAGAATTGAATGGCAAGGACTTGGAGGCATTTGAGTTGTAACATTCAGTGACATTTGTTGTCACAGGCTGCGTATTTTGATTAGACTCGCTGACAAACTGCATCCCTCCGTAAGGTGAACTTGTATGCACTGGACGCGCATCTGGACCAGTGAACGACTTACGTAGATAGTCCTCAATTTTTGCAATATGGTTGAGTCTGCGCATATCTTCTTGTGTATCAACAGGAGGATTTAAGGGAAACTCTTCTTTTTTTGAAAAGAAAAGGCTGGTTTCATGCTGCCTGTTATATGAATTTGAGTTTATGGAGGAGGCGGCCTCTCCCCCATTGTTGTGTGTCGAGTGGTATTGAGTTTTCTGACTCATGGTGGAAACGGGCAAATTCTGTACACTGGAAGATGAGTTTGTTGTAATGCTGTTGTTTCTGGAAGACTGAGAGATGCTCATATTATAACTTGGTGGGGGGTAGGAGGGAGTGAAACCATGCTGACTGCTGTTTGGTCGGTGGTTGTGGTTATGAGCAGTCCGTCTGTTGCGTGTAGCAGCAGTGTAAACCACCTCTTCATGTGGGGGCGAGGTAGCTGTTGTAGCAGTGCATCCTGAAACAGGTTTAGTAAGCTCTCCATTAAAGTCGTGAAATGAGCTATACTGTTGCCTACAATGTTGGAGATCAGCAACAAAATTTCCATCCTGTGTCCTTATTGACCGTTTCCCGTGAACTGATTGGTTCCAAAGTGCCGACACGTCTTGCTGAAGGTGTGTAGTTTTTGCCTTTATCATGTTAGGTTGACTCTGGGTCGATGAATTCTGTACAGAGTTCTGATGAAAATCTTGCTGAAATCCATAGCTGACCGGCGAACCAGGGTTTCCTCTTTGCGTATTATTAGATGGCCGTTGCAGATTGCCAGTTAACAACAGAGTCAGATAAGAATTTTTCGCTTGGGCTGGCTGCTGACACGAAACTGCCTGATGATCTGCTGAGGTCTGCCAATTTGAGGGTTGTGGGTTTGAGTGAGCTCCATCGCGACCGATGAAATTAGCACTATGTGGTGGTCGGATTCCTGTGTTCACGGTCATGTACTGGCATGAGTTATTTGTAGTCCTAGTTTGCTGATTCCTCATGGTGTTGTGGGTTAACTGAGCAGCAGCGTGTGAGGATTGAGAAGATGGTCCAACCTGTCGGTACGGTCCATTCATCCATGCAGAAGGCTGCATTTCTTTCCGCTGTTGAAGAGGTCACTTTCCTGAAAAGAGGAATTCAAAAAGTCGTAAACAGAAAATAAAAAAAGCGGTGGCAAAATGTTTAAAACACATTTCTAATTACATTTTAAAAGAAATCAATCTGGTACACACAAAACCACAACCACACACACCTATTGGTGTCAATCCAGTAAGTTTTCTACACTTTCATCTTGGTGCAGATCTAATGGTTTTGTCACAGAAGTCTGGTGGAAACCCTTACACAAAGCCTCCAACAATAATAGTCTATGCTGTCCATTTGTCACATTCCCGCTCAGAGACCTCTCAAAGCATAGCTGCCTGAGTAAAGCTCCTGCCCCATGACAGTTCTAGAAAGTACAACAAGGAGTGTACATAAGACACTGGGAACAACGTGACACAGAAGCACAAGTCCACCTTTACTCAGGTCTATACAAAAACTAACAAAAGACATAGTACACGTTCTAGTGTAGCTAGCTAATGTGGATTTGTTATTGTAGTCTTGTCGTGGAATTCAGCCGTACAGAGAAGTAAATCTATTATACTGAAATAAAGATACTTGATTAAATAAGTTGTCTTTGAATTCTATATTCTTGCAAGAAGGAAAAACAATACAGAGTGTCAAGCAGTCTGCAACGAAGTACAAAGTACGGAGATTCCTTTTCAATATTTAGTCCTGCTGACCGCACATCTAGAGGGAACGGAGAGCACAAAGGGGGGGAAAGACAGGTGTGATTGAAACCAGCAGTGGTGGGTCATACAGAGCGCGGCTCTCTGCAGTTAGAGTAATGAGGTAGAGGATTGGTGGTTGGTACAGAGGGGTACCTCTGGGGGGGACGGGATGGGACGGGACGGGGGGGGGACGGGGGCAGTGATTTCAACCCCTCACCCACTTTGGATAAGTGTAGGAAAAAACTGTAGAAACATTTTCAAGAGTAAAACAGCACACCCTTTAAATTTATCTTACAGATTGTTTTCACCTGGATGACTGTTGAATCTTCTTAGACACACAACAGATCAGACACAAGACATTTCTTGCTTGTGGTTAATTATTCATTGCTACCAGTTGTTCCAATTCATTTCTGTTCATCACATTTCCATCTCCCGTTTATTGTTCTGCATCCAAATGTCTAAAAAGCAGTGACATAAAAGTTTGAGTGGAATTATACTCAGGCTACATCCACACCAATACGTTTTAGTTTTCAAAAACACATAACTTGTCGTGGATTCAATCGCACAGAGAGCTATCAATAAAACACAAACACAGATATATGGTTGATTAATAAAATACAATAATGAGAAAACACTACCTTGCTCTCAAGCAGTCAATCGTGGTGTGCCCCCCCGAACATAAAGATGGTATAGATTTATATAGGTTTGAACACCGCCTACAAATGGAAAAAACACATTCCAATCCTATTAGTTGTTCCATATTCTTTACGTCTCCCTGTCACAGCCATATCCCTTACAGATGTGTAGGTTACTTTCTCATGAACTCCGAGGAGCCATCCCAGAGTATAAATCGCACAACTTTCCTGTAAACTTAAATGAATAAACACATTATATAAAGGACACTCTTAACAAACTCTTGCTATGTTTATGCCAAGCGTCCACACTATTCCAGCGACCACGTTTTCCACATAGCGCCTGTGGTGTATAACCTGGCAATGCACAATGTTTATTTTCTTTATCATGGAGGAGTACTGAAGTTGTTGTTTGGGATACATTCCTATGTAAGGGATCCTGAAGAATGTTGGAAGGAGCCTCTCCACTACACACTAGGGAATAGGACATGTGTCTTTACTTAATAACATGTGGGTTACATTGGTCACCCATATAGGTACCTCAGATGACCTGCTAGGGGGTGAGGGGGTCTCTGTGCCCTATAAATAACAGGGACAGAGTGATGTAAGGGAGAGGATTCATTTTGGCTTGGGA
>CALSBV010010760.1:0-11447 GCA_943590825.1 Bovichtus diacanthus
GGCAGCGGTTACCACCAGATCGACGAGGGCGGCCAGAGTCCCGTCGCTCACGGCCACTCCCACGCGCTCCTCGGCGGCCACAGCAACACGAGCGTCCGCGCCGCCTTCATCCACGTGGTGGGAGACCTCCTGCAGAGCGTCGGCGTCATGGTGGCAGCGACCATCATCTACTTTCGGGTCAGATATAGATCACATTCATGTTAGGGTGAGACCGAAATGTCAGTGAAATGATACTTTAGTAAAAAAAATAAACAAAATATGATCCAATCTTATGCAACGATGCAGCTTGATTTAAATAATCCTGCTTTTTCAACATAATTTTGACCAGTTCATGGTCTCAATTCAAAATAGTCCATTTTTTTGACCTGAATATTCTCTGTATAATATATATTAAAATACCTGATACCAAAAACACTTTACTGGGTTATTCTAAAAGCATCAATCCCGAGTGTTTATTATGAAAGGGGTTAAATATTCCCGTCATCATGCAAGATGTTCCCTTTTCTCTCCGCCCTCGGCACCCTGTCGACTGTGTGTGGAAAACACCATCTGATGTCCCTTTAAAGTCTGCATGACCTCTTCTCTTTCCTCCCTCTCAGCCCGAGTACAAAGTTGCAGATCCCATCTGTACGTTCCTGTTCTCCGTCTTTGTCCTCTTCACCACCGTCACCATCCTCAGAGACGTCTTCAGGATACTCATGGAAGGTGCTCCACCTTTCTTTGCTCTTATATGTATATTTTTAAATGTTAATTAACGCCTCGCGGTTTTCATCCGCGTTCAAAATGTTCTTACTTCATGTTTTTGATCCGATGAGACATTGTCATAATTAGCGTGGGATTTCTTCGGGGATGGACAAAAAACGTGTTTTGCAAAGGTCACGACCTTGACCACCAGAATTTGAAGAAAGTCAAAAAAAACACCAAAAACAAAACACAAAAAAAAGAAACGTACTAATGGGGCTGATGGAGATGCAAAGATTAAAGTCCACAGCTGCCATTTCACCATCACAATAAAAAAAAAACAACAACAACAACATAGAAGAAATCTGCAGAAAAATGGTCATAACTCAAACAAATATTATCTCCTACAAGGTCCAGAAAAAAGCTAACCTGCCACTAACAGAAATGTAAAAAACGTTGTGTTTTTTAATAAATAAAAAAGAAAAAAGGAGCCAGTCTTCATGGTAAACTAATCGTAGCTGTGTGAGGAGATTGAATCTTACAGGAAGTCACTTTAAATTTTATTTTTACAAGTTTAGCTTTTCAGGTGCTGATAGGTGACCTCTTTTTTTTTTTTTATATCTACAGCAAGGCTAGCAGTTTCCCACCGTTTCCAGTCTTTATGCTAAGCTAAGCTAACCGCGTTTCACAGAAGCACGCGAGAGTGGCGTCGATCTTCTTATCGAATACACACATTACTCAAAATGTCGAGCTCGTCCTTCTCACGTCTCACGAGCTGAAGGTTTTTTATGACCTGTGCTGTGTTTCTCGCCTGCAGCCGACATCAAGCTGTCGAGTTTTTGACCCGACAAGGTCAACGCCACATGTTTCCGTGCACTCATGAGGACATTTGAAACATGCTTTTAATGTAATAAAGGTCAATCGTGTCTGATAACGTGAAACCAGCACCGGGATTCAGCTAAATAAGAGCACGGACCCCTCGCTCGTGCGGGACAACAAGCAGAAGGTCACATCCCGGGGACGTCGCGCCACTTTTTGGGACTTTTTTTTAAATGATCTTTGCACATGACTGATTCTTCCTCGAGATGAACCTTTCCGAAAGTATCTCTAACCACGTGTAGTGACGGCAGAAACAGGCCCGTGGTGTTAACGAGCAACACTAATCCTAATCCTGTCTAATGTAGAAGTTTTTAAGCCAAATATACATTTCTGAGCAGTTAAATCAAATACGTTACAGGACAAAACGAAGGTCTTCTGGAGGGCAGACAAATTCTTCTTTACTTTGAGATTATGAGTGTTCTGCAGTATTGTAATGCTACATAATACAAGTGTTTTTACGCCACTTAAAAAGGTGAAAACTGCACCGACAAATGAAAATCTGCTCAAAGCAAAACTAGCATCATAACTTGTCCCGAACTGCGAATACAAAAAATGTTTTTGTCTGTTTTTAGGGTCGTTTTTTATTGTCTCATTGGCTAAAAACAAGAATAATAATAGTAAAAAACTAAGTATATAAAAAAAAGTGATTCTCCTCAGGAATGTGAAGTCATTGTATTGTCATTCTCAACATATTTGAAATGCGAGGCAGAAACTCACAGACATATTATCGACATAGACAGAGATATTATCTGGATTTATGGTGCAATCATCGGTGAGCCGCTGTTCTTGTTACAGGCTCTCCCAAAGGGATAGAGTTCAACTCGGTGAAGGAGGTGCTGCTGTCCGTGAAGGCTGTGAAGTCCATGCACTCTCTGCACCTCTGGGCTCTGACGCTGGGGCAGGCGCTGGTCTCCGTACACCTGGCTATAGGTAACTCTCTGACCGGATTTATGAATGGAAAACAAAAAAACATGATAAAATCAGCTTGAATTCACCTGTCAGGGCAGCGGATGACGTGTGAATGTTTCCTTATTTATCACCTGTATCAGTGTTCAGCCTTCACGTTGAGGTGAATTTTAACTACTATGTGTGTGAAGCTCAGCAGTGAAATGTAACTAAGTACATTTACTCAAATACAGAATTTTAGGTTGTGTTCATTTTTCCTGCCACTTTCTTGCTCTACTCCACTGTACTTTTTAAAAATTTTATTTTATCTGACAGCGTTACTTTTCAAATTCAGATTTTTTTTTTTTTTTTGCACATAAAAAATATATTATTTTAATTTAACCACCCAACAGAAATAACCCAATAAAATTGAAAGATCAGTCAATTAGTCAATAAATCAGGAAAATTAATTGATAACTATTTTTTTACAAGTCATTTTTTTAAACATAAAACATTTCATAGTTCAAGCTACACATATGAGCATTTTCTGCTTTTCATTTGAACTGTTTAAAATGAACTTTTTGAAGCATTGTGACGACATTTTTTACAAAGCAATCAATCAATGGATTAAAGGAGACGAAATGAAAACTATCGATAATTAATAGTTAAAAATCAGCTCCACTTTGACCAACTACAGCAGTAAAATCCTGCTTTTACATTAACGTGCAAGTAATAATAATCCTATAAAATAATATATCACAGTATAAAAGTCACATTTTTCTGAATGAAATACTTTAACCAGATGTTCCTGATTATATTTACATACTTTTACCTGAGTAACATGTCAAACGCAGGAGTTTTATTTGCATTTAAAGAGTGCTATAAGTACTTTCACAAGCCAAGAAGAGCAGGATGTAGAAAATAGTCCCCCCGACTCACGCTGTTGTGGCCTTCCTTATTCTTGCAGAGGAGGGTGCTGACGCTCAGTCTGTGCTGCAGGAGGCCACCGACCTGCTCCACACCAAGTTTGGCTTCCACAGCATCACCATCCAGGTGGAGCTGTACTCTGAAGACATGAGCCACTGCTCCCACTGCCAGGACCCCAGTGACTGATGCGGGACAACACTCGACCGGCCTCCGGCTTTACTCTTATTCTCCGCCGGGGTGAGCTGGAGCCGCGAGAGCCGTGTTCACCGTGCAGCTTCCTGTTAAAAGGAGTAGAAAGAGTTTGTTTTTTTTGTCTCGATTTATTGTGTTTCGCCATTTAGCCACAAGACAGGTGAAGTGATCCATGTGTTGGGAGTGGAGAGCTGACGTAGGAGCTCCACGCTAACGTGGAACTTACGCCTCGCGGTCCCTCTTCAAATGCTTTCTCCCGTCCTACACTTTGAATTAAGTTTTTACCCGAATACCGGGACAGGTCGTTTGCTTGTAAAGAAATCCTGATCATTTTACAAAAAATGTTGGTCCTGTCCTAAAAGAAAATGTGCAACAGAGCTAGAGCGGCAGCTAACGGTTATTTTCATTATCGACTGATCTGCTGATTCTCTTCTGGATTAATCGTTTGGTCTCTTAAATGTCAGAAAATACAAAAAAATTTAATAAATAAATAAAAAAACGTCCAACCTGCTTTCTCAGAGTCCAAGGTGATGTCTTTAAATGTCTTGCTTTGTCCGTCCAAAACCCAAAATAGATTCACTTTAATATGATTTAAAACTATATATATTATATATATATATATAATAATATAATATATAATATATATATATTTTTAGGGGGAAAAAAAAAAAAAAAAAAAACAGCATTTTTTTGACATTTTTTGCATTAAAAATGACTTCAACGATTAATCGATTATCTTAATAGTCGCTGATTATTTCATCTCTAAACAGTCTGAGCCTAAACACAAGATCATGAAATAGGAAAAGAAGCAGCACAAGGTTATTGCAAGAAGTGTTTTTATTCTAGATTACTAAATCTTCAAATGAAATATTAGAAGTTTATATTTATGTAACTATTTCAAGTGAAAACATGTTTCCGTTTTTTTCAGTCTCTCGGGTTGAAAACACTGCCTGGATTTTAGTATTTCATGTAAACTAAAGAAAACAACTGCCAGATTAAAGGACCACATAAGTACTTTACTACTTATTTTCTACTGCAACTTCCCGCATGATGCTACTTATAAACAAAATGTAATTATATTAGCATGGAGTATAAACTGTTAGCATGGAGCACCTGGATGTCACGCTCTACCAGGGACACATGGATGACTTTAACGTCTAACTTTACCAAAAGGCTCACTGCCCTGCTCTCCACTCAGCCACACGCCAAACTGCAACTCCAGCTGGTCACGAGAGACATTTTTAAAGAGTTTTATTTGTCGAAAACTTCCTTTCTTGACCCTAAACTCAGAGCAAAAGCCGTCTTTTACGAAAGAAAAGCATGAATAACACACATTTTGTACGTACTGTCGGTTGTTGCCTTGGGAAGGTCACGGGTCGAGGGTGAAGTGCGGGACGATTAACCTTTCGAAAGACACCTTTGAGACACAAAAAATGCAATATTTGTTTCCAGGCGGCTCTGAAAATGAACAGCAGACCGACATGAGTCGTGGCGTCAGTGTCAAGTAGTTAGAAAGAAAGAAAGATGTTTCCTTATATCTTATGGGCCTGCAAACCTTTTCATTTGGAGGCTAATTGCAAAGAGTTTCGTCCATTAAGGCGAGACACCACAGGCAAAAACATCTTTTATTTTCATGCACTGGTCAATTTTGAAGATTTCGGGCTATTTTGCTTCCATAACAAGTGGAAAGAAAAAATTCCAAAACACACATTTAGGAGTTTATTTTACTTCACTTTGTCTACTTGTGTCTGTAGATTTCTCCTAAATGCACCAACAGTTGTATTAAATAATTCCTAATTCACATATTTCAACATAACATTTAAGAAAAGTCAATATTTACTTCAAAAAACATGGGAAATTTTTTTTATTTTGTTGACAGTATTTTCTGATTTATGGAGTGATACAAAAAAAAAATCGAATATGTAACAATAATTTAAATAATAATAATTTTATATACTTTTTTTAAATATAATTTTAAAACCTGGCTTTATCCAATGCTCAGATTTCTGGTCTGGAAATTATGCAAATTAGCACATATTTAATAAAAAATGCCTAATTTGCATATTTAAACATAACATTTCAGCAAACTTGTAATAATAACAATAATAATTGTCTTAATGTCAGTAATCAACTGGTGAAGCTTCATTGTTCCATCTATTAGTTTCACCTGCAGCGTCTCTCCTTAAGGTGGAGAATATTTAAGTGCATGTTCATGTCATATTCATATCTTCATATCTCCCCGTGAGCTCCAGCCTTTAAACATGACTCTGCACCTCATTATGGGCCACAAATATCTGTCTTATCTCTAATAACTCAGCTCAACGTTGACTTGACCAATCTCTCTACTGTACTGTACTTTGTTTTTACCACATCAAGCCAAAGAGGAAGGAGTCTCCGTTTCAGAGGGTCATGGAAAGTCATTATTTTTTAATTAGTGAACACGTAGATGAGGGTAAAATTCAGTGAGAATATGAGGATTGATGGTTTGTGCCTCAAAAGTGAACTCATTAAGGGCTGAATAAGTTCCTTTAAACTCGTGTTGTGTCGCAGCCGTTCTTGGTTTCTCTAATAGTGGACACTGTGGTGATGGGTGTGAGACGGAAGAAGCATTCAGCTGTGCCGACTGTCAATTCAGAAGCGGACATTCGGGTCAGAGGGCGGAAAATGATTTAGTCCTTCAGTCGGGACCATTAGTTTTATCTTTATGTCGTCGTCCGTCTCCTTCCTGCTGCATCTTCAGCGTTCCTCATCCATCCGCTGTGTGTCTCTGCTCCAACAGCTTTTATCTCTCTTGCTCATCCATCCGGCCGCGTTTTACAAACTAGGGGCCCCTGGAGTAGGCAGGATTTTCACAATAAGAGCCCCAAAACAGGAGCTTAAGGGAGGCTTTATGAGCGCCCAAGACTTTCAAAATAAAACATCTAAAATGGTGTTTTTTCTGACACCACAACTTAATTCCCTTTAGTTACTTGGCAGTGCTCATACAGCTGATGGTTTACCTTTATTATCAATAAGCCTGGGGGGAGAACATGTGTTCGCTCGTGTGTGCGCACATCGCACACTACTGGACTAATATTCTTTTGAGCTCATTTATGACAATTTTTTAAAAATGTTTATTTTATCGCCCATTGCTTCAGTAGCAAAAGGCATTTGCTTGGCTAAAAACAAGCCACATTCTGGCCTTTGTCGTGGCTCAGAAACTGACATCCATAGAAAAAATAGTTCTCATTTCAAACCTGAGCATCTGCAGATTAATGCGAGATGAATAAATCCCAGTTTGTAAGGAAGCCTGGAGGGACAATTGAGTGAGATTCAACTCTTTGTTGTTTGCAGGGGAGAGGGAGACGCTAAAGGGAGTCTGCACTTAGTGCACTGTTCCTGCTCACACTAAGACACTTGAGGCCTCAACTCCCTCTACTTACAAGTCCACATAAATCCTTTCACTACACCTTCCATTACTTCACCCCCCTTTATGCCTTTCCTATTTTTCCAACTCTTCACACTCCTTCACACAAAGTTAAGCCAGCAAGGCTATTCAGAGTCCAGCTTTGAGCTTTTGCAGTTTACCTACATGCGTCGCTGCAGCTCAGCGTCAGCTTTTCAGCAATCGCAAACTTCACAACTCTTTCAGAACTTTGCATTTTCTAGTTAGCTCAAACTGAGCACACGGCCGGATGGAGGCACTCGAGGAGATGTGGTGCAATGAGCGTAAAGAGTTCCTCCTCTGAGATCTGGATCGTGCTAAGTGAATAGCGAACTAGCCCTTTAGATGTCGTCAACATCATCAGAATTTCTTAGGACCACGAAAACCAGCCAGTTTTGGTCGGTATCGGTCAATACTTTGGACTCGAGTAAATAACTTGGATGATTTTGCAGCCATAAGAAAACGCCAACAAGCCAGCTGACACGCCTGTAATGTTTCGCAGCTACGATTAAAAAAAAACAAAATAAAAAGTGTCGATGTTCGTGGCTCTCAAAGAAAGGACAAGTGTACATTGTAAACGCCTCGTTGACGGCCATTCTGATCCAAATACTTGCATGGTTGTTAGCTGTTATTCAATATCCTGCACAGTAAAACGTTTCTCGTTCAACTGCCAATCAGAATATGTTGATATACCATGCGGAGGATTAATCAAAGAAAAGCTGTCTTCTTTAAAACTATATATTTTCACCAATTTTTAAGGAGATCCTGTATATTTAAATACATTTTCCTTTTGAAATAATGCAACATGAGAATATATGTGGACCCAACAGCTAAGTTAAAACAAAGTGAATGAAATAAAGACCAATGCATTTTACTGAACTAGTTTTTGATAAACATGCACACTGAAGTTCTCCTCTACAGGCGGCGACGGCGTTAAACTGGAGCCAAAGTCTTTCTTTACAGTTCACTTCATTCCAGAAAAGCGCAGTTCCCGTTTGTTCACTATGGAAGTGTAACGTTTGAGAATGCTCCGTGATGTGCCGTGACAATTATACTGCGTGTGACTGTTGTAAATATGTCAAATATTGTGTATTTTCTGTGTATGATTTTGTGTATACATGTGTAAATACATTTATCTCCCTTGTACAATTTGTCTATGTGTTTTTGGTGATACTGCATAAATCCACATCTGTGATGTTTGATATTTCATTTTTATGTGTGGCAAGAGTTTTTTTTGTAAAGTGAAATAAAAAGATTGCAGATGATGGAAGGAGGCTGGATTATTTTAGAGGCCTTAAAGAGACAGTCGCTGAAATAACGTGCTTTTTTTTTTTTTTTTTTTAAACATTAATGCATGTAAACAGGTTTTAGTAGAAACCAAAATTACAGGTATGAAACCTGAAAATTTGCATAATATGTGACCTTTAATTTTAGACTCAAACCTTATGTAAAAAAAAGTTTTTGATTAAAAAAAAAAAAAAAAAAAGATTTCTAAAAATGCATAAATTAAAGTTTATATCAATAATCCAGTTCCAACAGGCAAACAATCCACAAGGTCGACTAGTAGCTGTTGTGGGACATTCGATCGCAAAAACATCTACAAGTTCAACATTTGAACATCTTATATTTCAAGCGGTCAAACTCCCATGTGCTGATGAAGATCATGGGAGATGATAGAAAGCTCCAGAAGAGCTACTAAGATTGTTTTACAACCCGCGTTTTCCAAGGTCCAAGAGTGAACTTTCAATCATGACGGTCGTATGTATTCAATATATATTTATTTATTACAAAAACACTCATTATGTGTAACATTTCAAAAATAGCAAAACAACAAAAGAGCAGTCTCTGTACATGTTGACGCTTTTATGATCGTTTTTATCATTTACAAGGTAATAATATTGCCCGTCACGAGTTGTTTCATGACGGACAACGTTATCAAGGCGCTTAAACATCATTCAGAAACTGTCAATGAGATTTGTGATTAATTTGAAAAAAATAAAACAAAACTGACATTTTCAAACCCCTAATTTAACTTAGAGATAAAACATGTTTTAGATGGAAAAAAAAAAAGAAAAGAGAGAGACAGGTGCTTCTGTAAACAAGAGAATTTCCTATTTGTTTTGTAGACACTGGAAAACAAATGAGGTCATGTCACAATCCAGCAGCTGTTTTAATAAACAAAACAAAAAAAACAACAAATCAAAACCTTTGAATCATCAGAACAAAAAGCGGGAATTAAGTTTAACAAGTAAAGAAAGGAACAATGAGAAAAAAAAAAGACCTAAAGTGTGTTATTTATAAACATTACATCCGGCAGAGTTGCAATAAAAATGTTCAAGTATTTCCCCTCAGTTAAAAAGCCCGAGTAGTTCTTGATAAAATAAGAGAAAAATGAGCAATTATAAAAATACAGCAGCAAAAACGATCTCACGGTAATAGTTCACCCAAAAACAATATGAATTGTATATCGTACTCACCTCCCTCGCTCTCTAAGGTCACAGCATTTTACTTTTTTAAATAAAAAAGGTGAAGAGCAGAGCACCACAATAAAAGCAAATTACTGCAAACAGACTTCAACGGAGTCCGAATGTAATACAGAACAAAAGGTTATAAAACGTCCGAAAATCTTTCAGAAAATTATTTTGCAGCATTAACATTATTATTAACATTATTATTAACATTATTAGTGTCTTGTATCCTTTTGTAGGCTCATGGAAAAACTATTTTCAATCAAATTCTGCTAAACAAAGTTGATCCCGGCTACAAATTTGTTGTTAATCCGAATTTTTTTTAGCAATAGTTCAACAAAATGAATAGTGTTTGGACTTCCATGAGCCTATGGTTGGATACAAGACACTTGCATAATGCTGCAAGGGAATTTTCAGAACGTTTTTTGGACGTTTAATAAAACTTTTTCCTGCCTTTGGTTTGAACTTTTTCCAGGAACATAAGACATACAGTACATATCATTTATATAGTTTTGGGGTAAACTATTCCTTTAGATATACACACGTTCCCAGCGTGCTGTTGATGTTGTGAAGCTCAGCACAGTTTTAAAACATCAACAGAATTCTTCTTATTTTTTTTATAAATAGCATGTTGTTTAGAAACCTACGAGCCTGGAACCAACACAAGCGCGTGCAAATGTGAGGAACAAGTTAAAGCGCGTTGCTGCACGCTCTCGTTAGTAAGGCCGACAAATCTGAAGACACCAAGGAAGAAAAACTACAGTGGAATGTCTCCGCAAAATCAAACCTCTGCTGAAATAATTTAAGAGAAAAAGCCTAAAAAAAAAAAAAAGGTTTTAAGTTCACCCAGTTTCTCACGTTTCTGCGACGCGCTTCATTTTGTTAACAGAACCACTTTTGTTTGAATTTCTGCACCGACTACAGAAGAATTATGAGTGATGCCACTTTGCATTATACGGGCAGAAGTGGAGGGAATAGCATGCATGTTGGTATTTTGAATGTATTCACTTTTTTTTTTTTTTTTTTTTTTAAAAACAAAACGTTTGATTCTGTTGCACGGTGACGTCCCGGTGAACTGACGCACGCTGAGGTCACTGGAGGTCAAGATGCTTTTAGTTGTTATTATCAATATAGAAAGAAAAGCTGCAGGTATTCATTACTTTTCCTGAGAGTAGTTTTACGCAGCTGATAATTAACATTTCTATAACCTTGCTTTGCTGTTAACGATGGATCCACTGCCATGTTTGACTTTTTAAAAAATTTTTTTAATGCCAGATAAGAGAAACTGGAGCAACTGAAAACCCCACCGATTTGGTGTGGAAAAATAATGTAAAAAGTGGTTAAGTTCAGTGTTTAGTCTGTGGAAATACACGTTTTAGAGTGTGGAGGTGGTGAGGTTATAGGTGGAAACTCTTACCCGTTCAACCTTGAACACTTTCAGGCAGAACTTTAAGAAACAGGTTCAGAGTTCAGGAGAATTATTGAGCTGCAGTTGTTGAAGAAATGCCACAAAACCTGCTAAAATCAATAATTTGTTTTACATCATCGCTGGCTTTTGGACTCTTGAAACAGGATTGAACCCAGTTGACAAAAACAGCAAATGTGTACAGTGTACTGCATCTGTGGATTAACCATTTATATTGTTTTTATTATTCTTTAAAATGCTTCTTTCTCGTGTTTCTGTGATCCACCTTCTGACTGTGTAGTGAAGCTGCACTCTTGCTATAGCTCGTCTTTCACGGTCTGGACGTCCTCCTCCTGCTCTTTCGGAGAGTACAGTGCGTTGAACTGGGCCTGGTTCTCACTTATGATCTTCTTGGAATGGGAGCTGATCATAGTCCTTAGACAATTTAGTCTCACCAGCCCTGTCTGGCCCCCGGACACCACCCAGGTATGGCAGCACATGTTGGGGTTGAAACGCACCTGAGGAGGAAGAGAAGACCTCTTCAATCAGTTTGGAGTTGTTACACGAGAGAATTAAACCCAAAAAA
>CALSBV010010760.1:21090-32669 GCA_943590825.1 Bovichtus diacanthus
AAAAAAAAAAAAAAAAAAAAAAAGTGTCAAGACTGTTCCCCATCATTAGTTTTCTCTCCTCCTCCAGTTTACATTACTGAGGGTTCAGATCAATAGTGTTCTCCTCACTCTTCAGCACCTTCCATCACCTCAGCCTCAGAAACACACACTCGTGCTTTAATACGAGACTCTCATGTCCTAAATCAAGTCCTAATCTTTTATCTTCCCCAGACCGACATTCAGACTGAGGGTGAACCCCGAGCTTGCATGTGATGTCAACTCACGTCATCCAGCACAACGTTCCCACAGCTAAGGCAAGTCAAATAAAGACTTTCTTAATGCCACTCGGAATGATATTTAAGAACAACTTTACAATTTCAAAATTGAAGAAAATAGTGAAATCAACAACTTACCGTTAGGGACAATTTTGCCAAAAATTTGAATTGCAACAGAAAATATTTCCCCATGTTGTTGCTAGCTAGCAGACCCCAAACAAACAAAATACGAAAAATTGATTGTTATTATTATTTTGTGATTTTAAAATGCAATGTCAGAAAATACACAATTAATAAAATCCCTTTTCCCATGTTTTAGCATTTTTAAGACTTTGGAAAGATTGATTTTTAGACATTTTAATACCAATTAAGGCCTAATTATTAGATTAATGAATTCCCTGAGCAGGTCTGAAACGGCCTGCGAGTCAACACAAGTTATTATATCGACTGCAGACTTAATATTTTCTTACTATAACGATGTATTGTTGACAACCTCTCGCCTTCTCAAACACAAATTTCGTTTACTTTTTGCTTTTCAGTTACAAACACACTTTCCTTTTCATAAAAATGGCAAAATAAAGAAATTCTGCTAAATTTCCCAACTCTTTCTTTCTGTTATTCTTCACGTTTAACATACAACAACCACATTTCATGACCTGGAACTTTACTACCCCGTCAATGGTGGTTTGACCTAAGTAAAAGTACCAATACTGCAGTAAAAATACTCTAAACCCTAATCTGAACATAATCCAAGCATTAAAAGCCCTAAACTGAAGACTGATAACAGACTGGTGTTGAATAAAAGCACAACACACAATAAAGCACTTTATCTTGGCCGTCCTGTGACCTCCTCCACCTCCTACCCCGCCCAATCCCAAGTGAGTCCTTGATGATTGACAGAGCAGGGATACACGAGGTGTCAGCTACTAGACCTGAAATTCATAGCTTCCAACACTAACAACTGGCTGGGTGATGCATCTTCTTTGTCATTTCAATTATAGATCCTTGTCTGATGGAGAACGGCGCTGTAAATTATGTGCGTTCACTACGCAGTCTCACATTCTCCCTTTTGGCTTTTCTTTTCTACCCCTCCTCCTCTTCCTCCTCCTCCTCCTCCTCCAATTCTGCAGCTCTAACAGCCTCCTCCTCTCATTCACTTCCTCATTCATTCTGGTGACTGGACAGACAAAAGCCATTTATAATTATCTGTCGCAAACACAACACACACCCGGTTCAAGCCAATTCCACCTTTAACCCTTTCATCTGATATTGAATCCAATGGGAATTATTTCCACCCACTGTCATGTAAGATAGCTAATCTGCATTCAATTAGTGCTAATAATGTCAGGAGCTATAAACGCATTTCCTCGGTCATTTTTCACTTGGTTAAATGTACCTTTACCGTCTCCATCCCTCCTCTCCCGCCTCTCCAGGGCCAGCTCAAAATGAATTCCCCCCCGTCTGCCCTCAGAGAACTGATGAAAGGTTTTTTTATTTTATTTTCTGGCCTCAAGATTAGCTCCAGGTCGGCAGCTCAAAATGACACACGACTGCAGAGTTATTTGTTGAAAGCCTACAGAAATGGAAACATCGTACCTGGATATATATATATATATATATATATATATATATATATATATATATATAATGCTTCAGGTTAGTGGAACAGAGTTAATGTCCGCTGAGGAGTAAATGTTATAATTGGCCAGAAAAATGGTCAAATACAAAAAAATGGCAAATGATTTGCTGCCAAAAAAAAATGTTCAGGTTATGTGCTTCTACTTTTGAATATCGCTCCAAAGATGCACGTTTTTATTTTATTTTTTAACCGTAAAATCCAGTATTTGGTTTTAATAGTGAATCCTTGCATTACTTTCTGTGGATTATCCATCGCATTAAATGATGCCTCTCACATTTCACCAAGTAGCATTAAACACAAAGCACAGTTAAGGTTAAGGGGATGTCATTCTTTTTGATTCTTTTCTAAGGTACGTCATCCTAAAATTATTGGACAAATTGGAATTTTGACCTGCTGGTGGTCAGATGAAAAGATCACAAAACTAAAGTCTATCCTCTGGGGAGCATCAATGTCAGTACCAAAGTTAATGCTTAAGTGTGAAGAAAGCAAAAAAAAAGTTCAGAAAACGTAATCAAACAGGTGAACTGATAAAATATAAATAATTCCAATAAACTTGCTGTGGTGGTGACAGCGCATGGTGTATAACCACATCGCCCTGGGTTTAACTCCAGCTGTGGGAGCTTTGTTGCACGTCCGCATTAATCCAAGTCTAAGTTCAACTCTACAGTCATCTGTGTGTTTGTGTTGAGGGAGACGGGGACGTCTGCACCCTTTCTACCCCAGAACTGTAACCTATGGTTGGAAGCAGGGGGCTGATGGAGAAGCTCTTTGGACCCAATGACCCATGGCTACAAAATAAAATGGAAACCAGGGGCCATGAAGCGATGGGGTAAAAGAAAAAAAAAAAAATAGAATGGAAATGTCAGGTTTTATATGGCTTTTTATATCCATACCACACTGGAAATTTTTCCTCATTGTAAAACCAAGCCAAGTGTAATACAGGGCAGTCTGTTACCCAATATACTGTATTTAATTGAAATATTAACACATGAATGCCTCTGCATGAGCTCCTTCATAATGGTTCCTCTAAATCAAAGTGAAGGCGGCTGTGTGTTTGCCTATTCCAACAACGGCCGTGTCATATCATGAAATATGGGCAAATAATGGAGCTGACGTTTGTGTCGGATCAAAGTCAACGTAGAAGAATTCAATTTGATTTCATTCAAAAAAAAAAAGGAGACGTGGTTGTTTTAAACTGTGGCACGAAAAACAATTCTGCAACATGCCCTAGCTATCTGCAATGCCAAATATTCCAAATATTAAAAAAGGTATATTTGAAGGATTATCAGCATTCTTTGTGTCATTATCATACTACAAGCACACGGTGTTACACCAGCTACAGATATGACCCACGACACAAGGCCTGATGGGATGTAAGGCTGTGTCCACTGTGATATAAGGGAACGAGCGTTTATTGTCGAGATGTGTGCACGGCCGTAATGTTACGATCTTAAGTCTGGTGCAGTGTTTAATCAGATTGGCCTCCACCGCTGGGCAGACACAGACAGATAAACACACACACACACACACACACACACACGTGCAGACATAACTAGGTTTCTGTGTATGATGGATGTGGCAGACAAACTGGCCATTAATCACATTCATAGTCTTCTCTCAGCAGACGCACTCATCTAAACGGACTCGGCCACAGACTCCGGCATCTATAATGTCAGCATGTACTCACGCTCCTGGAGAGCATTATGTGTGTGTGTGTGGAAGTCTTTCAGTTAACTGTTAAAGCTGCATTCAACAGCTTAATAGACCCCCCCCCGCCCCCGAGCGCTAAATATGCACCGACACACAAGAAGGTCTTCATGGATGCGACCTTTTTATTGAGATCCGGTCAAGTTAATGGCGTCCACGTCTGATATGATGGATATGTTGCCGTGTGACTGATTACATACTTACTGCGGAGTTAAATCGGGTTGTGGGTAAAGGCGTGGAGCCTGAAATCATTTTAAGCAGACTGAAGCTAAGACAATAAAATCGGCAACTATTTTGGTAAATTAATAGTTTTTTTCCGATCAATAATGTCAAATGTTGCTTGGCTCCAGCTTCTCTGTTATGAGGATTTGATGTTTTTCTCCATCATTGTTAAGCTTAAGGTTTTTGGCTTTTGGATGGACAAAACAAGCAATTTAAATCCTGTTATTTTCCACTATTTTCAGACATTTCATAGACCAAACAATGAATCAAGTAATTGAGAAATGACTCAATAAAAAAAGAATCATTAGTTGCAACCCTAAAAGAGACAATGCCTTTCTACCTCTACAATCCCACCAATGTGTTAAACAATGTATGAAAGTGTTGCAGAAATTGTATTTAAAGTTATTAGTTCCTGCTGGTTTCAACCTCTCACTGGGAACATTTCGGGATAGCTGCTCTCTGGACATCAAACGCGTTTGTTTTGCGGCAACTCCAACATGTCCGAGTCAACAAATGGATCCACATTACACCGAATCACTGGCAGGGACGGCCTGATATACGCTTCTATTCTCCGCCTCTATTCTCGCCTTCTAGTGGTCAGAGAAGACGCGTCTGTGAGCCGATACAGAAACAAGGTAAAAAGGTGGATTTGTCCTCCTTTGGTTACCTACATTTATTTTGGCATCACGTTTAATTTGTCCTTTTTCGTTGTTGTCGTAGTTGTAACACACTGCAGCACAGCTAATATTCGGCTTCGGTTTAGTGAGATGTGAACAAATCCAAAGCTGTTCGGCTTCACACTGCTGCCGTGGTGTAAAACACAGCACTGAGGCTCTGCTTCACTGCAGTCCTGTGCAGGAGTCAGCTGCACGACAAACTGACTCCAGGCTTTGGAAAGACAACACTGCCCTCTGCTGACCACAGGAAACACTTCGGGACGTCAGGGTTGTGCATCTTTTTCTACGTCACTACGTTTAATATTCAGTCTTACCAGAGTTGGCTTGCTCCTTGTTGGAGTGCAGAGCATCGGGGTGGGGCAGGCTGTAAATGGTGACCGAACCGGTGGAGGTGGCAACAGCCAGAAGACCCAGTCTGGGCAGGAAAGGAGCCTTTGGGTGCAGTGGATTCACAATGTTTAAACACAGCGGTCCAGACCACATATGCAAGTATTGGCTTTAAATTAAAAAAAATTTAAAAAGCTCATGTTGTGGAACACGTTACCTTTCTGCCACAGCTGGGGAGCTCCCAGCCTCCTGCAGGACACCACTTCAGGTGCCAGATGAAGCCTTTGTCCTGGGCTAAGCCGTAGGCCAAGGCTGGCTGGGAGTCGGGTCTGCGGAGACAGTGGAGGACGAAAGAGACGGCGTGAGATGCAGCACACAAAACAAAAAGGTGGAGGAATAATATGTGGCAAAGCAAAAACATAGATAACCTTTTATATGGACAATAATGGTGGGTAATAAACAGCTCTGGAAAAAGGCTGCACCTAACGGTTATTTTTACTATCAGTTATTCTGCCACTTAATTGTTTGGTCTGGAAAATGTAAAGAAAATAGTGAAAAATTTCAAGGTGATGTTCTTAAATGTCTTATTTTGTCAATCCAAAACCAAGAGACATTCAGTTTAATTTGATATAAAACTGGAGAAAAGCAGGAAATCTCCATATTTGAGAGGCTGAAAACTGAATTTTTTGCATGAAAAATGACTTTTAACCTATAATCCTATCAATAATAGTTGGCAAATGTTTATGTCGATCGACTAATAGATAAAGTCGACTGATCATTGCAGCTTTGCTCTGGAAACCTCAAAATAACCTCAGACGGTGATGCAGCCAATTCAACACTAATGCGTCAGACGACTGCGCAACAAATTCCCAGTCCTCCCTCAAATAATCCCAGTGCGCCCGCTTCAGCGGTACCTGCTGTTGTACTTCAGCGTGCCCAGGTCCCACAGCTGCACTAGTGCCGAGCCGCTGTACATCTTGTTGACGTAGTGCTGGTCGTCCATCCCTCGATGGCAGGCCAGAGCGATGTACTGCGACGCTGGAGCTCCGTCAGGCGTGGGACACCACTCCATGGCCCAGATCGGTCCACCTGCATACAGCAACATGTCCCAGCGATCCGGGTGAGCAGGCACGGCTGTGAACCTGGTCAGTGACACCAACAGAGAGGCTTTAGAAACGTGAAGAAATTAGGATTTTATGCCAAACCTGACTTTTAAAATGTCACTAAAGTAATACGAAACCATGCTTTTTTTAAAAAAAAGTTTTTCTTTAAACTTTATTTCACATCTCCCTTCAAAGCAAACCAATAAAAACAATTATTATTATCCAGAATATTATCTGGATCACATTTTAAACCAAAGTTTTTTTTAAGCACAGTACACAATAGAACAATAATTTACCTTAAAAATAAAAAAAAATTAAAAAAAGCCTTTAGGAGAACAACCTGCACTGAAACACAAAAAAAGGAATTTAAGGGCTAAATTGAAATATGAATATGTGAAATACGATCATTCTCTCAGGTCTGTACAATAATTTTTTTTCACCCAATTCTGATTTGTCTAAACAAGAAATCTTGATATGCTCATCTGAAGATTTGGTTGCCGGCATAACACAATACATCGCCTGTGAATTGAGATTGACACATTTAAAAAAAGGGAATTGAAGTAATAAATGATGAAATAATATTAAATATATACAACATTAAAAGGAGTCATTAAGGTATCTTCAGCCAGAGTCACACGTGTGTGTAGTGGAGTCACCACAGATACAACTTTAAACTCTGAATGACATTTGTTTTTATGGTGTATTCATTAAAGTGTGACGCTCAGTCTAACCTGCTGAGTCTCTGCAGAGGCGTCTCCTCCTTACTGAGGCCTTCTCTGCTCACTCTGAAAGCAGCCGACTGAAGCTCCTGCGGCAGGTATTTCTCCAAATCACTGAACACATAAGACGCACGAACCTTTGATTAATACGAGATGTTCGATTTCAGAGTTCCCACAAACACCTTGTTGGATTATTACAAAGCGAAGATGTCTACGAGTTAAATTACAAATGTTTGTATATCAGACGCGTTAATAATAAACTTATGCTTCTAGAAGTCTAAGAATCTGACATTTCAGTGAGATGCTGCAGTGATGGAATGACTGTCTCAGTATATAAAAAAAAAAAAGCAAACTAACCACATCTGTGAATTTATTGAGACAAATAGGTCGACATCTTTGAAACGAGGACGTCCAACATGGCTTACTGGGGTTGGATGCTTCAAAGCATAGAATTAAATAAAAAGAAGTCAAAGTGATGGAAGAACCACTGTAATAAATAAGTAAATGTGTTTATTTATAAAGCACCTTTCAAGAACAGAAGGCGTTTCACAATAAAAGCTTTAAAATGACTTTGAGTTAAATTCATTTATAGAGCACATTTAAAAACAACTATGACCAAAGTGCTTTACAAAGAGATTAAATAAAAAAAAAAACAGGAATGATCCCATAAAAACAGACATAAATAAGAAAATATAAGTAAATGAATAAAAGCATAAAGTACCTTGATAAAAGAAATTATAGCACAACAGTATTGCACTAAGAAAATAAGATACACACAAATAAAAACCAAGTCTTCATGGTGAAAGCTAAACAGTGAAAATACCTGATCACGATTGTAACTGGCTGCGCAGAATGGAGAGCAGTGATTGGGTTACTGGATGTGAGGGGGTCGGGAGGTGGATAATGTCACTAATGACAAACAAAAAGGTTAAAAAGGTGAACTACCTTTGTGGAACGAGGTGCCAGTCACTGGTGGAGGGGACCCAGTCTGGGAACACCCAGCTGCTGTAGTGCTCCTCCCGGCTGCAAAACACACATCATCGTACGTCACAAACACAAACCAGTGCTCAGGATGACAAGCAGGTGACGGCCATGTGCAGTGTTGTTGTTCCACAGCAGGGAATTTGTTTTCAATCCTAAAAAGCATGTGGCTCTCAACACAGATGGATCTTTATCTGTCATTGTGCTTAGAACGACGGAAATCTGTTCAGCAATGTGCCGCATTAAAATGTACGAATAATATGATAAATAATAACAACCAGACTGCGCCGGTGAGTGAAGCTACTCACAATTTCTTGGTCGTCTCAGTAGCGTCCCAGACTATTTTCATGACGCTGGTGGACAGCCCGTTGGGGGTCCTGGGATTCGGGCCTGTCTGCAGGAGAAAAGGAGATTGGGTGGATTCAATTATCCTCATTCTCTGCATTTTTTCAGCAACAGTCTTGCAGATATCTACATTTGTGTGAATGAATATTGATTCATTGTTTGGCTCAGTTATGAATCCATTGAGTTGTAAATGGAAGATGTTTTATTCAAACTGTAAATCGCTCATTGTTGAGAGGTGTTTACTGGTCTTTGAATCACAATATTCAAGGAGGCGAGTAAAATGTGATCATAACCAATAAAAAAGAAGCATTAGATTTCACTAACATAGCTCCTGTTGGCGTGAAAGGTTGCTGGACTTTTTCCAACTGCCCCCGAGTCTGAGTCCGAGTCCGAGTTCTCTCCTTCTTCTTCTTCTTCTTCTTCTGCCTCCATCTCCTCAACCTCATCCTCTTCTTCAACATCCGGAACGAAGTCCTCATCTTCTGCATTATCACTGTCGTAGTCAGTGCGTTTCCTCTTCCTGCCTTTACGCCCTGCGGGAATGTAATGAAGAGTAATTATTGTCAGAGTGCGCAGGGATCTCTACTGCTATTAGTGTGAATAATATTAGAAAGATAAGTGTTATTCTACACTGTAATATACTGTTCTGTTCTCTATGCAATTCTGTGCCTCGTGTACGACCTGGAAGATGAAGGCTCCATTTACTGCAGAAAGCCGTAAAAAAACAAAAATTTTTTCTGTGTGTCCTGTGCCGTGTTTGCCGACTCTTTTCCGATGAAAGAAGCTAGCACGAGCTCCAAGCGTCGCTAAAGAAAAAAGTCCCCAGATGATGTCATGCGTTCATTTGCATATTGGTGACGTCATTGCACAATCCTTTGCATAGAGATCAGTGGTTGTGCCGTTTGCGGCGAGGGAGAGATCGCCTGCGCACGGAGCCGGAGGAGAGAGACCCTGAGCTGCGATAACTCGGAGCAGCTTTGGGAATGAATTATAACGATATAATTAAATATATTTCTTGCTTTTCCCCTGAATAAGTCGCTAAACTTGGAAATGTAGACTTTGCGAAAGCGGTGCCAATAAGAATACCACTTGAAAACCCTACAGTTTAGTAAAGTTAGTAGCTGCATTTAGGATATTAACTAAAGAAAATTTGACAGTGTAGGAAAGAGGCTGGAAATGGGGGGAGAAGTAGAGGCGTGTGACATAAAACAAAGGTCCCAGGGCCAGAATCGAGCCCGGGACAGTGGGGTAATGTGCGCTGTGACAAGTTGGTGTCAAAGAAAGCAGGAGTTCCACTGTACCTTTGCTTCCTCTGGGACTTCTCCGCTCTGCGACCGAGTCTTTGCGGGTGGTTTCACGGTTGTCCCCTGCCTGGGAGCCTGACTCATCACCGGGATGACAGAGCACTTCTTTTGCCAAAATGTGCAGGTACTTCAATGCCCTAAAAAAAACCAATGTGTGCAACATTTTTAATATAAAATCCCTACATTGCCCTGTCGTAGGTTGTATGCATGGAGAACATCTGCAGCGGTTAATGGAAAAAATGTCTCAAACCATCAAAATGTTAATACTTCCAACCCATACCTCTACGTATACATTCATTTCAGTGTATTAGGCATGTATGCATCTTCATCTTCTGCTAAATGCAATGACAAGAGTATATGTAACGTACGCTTTAGCAGCACCTCTCCTGTGGCGTCCACTCGGCGTGGTCTCCTCCTCGGGTTCATTCGTAGGTGGTTCTTCAGCTGGTGGTTCTTCAACGGCTTCCTTTGCAGGCTGCTTCCTCACATACTTTCTCTTCGGCTTTGGTGTCCCATTTTCCTGCTGCACAGCATCTACAACTCCGCCCCGCCCAGTTGGGAGGCCCCCATCAGTGGTGGGAGTTTTTTTGGCGGGAGTTTTTTTGACAGGAGTTTTTTTGGCAGGAGTTTTTTTGGCGGGCGTCTTTGTTGTTGGAGTTTTCTTGGCTCTCACTGGCCTTTTAGGAGTTTCCTGCGAGGTTTTTCCATCAGACTCTTGAAGTGTTTTGTCAGTCGCTTCATTTCCCGCATCTTCAGTCTGTTGTGTGGCTCTCTTAGCTTTTACACTCTTTGCCGGGGACTTTTCGCACTCTGCCCCTATTCCTCCTCCCGAGCGCTTTCCACGCGTTTGTCGCGGGGAACTTTTCACATCACTCACAGCCTCAGTTTCATAATCAAAATATTTAGAATTTTTCTTCCGTTGTCTTCCTCTGGAGCTGGGTGTTAAATCGCAGCGCTGCTCTGACGGCTTCTCTGGCCCTGCGAGGAGAGTGGTGTTATTGCTCCACAGTTGTACAGTACAAAGTATAAGCAGAGAAATGTACTGACACAATTAAAAGACTATAGCTTCACCAAAAGGTGCAGCACGTGCACAACTATCTTCACAACTGTGTCACCAAATGTCTTACAGATTGCATCCCTACAAAAAGAAACCACGGGGGGCCCGGGAGCTCATCTGGTAGAGCATCTATGAACAAAGGCCGAGTCCGTCTCCATAAGAGCTCAATTTAAAATCTGACCTTTGGTTTGTCTGCATGTCATTCGCATCAATCTTCAGCTACACTTTCATCAAAGCCAAAAAAGAAAGCATATTCTGAAACATATTTAAGGTGACATTGGAAATTGCAGAAATATAGAATTCATTTGTGTGTTGAGTAATTTAATTAAAAGATAACTTTTAGGGCATTTTATGCATTTTTTTTTTGATAGGGATAGTGAGGAGAGAGTAAAGGAGTGACATGCAGCAAACAGGCCGGCCAGGAATTGAACCGGGGAACTTGCTGCTCAGAGTATTTACATCCATGTGATATGTGCCCTTACCACTCTGCCATCAGCTCACACCAGGGAGGAAACATTCCACACAACAGTGAATTAAAACCAAGCTGCTTTCCAAGATTATTATTATTATTATCCATGGCCTGGCAACTTTCTCAGTTTATTTTGCATTGCGTTAGGACACACACACACACGGTGTTCACTGAACTTCTAACAGCCGAAGCTGGCCACTGGAGCGTGGAAGTGTTGAGGGCACAAGAACGCATGCAATGAATGTGATAAGCTAACAATGTTATTTAAAAGGAATTCATTCAGAATGTACCACCGCGCAGCAGCTAGCCTGCCACTCGATGTGCTCCTCCATAACTTCAGTTCCTGTTGAAACAGGATCCTGACATCAATCCAAGAGGAGAAATTAGTCCTTTGTGCACACTAATTAATTATTCCCCCATGATACTTTTGTAATAGATAGTAAATCTAATGCATTTAAATGTTATAGCCTGTATAACCTTGTCCAGAGTCATTGGGATCCATAGGCCCTGGGTTTCTTGTGCTGTGGTGGTCTCGTCAGATGCCTCCTCATATATGGAGCAAGTTTCTTCTTGCTCTGGCTTTGCTGCTACTGACAGAAGAAACTGAAATTAAGACAGACATAGCATCCATTAACTTTTTTGTTTTATTATATATAAAAAAATAAAAAATAAAAAATATATATATATATTTAAAAGTATATATATATATAAATGTATAAATATATATAAATGTATATATAAATATATATATATATATATAAATGTATAAATATAT
>CALSBV010010760.1:33069-45216 GCA_943590825.1 Bovichtus diacanthus
TATATATACACAAATAATATATATATACATACACAAATAATATATATATATACACACAAATAATATATATATATATATACACACAAATAATATATATATATATATATATATATACACAAATAATATATATATTTAAAGAACATATATAAAATATTATTATTATTATTATTACTTTAAATCAAACACACCACAATATCAGAGAGTGCAGCAAAAACAATTTAAGATTAATTTCTTAGGAATTACAGAGCTATACAATGACTGTACACATGCAGTAATATTTCATCATAGTACCTCAGTATTTGCTCCTCCACTATGCAAAAGCCTGTAAAGAAAGTAAATAACACTGCCATATGCGTCTTTATAGTATTTTACACCACCCGACAGCGTGCTAAGTAAGATAGTTTGAAATATGTCCTGTGGAAACGTGGAGCTACACCGATATCGCGTTGTCTTACAACATTAAACCGTACCTCATTTAGTATTGTGACAATTCTATGCTATCTTCCGTACTTCCAAGTGTACACGGGGTGATAGATAGACAGCGAGTTAACACGTCCAATAATCTTGAATCACTTATTTATTCGGCATATGTTTCAAAGATCATATACACCAACTACCTAGTTATTTGAGTGGTAGACTATTGTTTCTTGTTTGTTTTCCCGGTGAGGCTCCCAGGCTATCAAGCTAACACCACACAGCTAATGCTAACTGGCTAAAGTGGCTGTTGGGTGTTAGCGCTTCCTACACTGTCGTTAAGTAAGTGAAACACTCGTAACATCGGCCGGTAACCGACAAACGTTACAAGTAGCACCACTAGTACCGTTAAAAACTCACCCTGCATGGAACTGAGGCTTCCTCGTCCGGTGGCGAAGGCTGAAACGCCTCGTACCTAATCCCGGGAAGCTAGAATCTGGCCACTCGGGATCGAATCCCAAACTCTGCTACCGGAAACGAAACCGTGGAAGATCACCGGAGCCGTGAAGACATACCGGACACGTGCACCCTGCTGTTATTCTTGCCCGAGCGGCAGAATATAAACATCCCCCGCCGCGTTGTTTCCACTGATTCCGGTTGGTGAAACTCGCATTCTGCTTCCATCAGACCGCCATGTTACTGTACCAGCGTGGTGACCCACACCGCCCCCTACCAGCGGAACATGGAACTACACCGATGCGATTCTGTGGCCGTCGTGAGTTCAAGCCTCACCAAACATCAGCTGGAGGTCATTGAGTGCATTTAACCTGCGATGGACAGTAACTAAGTACATTTACTGTACTTAAGTACACTATTAAGGCACTTGTACTTGAGTATTTTCATTTCCTGCTACTTTATATTTCCGCTCCAGTACAATTCTGAGGCCAATAATGTACTCCACTGCATTTATCTGACAGCTTTAGTTACTTTGAAGATTAATAATACAAGTTATAATCAACAAATACATTATGAAGTATTATTATATGTTAAAAATAATGCTTTTATTGATCCCTTGGTGGAATAACCTTAACCTTATATTTTGTACTTGCTGCTGTAGCGCTGTAAATTTCCCCGCTGTGGGACGAATAAAGGTTTTCTGATTCTGATTCTGATATAGTAACATAAATAAGCTCTTCCTTTACCAGCTGCAACTTTAATGTGATTAACACATTAATGCAGGGGTCTTCAGGCCAAGGACCCCGAACTGATGTAGAGATGGAGCAGGGACCCCCTACTATATATATTGTATAACATTGTGCTTTATATTAAACTGGGCCTAGTGCCATGTATAAACATAGCTACCCTGTTATTGTGCATTCAATACTAAGATATTCAATTAATACACAGGTTCATATATTCATGTCAATTTGTGGGAAAAAGTAAAGTAAAAAGTAAAAAAAAAACCCTGCAGTACCTCCGCAGACCCCCCGTTTAAGACCTCTGCATTAATGCATACATAATTATAATACATTAATATAATATACATTATTCTGAAATGTATCATGCAGAATGTGTACTTTTAGATTGGGTACTTAAGGTACATTTTGAGGCTAATACTTTTGTACTTTTCCTTCAGTAACGTTTTGAATGCATGACTTTTACTTACTATTTCTACACTGTAGTGTTGCTACTATTTAAGTAGAAGATCTGAGTTCTTTTGGATCCTTTTCTTTAAGTGAAGTACTAATACAACACTGCAAAAATACTCTGTTAAAAGTAAAAGTCCTGCATTAGGACCCAGTAAGGACCTCATTACACTGATGAAAAAATATCTAATTATAGGCTATATGTTATTATTACTCTTTAATTCTTTCTTGTTTTGGCCCATTCATCTTCCTCTGTACATATTCTGATTTAATGCAACTATATTTGTGCATGTGTAAGAATGAGTGTATTATTATGTAGCCTTTGTAGATTTAAGTACATTTGACCAAAAACAATTTTGAATGCATTTTTCTTTTACCTAAGTAAAGAATCTAACTGTTTATTTCACCACTGCCAAACATCCATACATTATAATGTTATTAAAAAAAAAGAAATATGACGTCAAGTGTAAGATCTCATAACATATGAATATAAATGATAATTTGTAAAATTATTCATAAAAAAAAAATATATATTTTTCATATTCTTCTGTTTTAATAAGAATTTCACTTAATTTAATATTTAATTTCAGTATATTCCTTTAAAATCCTATTTATGTGTGTGTAAAACCACATCGTCGTTACTGAAGACACGGAGCCCAAAATGACCATTAATTAAACTTTTAATCATCCGTGGTTATAACAATGCTGGTACTACGAAATAGCAGCACATAACTTCTAAAAAAAAAACAAAAAAAACAGGTAGTAACATATTAAATGTACAGATTTGTAACGGAGGGTCGGCTGAGATCATAACTAGTTTCACTTCAATATAAATGATGTCCCACAAAATGGAAAACATGAAGTGCTTCCTCTGTGCTTACACATGATACAAGCTTATTAACTGAACCTTTATTCTGGTCTAATTATATATACTGTATATTTTATGTATGGATGGTGATGGTGATGGTGGGGGTTAAAGATATCAGAGCAAATCTTCATATTTTACCCCATTCTTCATTAATTCAGAGCTCCTTTACTGCAAGGTTAATAACACTACTTTCAAAAACGCAGCCCTCAGTATTTAGAGTTATATTTTTATTATACTTATTTATCCTTTCTAATGTCAAACCTGGTCACCATGGATGCAATTCAATTACATCACGTAGCGGTTTTGGTTTCTATTGCCTACAGTATGACAACTCCTCTGCTGGCACTAAAATATAAAAATGATAAATCCAGGCTTTCTGTTTTGACTAAATCTGGACGACAGCGCTGCAGCATTAAGACGAAGGGATGCGACTGTAAATGACGAAACAGCAGCAAGACACAAGGAGGAAACATGAAAAGTTTCACTCGCTGAATTACAGCTTGGACTTTGAGCAACATTTCACTCGGGACTTTTGTTTTTTGTGCCATCAAACAGTTCAAAGTGCATGCACAGTGATAAAGATTTGGTCACAAGCATAAGTGGACGTGGGAAGTATTTCAAAAGAAAACTTCAGGACAGGTTCTCGAAGCTTTTGCATTTTGAGTCGACGGCGTCGGGAAAAAATAATCAACTGGAAATCAAACCAAACTAATTTGCTATGCAAAGTAGGACACATTTTTAAAGACATTTCTCGTATCTTTGCTTTGCTTCTTGTGATTACGGGATGCACTAATAAGACTTTTCCATAGGCAAATACAACAGGGATGCAATGACGGGAAAATAATTGCTAAGTTTTGATAATCGAGTCGTCGTTAAAGTCATTTTTCATGCGAAAATGGCAGAAAAAGCTGTATTCAGCCTCTCAAATATGGAGATTTCTTGCTTTTTTTGTGCGTAATATACTGTTAAAGTAAAGATCCTTGGGTGTTGGCCTGACAAACAAGACATTTGAAGACATCCCCTCGGACTTTGAGGAACTGGGAAGAACATTTTCCATTATTTTCTGACATTTTTTTCTTTTTTTTTTAGACCACAGGATTAATCGATTAATCTAGAAAATGATTGGTCGATAATGAAAATAATCGTTAGTTGCGGCACTAATATAAAACCACTGACATACTGCTTCATTTCAAGGGGTCACAAGCTACAAAAAGTTTGGAACCCACCGACCTATGCGATAAATAAAACCGATAAGTATTATCCTATTATAATGTTTAATAAGACGTACTGGACATTTAGCATGAGCAGCAATATGCCAAGCAATATATAAAGAAAACAGCATCACCGCAACCGAGTCTTAACAAACCATGCAACAACTGGTTAGCACCGAAGATAGAGACAAATGTAACAAAAATAAAACTAAATTAGACGTCCGGTTTAACGCACAACCATGAAAAACATTTACTTTTCCACCACTGAAGGTTTAGGCTGCACAACCACGTTTGTATTGAGAAATAAAAGTCGTAATAAAAGCCAGAAAAAGACCCGACGGGGTTTTTTTAACGCCGTTTTGTGCTTGGACTTCACTAAGTATTGGGTAAAATGACAGGAAGTGGGAATGCAGTGATCATAAAGAGATCCTTGCATGTCCTTTATACAGAAAATCATCCGCTTTGAAATACTTCCCATGCACAAGGAGGTGTTTCTATTTTAAACTCTTCCAAAAGGCATCCGATGGAGGTTAATGAAGGAGTAAAGCACTTTAAACAGAATCCGATACAGTGAATACGTTTTGACAGTTTACAGTTTGTTGAAGCCAGGAAAACAGATTAAAGGGTTTCGAATCCACTCAGACGACGACTGGTTTAACAGAAGTGCACGACAGAGGGGAAACTAAATACATTCAGAAATGCTAAAAACGTGTAAAAAAAAAACCAACAAAAAAAATGATAATTTTAAATACGGCGTTAAAACGTCACAAACAAATGACTGACATCCATCTGTAACCATACGCCACTATAGTAGATACAAAATGCAGAATACACAAACATTAGGCTACATGCTATCGGTTAAATATCCTGTCTGTCGTCGGAGACGGAGCAGAAAAAGACGGACACACAGCCTCCGTGTCAAATGCTTGATATGTTCTCTGACCAGCGTTAACGTCCTCAACAATAAGTTGACGGTCACATTTATTGGCTGTTGTTTTTTGTGATCAGCCATTAAGAACCAATTGTATTGTATGTGCTTCATTTTTATTATTTTTATTTCTTTTGTGTAGTTTCCCTGCTGATAAAACGCCTGCATGGAATGTTTAAAACTGATTTTAAAATGTAAGCATAGAAGTTTGTTTCTTTTCATAAAACATCTTAAATAAAAAGGTCCACTTTCTAGCTTTTTTCCCCAGAGCTTTCAAACATTTCTTGTGGTATTCCTCAGTTAGTTCTCATCAAATGTATGTATATGCTGAGGGAAATTAAAACTAAAATGTTAGTAAGTAGATCTTTTTTTTAATTTAAATTTTATTTTTTTAAATGATGGATTACTGCAATTTAAAGAATTCCACATCTTGACATCTTTTAAGAGACAACACAACTCAAACACTGGAGAGAGGAATCACATCGCGTATTTAAATTCTCATGTTGTTGTTTTCTGTTTTTTTGGAAACTAGATATTAAGAGCATTAATACTACAATATTGTGAGGTAGGCTGACACGAGCCGGCTGATGCTGCTTTGAAAACAATTGTCCAACAATTAATGGATTTAGGGAAATAAACCGATAAGATATCTTTCCAAGATTTAAATGAGAAGATCGATACCACTCTCATGTCTGCTGTAGGTGTGGAGGCCTTTAGCTTAGCTTAGCATAAAGAGTGGAAGCGGGTGGAAACAGCTAGCCTGGCTCTTTCAAAAGTTCAAAAATATTCCTCCCAACGCGAAAGCTTTTTAACAGATCGCTTGTTTAATGCTACACAAACATACGGAAGCCCAGAGCAAGTGAGAAACAAAACATTTTGTGATGCATTTTTTAAGTCTTAAATAAATTGTTTTCTCTCCTGTGTTTATGAATAAAGAACAAGTTTAAAAAAAAAAAGAAAAAGTTTTTGCCAGGATAATTTTTTCTTAACTTATATGATTATTTTTCTGAATGGATTCTTCCGCTCACTCTAAACACGAGCCCCACACACACACACACACACACACACACACACACACACACACACACACACACACACACACACACACACACACACACACACCCACACACACACACACACACACACACACACACACACACACACACACACACACACACACACACAGATGAGCAGAATCTTTTTTTTCTCACTTGCCTCTCAGGACTTCCGTACGAATAGAAATGATACAGTTAATGGTTTCAGGGTTTTTTTCTTCGTATTGATATTGTAATGCTTTAACTTGTTTTTTTGTTTTTTTTGCCCATGGATTTGCTTTATTGCTCTTCAGAAGTGATTTTCCTGCTTAAAGTCTTAGAACTGCACTGGACCACAAGCTGCCAGCAGACTTGGCTCAAGGACGGCAATTTGATGGCAGCCATTAACCAAATCGCATTAACCGTCAAAAAAAAATGTAACTTAGTCAAAATCTCACAGATGAAAATATGGTACGGGGAGGGACATGGTGACAGGGAATCCTGTTTTCTATCGAACTATACCAGAAAAGTGACACTTCCGACGTTATTTAGCCCAGAAAGAGCCAATTAGTTGTAAGGAAAAGTGACAATGAGTAGTATGAAGTTATACAGATCATACTCAAGAGGCACACAATCTTTTCAGAGAGAGACAAGTCTAATAAAATACTCTACTGTAGCAGCCTCTCTTAAGGTTAAAGTAACTATTTCCCTTTAAAAGGTAAACATGAAAGACAGGAAGGGCTTACCAAAGAATAAGACACATTTAAAGTTGGTGAGAAGAATCCGGCACAGATAAACACACAGATAAACGGTATACTACATTTCTCTATACGGTGACAACCATTTCAAGACAGAGAACCAGCATCTAAAACCAGAAGTGTGTAAAGTCTCACGTCCACGTCCCATCGCCACCTTCTCCCCGTGAGTGTAGCTCCGCCCCTCAGCTGCCTTCTCACTTGTTTGTCTTGTGGTTTGTTTCCTTCTACGTCACGGCCTAATAAAGTCGGGAGGGACACTCCGCGGTATCTTTTTCTACCTCTGTTAAACTCAGCTCTGATGCACGGCGAGTGTTTAAGTGTAGAAGTGTTATTTCTAGGTGTGTTTTTTAAGTGTTGCTCGGTTCCTTTCCGGACTCGGGGTGCGGCTCCACGATGCCCGGCCGTTTCAGGTCCCACTGGTCAAGCTGTCTCTGCTGCTCCACCTCTGATTCGCTGGCTGAGCTGCCAGTATTACTGCTGCTACCGCCGCCATCGCCGCCGCCGTCGCCACCGTCGTCGCCACCACCACCGAAAGCAAAGCAATCCTTCCGCTTCCCGTCAGCCTTCCCCCTCTCCGCCTTCTCTCTCCTTTTCCCCTCCACCAGCTCGCCGTTGTCCTCTCTGGGTTTGTCAATATCCGCTATCTCCATCTCGATCGGGGCCTGCTCTGGCCCCGGCACGGCTCCGCCCCGGTCCATATCCACCCACATGGGTCCGGGAGGAGGCTCCAGAGGGGTGTAGTGGAGTATCTGCAGCTGAGTGTCCACCTGCGGAGGGAGGATCTGGTGCTCTGCGTGGAGGAGCTGCGTCTGGTGCTGGAGGTGGTGCAGCGGCTGCAGAGGGTGCTGCATGGGTTGGTGCTGGATCGGGTGCAGATGCAGATGCTGCTGATGGTGATGCGGATGGTGGTGGTGGTGGTGGTGGTGGTGCTGCTGCTGCTGCTGCTGCTGCTGCTGCTGGTGGTGATGCTGGAGGTGGTGTTGATGGTGGTGGTGGTAGTGTTCCACGATCTGCTTGTCCACATTATGGACAAACTCCTTGGACTGGTTTTTGAGGAACTTCTCGAACTTCTTGGAGGCCTTCTTGTTGGTCACAAACCAGTCCTGCGGAGAAAGGAGGGGTGAAAACACAACTCTCCTCTTCTTCACCATTCATTAAAAGGAACGTGTCGTGAACTACGTGTTTACCTGTGAATGGACAGAGTTGATGTGGTACTTCACCCCACTTTCAGAGTTAAACTCTTTGTTGCAGATCAGACATCTGTATTTTCCAGCCTCGAAGTCGCCCTGAAATGAGACGAAAAGAAACAAAAAGAATCATGAAATGACTGCGAAGTCCTGGAGCACTCTGTACTTGTTCACTTAAGAAGGGTTTCCACACCTCAAGTTAAATTCAAGCACTTTTCAAGCACTTTTCAAGCTCTTTTCAAGCACTTTTCAAGCTCTTTTCAAGCACTTATCAAGCACTTTTCAAGGTGCATTTTCAAGCTTTTCCTGCACCTTACAGCTGTGGTAAATTAGGTTCTCTCAGACTCTTATTTCTTTACCTAAAAAGTGAACTGTTCTGTAAAATCTGGATTTATTATGATTCCATTTTCAAGCAATTCATTCAAAACACCACATGAACATTCAAGTGTTTTCAAAGCCCGCATCCGTGTTGTGATCGTGAAAGTAGAGCAGGAGATTTTACTGATTGTTTTTGGAACAATCTGTGGTTGGATTTTTATGTGCACGGACCAGATGGAAGGATTCATTTGAAAAAAGTCCAGAAAGTATCTAAAAGCAGAATTAAATCTTGAAACACGTGAGAACTTGAAGTTAGAACTACAGTTTATTTTTTTCAGATTCGACTTCAGAATGCATGAATATGTGTCTGACTGTGCCTGCCGTCTTTCCCTCTGCCGCTCACCCCCACAACTTGTGTTGCATTCAACGCACTGTTTTCCCGGGATGAAAAGGAAAAGCTGACGTACCCGCGTGCAGAGTCCCAGATGAGCTTTGAGTCCGGACACGCTGGTGTAGGTGGAGCCACAACCCTGAGGACGACACAGACGGAGCAACATTCGGTGTTCTGCACTTTCATAAAAGACACTTACCGTATTTTCCGCACTATAGGGCGCACTGGATTATAAGGCGCACTGTCAATGAATAGTCTATTTTCGATCTTTTTTCATATATAAGGCGCACCGGACTATAAGGCGCATTAAGCGAAACAAAACAGTCAGATAAGTCAAACTTTATTAAACGTGTTCACAAAAACTCTCAACATTGTTCAAACGTTAATGAGCGTATTCACAATAACTCCCAACCTTGTTCAGTTGTAACACGTAAAAAAAACAGTCTGATACCGCTAAATCAAACGTTAATGAGCGTATTCACAATAACTCCCAACCTTGTTCAGTTGTAACACGTAAAATACAACACAATACACTCACTTGCAGCTGCTCTATTCCCATGTTCTACTGCGTGACTGATAGCCTTGAGTTTGAAGTCCGCGTCGTAAGCGCGTCTCTTGACAGGCGCCATTTTGGGGTCCTTATACACACACACGCTGTAATATTATGGTGAAGCACAGTATGTATCACTCCGCGACGCTCCTGACCACGGTAGCCGTAATGCTGCAAGCGGTGCAGCTTTGTAGTTTACCAAAGTCGTACTAAAACATTTTGACAGAGCGCGTGAGCGCCGTGTACCACACAAAATCGCTTCGAGGTCAGTAAGCACAACCAGAATTAATCCATATATAAGGCGCTCCGGATTATAAGGCGCACTGTCGTTTTTTGAGAAAATTAAAGGCTTTTAAGTGCGCCTTATAGTCCGGAAAATACGGTAATTACATCCTGAGATTTAAAAATGCATTGCAACAAAAGGAAAAAGATCCAAAGTAAAAGAAACAAGCGTAGAAATAACTCGCTAAATGTGCAAAAGTATCAAATTCCACTTCAGTTCTGCTATGTTTGTTCCTCATTGCTGTGGCTTTGCTACCTGGTTGGGACACTGGACTTTCCTCTGCAGCTTCACCTCATTCTTCCACTTCCTCAGCACCTCCTGGCTGAAGGCAGGCAGGCCCGGCCGGGCGTATTTCAACTGCAGGAACAAGAGGAGGTCAATGAAAGCCAAATATCGTACACATTATACACATTATACACCGGTGCATATGTGTGTTTTCCCAAATAGTATAAAAGAAGTTTACTGACTTCTTTTAGTTCCCCGGTCGACTAACATCCATACTAGTTTGTGGAAATATTATATATATATATATATATATATATATATATACGATACGATATAATATACGATGCACACATACGTTGAAGATAATCTTCACTTGCCTTTTTGTCGTCTGGCACCAGGTCCGACTGAAACTTCCTCTTGGGCCAGTCTTTGGGCAGCTCGTTGTTGGCGATCTCAGCCAGGTGGAAGTTTGCGACCTGCGCCGAGGCTCGCTGCACCCGGCCGCTGGCCGTCCTCTCCGGGTTGGCCTCCCTGTGGGCCTTCAGGGCCTCGTCTTCCTCACTCTTCTGGGGCGTCTGTGCGACAGGAGGGGAAAAGATCCTCAGGAGTACATACGACATCTTAACAGCATAATTCCCTTTTGATGGCCTTTAAAAGTAAAGCACGTTGACTTCATTTGTGTTTGTAAATGTACTTGGTAAATGTTCTGCATTTATACAGCGCTTTTCCAATCTTTGCGATCACTCAAAGACGTCAGCTTTCACACACTCACACACACTCACACAGAGTCAGAGGCTGCTGTACAAAGTGCCACATGCTCATCAGTGATAACCATTCACACACACACGCACACACTCTCACAAACTGTTGGCCATGGGGAGCAACTTGGGGGTCAGTATCTTGCCCTAGGACACCTCGACATGCTGACTGTAGAGGCCGGGGATCGAACCACCGACCTCCTGAGCCGCAGCCGCCCACACTTGTTTTTAAAGCTTTAAATGTTCCTCCCCACATCAACGGTTTTCTTTCATTTTATGTTCCAGAGAGACCACTTTTCCTGGATATTATATATACAAGCTCTCGCTGTATTGTTAAAAGGAAAATTAAAAACCTATCTTTTATATCTGGCTTTTACATTTGGAGTAAAGGCGTTTTATTTCATTTTATTCTGTTGAATTTATTGTTTTAAAATGTCTTTTTCGATTTATTGTTGTTTATTTTCTACTTTCAGGTGAAGCACTTTGTGTCCGAACAGAGACGACTCACAGGAGCGTGCTCTGACTTCAGATGGTATTCCAGGCCAGCTTTTGACTTGTAGGTTTTCCCGCAGTGGGAACAATTGAGCAGCATCTTCTCCAGCTCGGACTCCTCCTTCCCGCACTTCTTCATGTGGTACACGTAGCCCATGATGCTGGTGAAGGCAGCAGTGCAGCCCTGAAAAGATTTAAATAAAAATCACAACAAAATCTTCCCGTGGGAATCCTCATCTTTCCTCATCGCGTTCGACTGAATCTTAAAATCAATGTCATTATTCAGTTTACCTCTTTAGAGCATTTTAATTTGCCCAGTCTCTTCAGTATCTTGTGCAGTTTGTCTTTGATGGCACGATCATCCAGGTCATTGGCATCCTCCGCTGACGGCTGAAAACATGTTTTTAAAAAGTCATCTTAAATCTGTCAAACAGCAGGAACTAACCCACAGACTCCACTAAGTGTGTGTGTGACTTGAAGTCCACTTTTAAAGTCCAAGCCCAGAGACAAAAACATTATGTAACAGACAAAAAAAAACAACAACCTCGACTTCTGGTAATAGCTGGAGATTGTGTGTCTGCAGAAATAATTCAAGCAGGAAAGTTTCAAAGCGAGAGAAAGTAGAAACATTCGGGGATGGAGCCGATCGGTCTCACCAGATGGCTGTGGTCCGCCATGACGTGGTACTTCATCCCTGTAGAAGACTTCAGCTGTTTCCCACAGTGTTGACAGGTAAAGGGTTGCTGCACACAACAGATCAGCGATAGTCACACAAGCTCATTTATACGGCGGATAAGTTGTGAACCAGACGCACGGAACGGGAACTTACTCCATCACGTGTCGGCGATGTGATCTTTTCATTCAAAGTCTTACCAGTCTGCAGTTCTCCATGTGCTTCTTCAGCCCCTCCACAGTCTTCCTGCTCACGCTTTTACACTTCGGACACGTGACTCTGCCTTTGGCCACAATCTGCAGCTGCCAACGCTCCTCTTGACTTCCTGGTGTGTGTCAACAAAATAACGTTTTATTGTACACAATAGAAAAAGTCCTTGAATTTAATTAGATTTTATATTGAGTTTCCTGT
>CALSBV010010760.1:65216-75808 GCA_943590825.1 Bovichtus diacanthus
CTTTCTTTCTTTCTTTCTTTCTTTCTTTCTTTCTTTCTTTCTTTCAGGTCTCTAAATTGTACAGGTTCTTCATTAGTAATTGGAAGAAGTGTGTAGTCAGAAGCGTGATCGTTGGGGCACTGATGATCGTCATGATATGGAAGTTTGTAAAGAAAGCGTGAGGGCTGTCACTCACATGCATGACAAAACCCAAAGGAACCTAAAAGCTATTTGCAGCATTATACCAATGAATGAATTTTTTTGAAGAGACAACATAAATGTCTGATTTATGTGTAATCATCTGTGAAAATGTAGAAAATAGTTTATTGAGAACGTAAAGCCGGGCTGATTTTGTGTTATGTTCAAATGTGTGTGTAGGAGAGGAGTGTGCGACTCACATGGTGATTGTTGTGCTCATTAAAGTGTTTTACTTTCATAAAGAACACAATAAAACAAAAATAAATCAATCAACATGGTCACATCATATTTTAGTAGCTGGTCTCCAGCGTATCTCAGTTTATGCTTTTTGCGATGCAATTATTATTTTTTTTCTCTTTTAGAAAGGATTGGATTTAGATTGAAATTCTAATCCTGATTTGATTGAATTGAGTCTGGAACACAGCAACATGTAGAAACAACGAACACTCGGTCGGAGTAGTGATAAGGGTGCGTTCAGCCAAATTGGATGGTCTCGAGATGAATAAAGGGTCCATGTGCTCGGAAAATAAAAAAGCGCTTGTTGGATTGTCTCACCGTGTCAGAGACCCCCGCGCAATCCAACAATTACGACCACGTCAGGCAGTGAAGCACAATGGATCGTGTCTCGTCTACAAACAAGCGGGAGACACAGATTTCCTGGAGAGACACCAGAGAGGCATCGTGACCACGCCAGGAGAATATGGCTTTCGTCGTTTGAAGCGTGCCGAGACTTTAACTTGGTTTTTACGAGCTTCCCGATCTGGCACTCGCGTCTCTAAACCTTTGTTTACCTGTAGCGCCACGACGACCACACAAATCAGACTTTAAGTGGCACAACGCAGGTTTTGTTAGTTGAATTCATCTCTCTGAAGTTATTGTCGATTGCGCCGTGCATTGGCCATACAATGGTGACACCGTCGGCGTTTGGTTTGGTTCCCTACAGGCCTCGCTATCACTATGCAATTCCGACCACCACTGGGTACGAGCTCCCGATTTACGGCACAAAGGAAGTGGGTTAGCGCTTTTTGATTTCCCCGGTAGCTCTCGGTAGATCTTTGCAGTTACTATCCCCTGTTATTAGTGTTGCAGGTAGATTCCAGGCTCTGAGGGAAACAGAAAGATATCCAGTTGTCTATGCGACACCAGTGCCGACAATAATACCACTTGGAAACGCTGGGGAAGGAAAAGTTCCTACTAACCTCTGTAACTTATATATTGCCTCCACATCCACTCTGATCTACCTTCTTTCTGTCCACTTGATGACAGTTCTGCACTGAGCAGAGGAAGTCTGGAGAAGGGGGATTAGTTAACATTGGGTGGAGGGGGGTGGGGGCGCTAAGGTCACGCCTCTGGCCTAAAAAGGCGAAGCAGAATACCAGCAGCAGCGAGCCGGTCTAAGAATAACTCTGGGACCGAGGCCCAGAAACGTGGCACGAATGCAACAGTGCCTTATTAGATTCAGACTTTTATGCAGACTAATAAAGAAAGAAAAACAAATGAGATCGATTGCTGGAGTTAGATCCGATGGATTTAGCCGTGTGAAACTAATGTCCACTGTGACCACGTGACTACAGCAGCAACATTGGCTGGTGGGATAAAGTTACCTTAAAGGCTCTCTCCCCTCTTTCCCTTGCATCGTCCGTCACTCCCCGCGGTCGAGCTAATTCTGTCAGAGGGGGTAGAAGAGTGGGGGGGGGGGGGGGGGGCTGCTCTATCTACAACCATAGCCTCAACCAGGCAAAGGGCAAAGACAGTGACCACCTTAATTTGGTCTCCGTCCGTCTCCCCAGCCTCATCCACTGGGACGGAAGTCAGCTCTCTGGACCATCTCGCAAATCCCTTGGACCCATGAAAAGTGTTTCACTCCTGGGACAGCAACAAAAAAGAAAATGCAGATTTAAGTAATGAGAAGGGAAAAAGAGGTGTAGCGTTTCCAGTGGGTTTTTCACACATCCCCAGCACCGGCCACTCGCATGACGTTGCTGGATTGGAATTAAACACTGGGATTAAAGTCGCGCCGAGGAGTTCAGGATCTACCGTAAACGTTTGGTTTCATGGCAACTTAATCTGCACCAAAGGGTTTACTGCTGGGATTTTTAAACTATGACAGAAACCGTTGAAGGTAAAGTATTTTCACATTAGGCGCCAACACCACCAGCCTCCACACTGTATGTATGTATGTTTTTCCCTCTGGTGTCTTGTTTGTAGGGGAATTTCATGATTGGAAGTATCTAAAAATATGGCGCTATCATGTATCGGCTATTTGTAATGCAGCTTTAAGACCCCTGTGACATCTACAGTGTCGTATAGGATCAGTCAGCATCAACACTATACTTGTTGCATGGAACCAAATGAAACTGCTGCTGTTTGCTTTTTTTTTTTGTGCATTGAAAATGAAAAGAGACAAATAAAAGCAGAAAGCTGCCGTTAAAGTCGCCGCTAAAACCTTTGAGATCACATGAAGATCACAACTTAATTACATGCCCATGACACACACACACACACACACGCGCACATGCACACACACACACACACATGATGTTCCCATACAACTAAAACTGCATTCTCAATCACGTTCCACCGGATTATGGTGGCAGTTTTAAAAACGTGTTTAACTCTGTAAATTGAAACAAAACCAGGCAACACAATTACTTAGGTTAGGTTTGGTAAAAGATGTTAAAATAAGTATGTTTGTCATTTTATGGACGTTACGGACGTACACATTTAAGAAAAAGTCTCCTGTGTTTGTTTTGGCCGATATGCAGACATCTCATTAGTGATACAACTTAATCTTTTTCCCTCAAAAACGTATTTGACGATGCTGTGTCGCTGAATGGGAACGTCATTTCTTTTTTTGAGACCAGGCTGCACACAGAGGAGTTTTCACTCATGTCGGTTGATTAAATGTCTTGTTTTGATCGTGTGCAGACTGAGCTTGATTGACAGCCCCATGCCTCTCCAGTGTGTTTCAATGCACTCGCAGAGCACACCTTTGTGATTGGACACAAAATGGAGATTATATTTAAAAACCACGAGTTTTCTCACAATCAAACGTTGATGTTTTACAAAATCCACTCACTTCCACGCTCTTATGGTGTTCATGTTTATTTTATTAAGGAGGTTTTACTATTAAAATAACATGAAATGATCTTATTATCTCTGGATAACTTAACTGTGGTCTCATGAAAACCTCCTAATACTCTCATTATCACAAGACAACACTTTATCCTCCTGAATGTTTCATGTCTTCCTCTAGGATACCCCCCCCCCCTCACACACGGCCATGAGGACTGACTTGGACAGACTGTAAAAGTATGGAAGCCCATTATCCTGTTAGAGATAACATTATTATTGAATCTCAGAATATTGTGCTGAACAAAAAATATAAATACGAGAGCAATTTGGTGTCTCCAGGTAATAAAGTCCAATCAGTTAAGTCAAGACAAAGAAATCTGATATTTTGAGATTGCAAAATAATCCCTCTGTTATCTCATGAGTTGTGAATTGCACTTGGTTTACAAGAAACATATGAACAGTAAAATGTTCTGGAAAACGTCTAGCTTGATTTTGCTGTGTACGTATGAAATGCTCTGACACTACAACGCTTCCTCGCATTTCCATTTAAAAGAGTATTCGCGTCAAAGGCTGTAGAATATATAATTTCTCATGTGGTTTTGGCAGCAAGTGTGTTTAAGAGTAATTAATGGGAGTTATGGCAGGTCAGTCAGGAGTATTTACAGAGTGTTTGCTATGTAAAGGGTCCACATTTGGGAGAGCAGATCTAATATACATTTATGTGAAAATCCAGTAGAAAAACTAAACATTTTCCCAATTCCAGCTATTTTGTACGCTGCTAAACTGCAAAATAGGCTCCAGATCTGAGACTTTAAGATTTATTGGGATGTGATTCCCTGTAATCCAATGTATTTATACTCATTATTGCCTCCCTCTAACACTGCAGCAGACGCACACACTTAAAAACACCTAAACAGATAATCAGCAGCACCGTGCTCCACCAGCCGGGTCGTAAAGGTCTCGGCCTGTGCGCTCATTCAGGACGTTTTATGACTAAACTTCCCTTTATTCTGACTGAACAGGCAACAAGGAGCTCCTCCTCTGTTCTGAGCCGAGCTGTCATGGATACCCAGTGAGAGCAGCAACAGAAATGTAGAGACAGGTCGGCCATAAAAGGAGGAATCGCACATGGATGGCCGGTCAAAGCATTTAGAGTTTAAAAAAAAAGTGGTGAGCAGAGGCAGTGAAGGGCGGCAGGAGAGATTCAGTTATTAGTTTTAATAATGTACAAAAAAAGAGCTCACTAGATATCTTACGAAACCAAAATAAAGTGAGCAAATGTCATGACAATCTGGACTTTTAGATTTCCGATATTTATTGTGTATAAGTGGATTTATTTTGGGCCTGATGGCGGCACCTGAGGGGAGTTCAAGGGTCAGTGGAAAAACCGGTTCCAGGGGTTTATTTCTGCATCACTAGAGAGCGGGTTCTGCCTTCGTGGAGCCCAACGCGTCCTCGTAACTGCCACTGGTTGTGTTTAGGCAATAAAAGCACATGTTAAGGTTTAGGAAAAGATAAACATGTGGTTTGGTCTGATGGTTGAAGCCAGTTTTCGTTGAACTTAGTGCGGAAGTTGAACAGAGAAGTGAGAACTACACAGGACAGGATCAGGAATCTTTCTCTACTCAACAACTGACACTGAAATGTCGCTACGTGCGCTATTACGAGACAGCGTGAGACCGTGGGTGTGCTGGGCAGCTCCCATTGCGTGCGCAGAAAGACCCGTCGTGCCATGGTTGAACTAGGAAGCAGTTTGAAGCCAGAATGGTGTCTTGTTAGAAATAAACCTCTTCCTCAAAATGTAAGTTGTAGACTTCCTATTATTGAGTTGCGTCGGAAGTAACGTGACGAGAGTTTCTTGTGCAGCTCTTCTTAAAGTCGCAGACAGGCAGTTGAGGATTAAATGTTTACATTTCAAATTTCAAATGTGTGTGTGTGTGTGTGTGTGTGTGTGTGTGTGTGTGTAGAGTGCCGCAAAAATGTTTGAGTCAGCAGTAATGGAGAAACCTCCTGTAGCTGCCGACAGTGAGCTGAAGAGAGTCGACAGGTGGCCTGAGCCACACACACACACACACACACACACACACACGCACACACACACACACGCACACACACACAGCCTCAGCCTTCAGTCTTAAGAATGACCAAATTATTATTGATTTCATGATAAAAGATGGCCTAGTGTATTTGAATATAGAGTATTAAAGTTATTTGAAAATATTTTTTGCTCTTCCTTCTACTAATTGATAATTACCTGGAAACACACACACACACACACACACACACACACACACACACACACAGTCCCGTGGTAGAGTATAATACCGATGGACCCTTTAGTCTTAAGAATGACCAAATTATTATTGATTTCACGCAGTCAACCGTTTCTGTGATGAGAATAGAAAACTAAAGATTGTGATTAATTTATAAACTCACTTGTGGAGTTTAGGGATTTTTTTATTTGAAATTAATCCGTTAATTCTTCTTCATATAAATCTCAGAAGCAAAGTGAAAAATGCCAATCACAAGTTCTTAATCGCATCTTAAAATAGCTTCAATTCTAAACCCAAATATATTCAAGATATTTCCTTTTTAAATTATATGAAACTGACAAAAATATCACAAACTATGGCAAGAGAGAATACCTGGTAATTGTGGTAAAACTAGTGTATTTGAATATAGAGTATTAAAGTTATTTTATTTTATTATTATAGTTATTTTTGTGGCATCAATCTACTCTTCCTTCTATTGATAATTACCTGGAAACACACACACACACACACACACACACACACGCACACACACACGATTATCTTGCATCTGTGTTTTCACTTGCTTTAAAAACTCTCATTTTAAAGCAAGTGTAAAGAAAACACTGGTTTCACTGGTAACTTAAATGAACTGTAAGTTGTGTTGCTCTATGTCCCTCTGGATTGCTCTGGTGCGAGTTCCCCAGTGTCGGAGATATCAGCCGTAGAGAGACGTCGGTTCTCTCCGATATAAAGGAACTAGATGGTGCTTAGTTTCAGCACTAAATAAATTATAATAAATTCTTCCAAATATACAAAACTCAACAGGAATGTCTCTTTGCAGAAATCATGACCCGGTTATTCAAGATAATCCAGAGACTTTGTCGTGAGCAGTTTCACGGAGGGACTATTTTCTTGTCGCTGTATCCTCGCGCCTCTGCTCACGGACGAGGCTCATGCTTGCGCCCTCTGATGCCCTTTGACCTTTTGCATCAGACGCCATCATATCTGGAGGTTCTTCAATAGGCCTGTGGTGTATTAACCTCACGTGAGGCCGGTGACCTTGAGGAAACTTTTAGCTTTTTACCGTTTCATTACAGGTAGATACAGGTACATAGCAGAAAGTAACTAAGTACATGTACTCTACTTAAGTACAACTTTCAGGAAGTTGCACTTTACTTGAGTATTTACATTCGATGCTCCTTTAAACTTCTACTTCACTACATTCAAGAGGCAAATATTGAGTTTTTTTTTTTGCTCCATTGCAGATTCGGATTAATTATACAAAATATAATCATCAAATACATTATGATGTAATTATATACTATAATGTATATTATAGTACAGTTTGAAACTTAATTAAAGTGATGCACAGACTAATGCATCAATGATTATAATCCAATAATTGCCCTTTAATATATATACATATATATATATATATATAATATATATATATATTATTCTGCATCATGAGTATATTTGAACTTTTGGTACTTTAAGTATATTTTGATGCCAATACTTTCACTTGTAATTAAGGGATGAAGAAAGTAAGTGTCCTATAGAAGGCCATATTTCACGCACTGCATCTGACCACAGTTTCTTCGTCCCTCAGCGCGGTCGTCGACCACCACCACCACGATGGTCATCGACAGTAAGAATGTAGACGCCGGGTCGCCGCCCGCGCGAGGACCCAGGAAAACTTTTACGGACGACCTCCACTCCACCTTCAGCTCCCCGCTAGCCTGGATCTTGGTTCTCGCTCTGATCATTACATGGTCTTGTGTTTTTGTCATCATGTTTGATCTGGTGGACTACAAGACCGTTTCAGGTAAGTGCGTATTAAGAAAAATGTGCATGTGAATGTGTGAACTATACATTTTCATGGCAGCTTTTTCCGTAGCCTGCCAGGATTGCGGCTAAACGTTGGCACAACTTGGCTCCGTTCTGGCGCCAAATGTGGGCTCTGGCTCAAACATGGCCGCCAGATTGGCTCGGTTTGGAGGGTTAGCGCTTTGGTGAATTTGAAACGAGACTAGTTTGTGTCATTTTAACCAGTTCTGGGTCAGTGTTGCTGCAAAAACAGCTCAATGCTCGAGTCAAGTTTAGCACTCAGGCTACCAATATGCTGCACATGGTGTCATTTATTATTGAATACAGATAAAGGACATTTGGTTGGATCTGTTTTGTGCAAAATTCAAGCAATATGCGAGAGCAGAGGGCTTTCAGATGGGATCATTAGGTTCCATTATGAACTTCTGACACATACGTTTGCTTTCCAAAAACACGATGAAGCAAAAAATGATAATTTCTTTAAACAAAAAAAGTTATGCTGTTGATAGCGTCAGTATAACTCAAATGATCTCTTCTTTAAGGGTTTAGCTGAAAATCTTTTATGTAGTCTTACACAATTATCGAGCTTTTGAATGCTGAGCTGTAAAACGGGGTTAATGTGGCGTCATCCTGGAGGGTCGTCTGCTGAGAAGGTGCTTTTGTAACATGAGGCCATTTTTACACGTTAATATTTCTTTAAAGTTTGTGGATTCTCGTGGTGCATTCAATGACTGTTTTCCCTGAACAATAGCGGAGGAGAAGCCGCAGATCTCTCCCCCTCGGGGCTGAGCTGCTCGTACTGTATTCTGTATATTGTTACGTGTTGTTTTGTCTTATTATAAATGTTGTTTTTTTTTTTGTATCTTTCTCTTTCTTCACTTTTTTGTACGGATGTTTTTTGTGCAACACATTTAACTCCCCTGGTAGAAAACTAATGTCCACGTTTCTCTCTAACTGTGACTTTAACTTAAGTTGCAAGCATTGGTTCCATTTCTCCTCAACATTAAAACCAACAAAGCTTCCCAAACTTCTTTCATTTCCTTCCGTGTTCAACTCCATGTTTTTCTAACCCTAACAACGTCTTACTGCATTACTCCTTCCTTTAACTCTTATTATTACACGTCATTCTCACTCTAAATGAGTAAAAAGTCATGAAAGAAACTAGAGCAACGTAGCAAAAACAAAACATAGCAGTTCATGCATTTTCCCCAAACTGTAATATTGCTAATAAGACATCATTCATATTCATTCAATTTTGTCTTTAAGTAAAAAAAAATTGAATTGCAAATGAATTGATATTTACAGAGATATCAACTTCTCTTTTAAAAATGCATCTCTATCGCCGTCCTGCCGTCCAACAAACACGTTGTTGAATCTCCTTCTTCTTCTCCAACACTTGGCTAAATGTCTTTGCTTATTGCCGCTGTGTTTCTCATCCAACCAGGTCGCCCACCTCCTGTCGTCAGGAAGGTTTTAAAGGATTCAGGCCGTAGAGGCAAGGCAACTTATCTGCTACTAACCCCCCCTCCCCCCCGCTCTCCCCCAGACCAGACGCTTGGTCTGATAAAAACCACTGATTACCTAACATTGACTGCTAATATTAGCCATCAATGTTAGAAAGTCCTGCGCAGTACAAGCTGCTTTGTTTCTGCATCTCTACTTTAGTTTGTGTAGAAGAACTGTTTCTGATGTGGATACTTTCTTTAGCATGTTTATTTCTTTATTTCGCCTTTATTCTGTGTGTGTGTGTGTGTGTGTGTGTGTGTGTAAAAGAAGTTCAAATATGTGAGAAACCAACACAAGTATTTTGGTTCCGCTTGCTTCAGGTGAGCTTGATTTACCAAAGCGCTCCTGGAATATAAAATAAAAATAAAAAAATCAATCTCATCTGAAATCTCTGCCTTTAAAAATGCATTTTACTGCTTATATTTTTTTATTCTACTATGTCGTAGTTTTGTTTTTCTTTTATATGCTTATTTTGCCTGTTTGCTTTTTTTGCGTAGAGCTAGTTGCATTCAGGGCTCAGAAATACGCTAAATTATTATTCTGGGCAGAGGAATTGTGCCTCCTTAATGAACAATGCATTGAATGCAGATTACATAAAGTCTAAACAAGGGGAACAATATTTAGCTTTTCTCCCTTTTTCACCACCTTGTGTGTGCAGCAGCTGATTCAAAACGAACACCGGTCCTCCTTCATCAAACTTGGAAACAAGTTCACATCCAAGCACTTTGGAGACGCTGAAATCTGCTTGATTTGAAGCAACAAAAGTGTTGACTATGGCATATTAAAAATATTCGGATACGTTTTAAAGCAGATTAGAAGCCATGAGAAATAACTTGATGAACGAGGGTCAATGGGATTTTTCTTCCAATGCTTTTTTTTTGTTGTTTTGCTCAGCGGTATGTGACGTAGAAGGTTAAACTGGAAGTGATCCCTGTTCTGTTTTGATCCATTCCTTAAAAATCCAGATTTCAGCCTTTTGGAGTTTTTGAGCCCCACAACAGTTTAACTCTTTCGCTCGACAGTTGATGTCCCCCCCCCCGACATTTCCTCAAGGCGGAGGGACGTCTGCCTTGAGAAAATGTGCGAGCGAGAGTTCAGGAACTCTCACTGAAGTTAGATTTGCTCGGTCAAGCACAGGCAGGAAGACTGACTGTGTCCCCTGCTCCACCAGGAGGCCTCAGCAAGATCGGCTCCGACCCCGTGAAGGCGATGAACGACGCCGTGGAGGAATCGACAAATGTGATCAGTGTGATGCTGAAATTCGTTGCCAACCTGGTCGCTCCTGAAGAAGACGAAGGTACTGTAAAAAACAAACAAAAAAAACAAGCAGCTCATCCCAAAAAGCTACAAAGAGAAAAAGTTTAAACAACCCTTTTTCCCTTTTCCTCTTTCCTAGGAAATCTATACGCCGTGAGAAAGAAAGGTTTGTGTTGATGCACGTTTTTACATTTTTTTTTATGCATTTCCTGTCGTAATGGTCATCCTGCTCTTCGTGCTGCGCTGCATTACATGTGCTGCTCCTTTGGTTTCAGACTTTTAAAAAATGCATAAATCATTAAAAACAGCACATGCACTGCACATTTTATTCTTGCTTGACTTTGTTCGGCAAAAACCTTTGATTTGGGAATAAAATGGAAGTGGAGGAAGAGGAGGAGGAAGTGGAGGAGGAAGTGGAGGAGGAAGTGGAGGAGGAAGAAGGAGGAAGAGGAGGAGGAAGTGGAGGAGGAAGTGGAGGAGGAAGTAGGAGGAAGAGGA
>CALSBV010010760.1:92456-110406 GCA_943590825.1 Bovichtus diacanthus
CAGGCAGACAGACAGGCAGGCAGGTAGATAGACAGGCAGGCAGGCAGACAGACAGACAGGCAGACAGGCAGACAGACAGACAGATAGGCAGGCAGGTAGATAGACAGGCAGGCAGGCAGGCAGACAGGCAGGCAGACAGACAGGCAGACAGACAGACAGATAGGCAGGCAGGTAGATAGACAGATAGGCAGGCAGGTGGATAGACAGGCAGACAGGCAGGCAGGCAGGTAGATAGACAGGCAGGCCGGTAGATAGACAGGCAGACAGGCAGGAAAAAAAGCGAGCACTTACGCAAACTAGACAATCTGACAGCGAAGCAGTGGAAATGTGCTGGTGTTTAAATGAAATGTGCTGTGAGGGGAATGTGAAGCAGACGAGCAGGTGGGGAAGGTGATAGGAAGGTGTGTTTCCTGCAGGGCAGGAGGGTGGGGGTTGGCTGTAGTCCCTCCATCTCTCGGATGAAAAGAAAAAACATATTCAACTAGACCTAATCCAACCTGTAGCTGTTCTGCTTCACCTGGGTGACGCAGGCATAAAGTAATGTTTTCTCTATGTTTACCGTATGCTTGTTGTTCTTAGACATCGGAAAAAGGGCTTCCTGTAAAGCTTAAGGTATTCAGTTCATTTCCAACGTCTTTCCACGGGTTGACTCAGTACGAATTTGCTTTAATGACGTTAGGAGCGTAAGTGATTGGAATTTAATAAGATGAGCCGATTGAGACGAGATTAGCGGCCTTTGAGCCGCCTCGAGTCACCCGGAGAGATTACGGCCTTTGATGAATATAGCAACAATAATACTTAGCTGGATTGATTAAATCCATGAAGCAAAACCCATTAAATTTGGGTATTAATGTTTAGTTCTTATTGAGTCATCCAGTGGAGTATCAACACTCCCCCACTGCCCCGAGTGATTCCACACTTTCCTGTCTGATCAAAAATGGTCTGATTTCTCTGCTCCAAAGTTACATTTGTGTGTGTTTGCCGATGCTTAAAGGAGGCAAGACAAACCTCCAGGTATCTTAAATACAAAGCATCTCCATGTGTGTATCTGTTAGGGTGTGTTTTAATGTTTCGAGGTGTCACTATGCTATGGACTCGACCAACAAGTATTGAAATGGGCAGTTTTATGCGAGATAAGGAAACCAACCTGCACTATATACTAGATGAAGTTTAAAGTTTACAGAAAAGGTCATGTACAGAGTGTTTGAAGAAACAGGATTTCCTGCATAAATCATAGTTAAAGTCAGGCTGAAATATTATTTTTGTAAGGCGACATAAATCGTAAATGAGATCGCGGGTGTGAATCTGCAAGCCCATGGGAGAACATCGAAATATGGGAGTAAAAAAAAAACATTTAAATGTTTCCTGTCACTAATGACAATGGGCACAAAACAACGACCCGCATTAAAACAAACATAGAGGAGGTGTTGGCCGATTTGTGACCAAACTCAAATGAACTTTCAGCTGGACTTTAACAAGAGAATTGGAATGAAAACTCTTTTTTTTTCTTCCTCTTTTTCCCCACTTACTGCACATGCATGTCCTCCTCTCCTCCTCCCACAATACACAACTATGTATTTTATCCACATTCCTTGCAGAAGAGACCCAGACCGATGACAACGCGACAGAAAAGAAGAAACCAGGTAAGAGTTGCTAAAAACGCTTTCTTTTTGTACCCTTTTTTGCCTGCGTTGGATACAAACATACAGGAGGACAGCGTGGAGACGGACAGGAAACAGAGAGGTGCAATGTGCAGCAAAGGTCGCTGTGCTTCTATTTTATGCGTCCAAACCATCCAGCTTCCGGGGCAGCGCTCAGGCGTTTCTTCCGTGTTACATTTGTAGCTTAAACTACCCATTCCTGTCATTTTAGCTGAACTCATCCCATCTTATCTTGCTGTCTCCACAGGCCAGAGATACTTCCAGTGCATTTACATCCCTGGTAAAAATGCTCAGTACCCCTTGCGACCTTTCACCCCAGCCATGTCCCCCGCCATGATGTCCCCTGCACTCAGGTCCATGTTGGAGCAGCAGCAGCAGAGAGCAGCGAGGGCGGCGGGCCAATAGGACAACCTGAACTCTCACCTCATTTCCTGCATCTCCCGGTCCAGCAGGGGGGGCGGTGGGGGCGCGGGGGGGGGGTCCTTAAAGACTGAGACCGATAAGAGTCGACAGAAATATTCTGTCTTCTCTATAAATATGTATTTATTTTCTCTCCACGTGGTCGAGCTCCTGGGGTTCCTGTTGATATTTCCCATCGCTGCCATGCTTTGCTTGTGCCTTAGATTTGATGTAATACCAGCAACGTCCCAAATAAGGAAGCATTTATGTGAATATGAATATAAAAACTCAGTATAATGTACATAATGCTTTTATTTGTGATGTAGGCTGAAATAAACGCACACACCTTTGGCACGTTGTTTTTCAGTTTGACCTTATTTTATTTAATTAAACATACTTTTAGGACAATTGTGCACAGGGAGAAACTCTTCTTCTTGTTGTTGCTTTAAACGATTTGAAAAATAATAATAATAGTAATAAATGCAAAACTGATGACGCACAAACAAAAGTAACAATAAGAACAAACTGGGACAGTGTTTTGCATAAAAAAAGTAATATAAAATAAATATAAAATGAGCAAAACAAAGAATAGTTTTGCATTGGATTTGAATGGGATTGAATATTACTTGAATGGACATGTCGCATATTTCATCTTTTTAAAAAAACAACACATTTTTGTTTCTTTTTTTACTACGAGAGCTGTTATCAACAGCTTGTCTCCTCTTTTATTTGTAATCATAGATTCAAATCACCCTTAAGCTGCGTCCCCTAACAAGCCCGGCTGCGTTTTTGCTGCTTTTGCTGCATCTGCGACAGATTAGCATGCAAATGTTCGGAGAGTCAAATCCCAGGAGCTCCCACATGTGACCCAAGCAGCCTCCCTGTCTGCGCGACCGCGAGTCTCCTCAACACGTTAAATGTTGTCGAGCGATGAATAATCACGAGACATTTCCTTCTTACATGACCTGATGTCAGGCAGGAGTAAAGAGGAAGGTGAGCTCATGAAACTGCAGCAGTGCGACCATAACATGCGTCGTTTCAATTCAATCAGTTTCAGAGATACTTTGACACGTTACAGGCAATTTAACGCTTGAATAAGGTTTATTTCTTTTAATCTTTAAACCTCAAAAGTCAGCTTTGTTCTTAAATAAATGAAGCGCAGTTCATGGAATCAATCCTTCATATTGCTGCATATTTCATCACACGAGATCTCAAACTGTTTAAAGTTGAGCTTCTTCAGTTCCATAGTTATTTGAACATATTCAGAGACAGGAAGTCTGCACGGGGCGACTTCGACGTGACCAACTACCTAACACTGTGGTGGACACATGTCATGTCAATCATCAGCTTACTTACACGGCCTGATACATTGTCATAGTTCATGTTACCTCACTCGCTCTGGTTTTGTGCATTGAGCATTATCGGCACTGTTGTCTTACTGAATGAAAACCTTTGACTGCAAAAGAACCAAAAGGGTGTTTTCACACTCGGCTTAATCCTGGGATAACACCCCGGCCTGATGTCGAGTTCGCCCTGACACGTAATCCACACTTACAGACCTGAGCCATACTGGTAATTCCTCCATGTTTCTGCAGTGCGAGGCTCCCGTACTGCTGCAGTGATGAGCGCCACCTTGTGGACTGAGCCGCTGTTTAACCGCAGTAATGTGGGGCTTCCGTACCTTAAGCCCACGGTTTGCTAATCCTCGCGTGTTGCAGGTCTATCCGCAACTTTCTCAGGGGTTTCCCGCCCCCCTCCCCAAAAAAAAAGAAAAGTCTTAAGGTGTGTTCAGATTGAACCCAACTCCAGAGGTGATGCAAATGCTGCAAAGTCAAAGGAAAGATGTGAGTGGAAGCGGACAGTCGGAGATTTGATCTAAGTAGTGCACACATTTGAAAAAGCTTCTGCTGCAGCAAAAGCAATTATATATAATTAATATATAAAAAGAGACAAAATGCACAATAAACTTTACTGATAGTATAGATTGTATTATTATTATTATTTATTGACTTCTATAGATATCACGATATTATTCTTTTGGCCACGTTAATCGTGTGGTGAAAATCTGATATCGTCACAGCCCTGGCTCACCGCCACCTCTGGCCCCTGGGGACTTTCTCCCTGCATATTTGTGGCCCCTAATTGCACAATAAAACGAGAAGAAAATGCTTTGTGTTCACTCTGAATGCACCTTTAAAAGGACTGCTGTGAATCCGGGTCAGAACCAAAGCAGTCCCAGTTAGTTGTTCGTGGTAAAGAAGGTCGAGGCCCGTTGTGAGTCCTCACAACCCCTGAAGTTTGCAACCTACTGAGTGTGTGTGAGTGTGTGTGGTTGTTGGGAGACACCTGGCGCTGGTGTGTACTTCAGGTGTTGGAGGGGGGTGGGGGGGGGCTGAGATGTCAGCTGTTCTGCAGCTGCGTGATGTTAGCAGACAGTAATTGCACCAAACAGCTGCAGCTGCAGGACGTAATTATGTTTTTTGAATCTAATTGAAGCTAATCTCACTAGACGGTATACAACATGTGATTGTGTAATGCTGAGCAAGTCTTTTCTTTTCCTGCCTGTCACTGCTACAGTGTGTGCACTTGAAGCAAAAACAAAAACACACAAACCTTTAAGACCATGTTATATTTGCTCTTCAGTATTTTCGGGGGATAATTTGACATATTTCATTGCATTTAATGCTGTAAAAGTCAAAAACAAAATGACCTTTTGCAGCGGACCTCAGCGGTGCATCAGGGGGCCCCAACCACCGGCCCGCGGACCAGTACGGGGCCGCACAGAAAGAATAAAACGTTTTCTTTTTTTTCTGTTGGTAATATTTTTTGTAAAGATTTTTATGTATTATATGATATATATTACAATGTAATAATAATATAAATAAAGTGCATAATATAAATTGGAATAATTACATTTACATTATATATGTAATAATTAAATTATATGTTTTGCACTTTATTGTGCGTAGAAGAATCGTCCAAGAAAAAGGTTGGAGGCCGCTGGTTTACGCTCCAGGAGTCAGGTGGTGCAGAATAAAGGTCTGCGTAGGGCGGAGGTCGGGTGGAGGTCGGGTGGAGGTCGGGTGGATGATTGGCTCAACGAAAAAGAAAAAACACAGGAACCAAAAGTCAACTTTAAGTTACATGAGAACGTACTTGATTTAACCCAAAGTGAAATCTTTTACTGAACTCTTTGTCGTTTTTGTCTCATTGTTTGACGCCGTTGGGAATGAGAAACAGGTCCAAATGCAGAGAGTGCTGCAAGAACATTCATAGTGTACAGTGAAGACTACGCAGTACCTTTAACATACAACCAAAAACAATCTGCGTTTAATTTACCGCAACATACACAGTATCTGACGGGACTTTTTGGGTTATTGCTCTTTTGAGCACAAGTGTTGAACAAAATGCAACGATGAAATACGATCTAATAAATGATCTAATAAATACATCGGATTTGAGCGTTGAAGTTCGCAGTGGAACGCATGTAGTGAAGTTCACGTGCGAGACACAACTCCATTAACTGTGATGTTACAGCTGCAGGCAGAGTAGAAAGAGAGAAACCAGCTCCACGCGAGCTTTGTGTCTCTGCATGACAGCAGTCTCTCTACCCTCCTCTCAGGAGGATTTAAAAGCAGGTTTCTTGCGATGTGTAAACCCTGCAGGAAAAGCAGGAACCTGCTGCAGTAGCTGCAGTTCCAGAGTAAATGTTGTAAAACTACTTTTGAAATGACTTTGTGAAGCTTTCAAATGGGTCTGAATGTCATGCGGCGTGTTTTTGTGAATGAAATCGATAGTATTCTTTGCAAGATTCATAGTCAGTGGGAAATATGATGACTGTCAATAAGAGTGGATTCATTTGCCAAAGATGAGAGATTTATTCATGTTTTGTTTTTTTTGTGTGTTTTATCCGCTAACACACATGAGTTGAGGTTGTTTAGTCGTTTCTTTTTTTTTTTTTTTTTTTGGAAGGATCACTTTATTTATTTATTTTTTTGTTCATGTTTCTTATGTGATATGCATGATGGTGTAATTTCAAGTTTTTTTTTTTTTTTTTTGTGGTAGCTGACGCAGGCAGACCGTAGATAACGGCTCCTTTGATTTGTTGCACTCACCTCATTAGGCTCGAAAGATAAATATTAACGTGTACGCTGTGATAAAGCGGAGGTGTGTGATGTGCAGAATACAATCACCAAAATGCATTTTAAGAGTCTTATTTTAATAAAAATGTGCAGAAATCTGCGAGGACATGACTCCGTCTTTCTTCATATTTCCCACAAGCTGGAATAGTTGGTGGAATATTGTTTTTATGGTATTTAAAAAGGATATAAAGATACGAACACACGCTAATTTAATTTGCTAATTATGTTTGGAGGACACATAATTGCTGAATAAATTTTTATTAATTTAGATTTTATTTTTATTATATATTATTTTATTTATTATGATGTGATGTTCATGTTTAACCATCCATAAGAGACTTTCCCTACAATAAGTAATAAATATAAAGACTTTAAACACTGAGCTGAAGCCTGAGACAGGATTTGAATCTTTAAAGTCAAATGTTTTTTTGCACACAAAATAAAATAATCTTCCAATAACGCCTTTCTACGAACTGATTATGTGAAATAAAACATCGCTAATGAACATTAGTACTTGCTGTACATGTAACATACTTCCCCATGAATGAAACACATGTTATTGTAGAGTTTTCTCCTCTAAGGACAAAAGGACAGGGATAGAAGTAGATACACAAACAAAGCCACAACATGATCTGAGCAAGAATTAAGATTTGAATCAAAGCGTCTGAATCACTGAAGTCAGCTGTTAAAACAAAGTGACTCTTTGATGACGACAGCTACACTTTCAATTTGCTGTTTTTTTTTTAAAATTTACGCTACTAAAATGTTAACTTTCCATTCTGACACAAAGATCTAATGTCAGCCCTTCAACCTTTAAACTCACGAGGCATTTTTTGGCTTTTTTAAAGTGTAAATTCGCTCTTGAGGCAATTTTTGAGTTTCACATTTTTTTAAAATTTTTTTTTTACTTTTTTCATTTGAGACTTTAAGGAATTTGTATTATAATCTCCCACATTTATGAAAGAGTACATCAAAGGTTTTTAAATGTCAGAAGTACTTCACAGGCATATTGTGCGATACTACAATTTAGCAAGAACCACAGCTACTTTTTTCACTTGGTGCAAAGTCGACGGAGCTTTCAGCTTCGAGCCATAATTCAAGTGTTGAGGCACAAAAAAATAAGAGAAATGTGAGAAAATCTACGTGTGTCCATATTTATTTTTGCTCGTTTTACATGATGCATTTCAGCAAAAATTGTCTTTGATGACATTTATACATTTAACACCTGCTAACTGAACAGTTTTTTTTTTTTTTTGCTCCTATAATATACTGGCTTTCCATAATAACTTCACAATTCAGTTTTGAGTTTGGTCTCCCCTACAGCTCCTACTGCAACTATACAATCAAAGAACAGTGATATGAAAATGAAATAAATATATCAGCAACTGAGAGTTATGCATTCAAATGATGAATCATTAAAACATAAGTTCATTCAGAGTCCACATCCTCAAAGCACGTATACTTAACGATGATTTTTAAATGGAAGAGGTGGCTTTGGCTGAGATAAATTAGAAAATGCATAATTATAAAGACAGTACATTCACAAAGCTCGAGTATGATTCCATAATGATGCATTTTTGTGAAGAAAAAGACTGATTAAATGCATTTTTTTTAAAGTTAGAAATGATGTTTGTTTGCTTTAATCACCTCACGTTGGAACACAACTCTTCATGTGATGATTTAAATCGTGACGGATCTATGCGGTGCATGTCCTGTAGTATGTATCTGTTCATTTGAAAAACAAAAGTTTTGTGAGTCAGTGTAGTTTAGAGTTGCCTGTCAATCAGACAGGTCATTTACATCACTGAATCCCCTCCTCTACAATCTGTAAAAACAGCCCCTTCAATTAAATAAAGCAAGTTTCAAACTGGGATTAAAACTCTGTCCAAATATGTCTGCTAATGTGGAGGTTTACTGGATAAATACTGCAAAAGTGATGTCTTAGCATGCACATCCAAACACAAACCACGAGTCTGAGACAAAATGTGAAGTCTGCTGCTTTTCTCGCTTTCAAAGGATGTTTTTAAACTACGACGCAAACTGGAGAAGCTGAGGAAGCTTGAAGTCTAAAAGTGAAGTGGTCAGAAAGTGTTTGCATCCACCTGTTTTATGCACATTTTCAATTTGGGCATTACAAAAAAAAGTTTGAAAAAAAAATTTTTGAAAAAGAAAAAGTTTGGAAAAAAAAATTGAAAAAAAAAAAGTTTGAAAAAAAAGTTTTGACGCTTGGCAGAAGTGTAAAAGTCAGTATGTTAAAAAAACAAATTGCGAAGGAATTTAGTAAATTCAATTAGTGGGAAAAGCCTTTGCTCTCAAAATATAAAGGCCATATTTTATTCCCACAACAAGGTGAAGTCTAAAAAACAATATTTCACATTCTTCCTTGATGGCATTTAAAACATGTTTTTTTTTTTTACATAATGTTTGGGGTGTTTGATTGATAAACTATCACGCTGCTTGTTCACCACAGATAATATAAGTGTGTCATTATTCAACTCTCAGCAGGTTTGTGAGACGTGTTCAGCGGTACTTTGGTGCGGAGGTCAGCAGGAAAGACGCGGCGACGACGACGACACAGAAAGAACATTCAAAATGCTGAATTTCTTTTTAAAAAAAACAAACAAACTAACTTCATAACTCTGTTTACAAGTCATACAACACATATCAATCTGTAACCTGTGGAATACACAAGGTAGATAGCAAGTTTAATAAAAGAAAAAAAAAAGATAATAATCTTAAATGTGTGGTGAAGCACGAAGCGTCACCCGATAAAGTGTATTTGTAATAAAAAAATGTAAATCTTTACCAGTTCCTCTACATACAATACGTTTTACAACAGAACAAAGCAGCTTTCAATACCAACCTCGAACACTTTAACCCTAAAATAACCAGCGAACCTGCAGAGCCATATTCAAGCAGTATACAGATGTTTTATTAATGTAAACTTTGTATCCTAACAACTGGAAGCATCTACAGTGTGTGCGTGTGTGTGTGTGCGTGTGTGTGCGTGTAACTGTGAAAAATAGACCTCAGATATCGACCAATGCACGGAATCATTCTAAAACATGTTCTGGTTTCACGCTCGACCCACAGTTTATTAGTCTCTCTGATGTGCACAAAACTGGCAGTTCTACATTTCCCCCAAAGTGTCCGACTGAAACTGGTACGATGAACTCTTTAACGCAAAAAAAACCATAACAGCCTAAAAATGGCAGAAAGAAAATCCAGCGTTTGATCCTTTGTTAAAAAAAAAGAAAAAAAAACTAAACTTAACATACGGTATCTTAATGTTAACATAAAGATGTTTCGGGGGAAGCAACACAGATTGAATTACAGGCGACAGAGCATGTGCAGAGGTGTTGATAAAGTTTTGGATTGAAGACACGTTTTGCTGTCAAGCTTGGAAAATTCAACCGTCTCCACAATCCAACCTCAAATGATGTTCAGCGAAGAGTCTGTTAAAGACTTTTTACGCATTTTAAAAGTGAAAACAACTTGGTTGAGTCCCGACAACAATCTGTTTTCAACGTCACTCGTTGGCAGGATGCATGTTCAGTGAACATCCTGGAGTAGAAGAATGAAGGGCCGTCGGACCAATGGGCAGTCAGCATTTTGCCCGGGACTCTTTTTAGTCTTGTAGCACAAGTTCATGCATGTAATCATCATGTGCATTTAAAATACAAGATTCCAGTCTTTAAGCGAATCAGCTGGAACAAAAAAAGAGAACAATTAGATTATGTTTCCGTGTGTTTTGTCTGCTGACTGCAGTGACGTCACACGTGGCAGATTGTTCGCAGTCTAACTGGACTCTGCACAGGGTGGAGGCCCTGAGGCTGTGGTGAGTGAGGTCGACACGTCATCTACGCCTGCGTGAGGCTTTAACATTCCAGCTGTCTGCTCTGGTTGCAGCCGGGCCACCTCACACTTCCTGCCCGCCGGCCTTTCTGTGATCTGCTCGGCTGTCTGCTTGCCAGCCTGACCGGCGTTCCCTCCGCTGCGTGGTCGCAGTTTTCCTGCCTAACATTCGGCCGTCACACCTACCAAAAGCCTGGAAATGGAATTGTTTAATAGGAAGAGCCTAAAACTACAGTATGGTGCCACGAAGAAGTCAGTAAAGCATAAAAACCTCTGAGTGGAGCAGACAGAAATAGTGTTAAATATCTACGCTGCAGCAGTAGCTTGGCTAGGTGCAGAATTACAATAAAATACTGTAATTTGAATATGTAAAATAATACTTTTCTGAGATACAACTTGACAAAAGAACAAGAGCCTCTGTAGCCTACATACTGCAATCCCCTGAAGCACACTTAATGTTTGCATTACTGCCAACTTGAACACTGATCGTTTATCACTGTGTTGTCATTATCATCTGCAGGTCGGGTGCGTTCAGGTGCTGTCAGGAAGCTCGGACATTTGAGACTTCGAGATGCTCCGTGGAGTTTTCAAAACTTCTGTTCGGTGTCTCTCACTAAAACACATCGCGTGTATCCTCGAGGGTCAAAACAAAAAAGGTGGAGGGCTTTTTTAAAAATGTTTTTCTTCTTGTGAAAACAGTTGCGAAGCCAATTTACAATTTAAAACTTCTTTGCCTTTTGTTGGTGTATTTTCACGCGTTGTGCGTGTGTTACCTTCGCCAACTGTCGATTAGTGAAACACATCGCCGGATACAAACAAAACACCCATTCGTAAAAACATGAAAGTCAACAGGACACCTTGAAGCGTCTGCTGCCAAAGAGCATTTTATGTAGTCGCTGACAGAAAAAGCAGCAAAAAATGTGAATTACTGAAATTTGTCATCACGACAGGACATCGATATTCAGTCAAATCTGTCGATCAATATTTGAACGTGAGACGTGGTCGAAAGCTCATAAGTGGACCTTGAGTTAAGAACATAAACTAATACTAATACTGATTTAAATGGCTTTTAGCTGCATTATGAAACACCAATAATGTACTGAAGCAATGCAAATAAGCAGGTGTGATTTTTAGTAAAACATGCAAAAGATAACAGTGCGGTTCTTTAAATGTGTCTTTAAATCCTGTAATACTGACGTGTTTAAAAACAAATACTGCGGTAATGTTTGGCCTTTTCCAAAGTAAGATTATTATTGCCAGAATGAGCAAAACAAAATGTGTCACAGAGTCACAGGAGAAGGTGATATGTTTGCCCTTTCGCTGCTTTTATAAAAATTAAATTTAGGCTTATTTAGTTGTCTGGCTACTATTCAATTCTCAAAATATATCTTTTGGTCATCTTCAGCCAAACATGACGATGTCTGAGTCACTTTAAAAAAGATTTCTGCAGCTTTTGCATTTTCCAAATGGCAGAAGAAATACGGTGTTCTGTGACATATGGGTTCAGAAAAAGAGGAAAGAAACCAAACATCTAATTTCATAGAGCCAACTCTTACCGTAAAGGGGGGTTTGCTTTTCCAAGAGATATCTGGAGCGAGACCGACAGTTCAGACATTATTTTCGCGGGAAAGACGCCCGTAACCTCCCAGTAAACTCCTGGTAACCTCCTAGTAAACTCCTAGTAACCTCCTAGTAAACTCCTAGTAACCTCCTAGTAAACTCATAGTAACCTCCTAGTAAACTCCTAGTAACCTCCTAGTTAACTCATAGTAACCTCCTAGTAAAGTCCTAGTAAAGTCCTAGTAACCTCCTAGTAAACTCATAGTAACCTCCTAGTGAACTCCTAGTAAACTCCTAGTAAAGTCCTAGTAAACCCAGCGGCTGCCTGTCTGCCAGTTTTGTGTCCAGAAGGTTGAACAAGCTCTTCTTCTTTTTCTTTTTCTTCTTCTTCTTCGTCAAATTACTGTAGAAAGACGAAAAAAAACTGCAGCTCGGGAACTGTGGCCCACAAGCCCCCTTTGAAGGTGGTTTCCAGTTCTTCACCCATGACCCATATATCAAACTCTTTGTCTTTGTGTCCCCTCCCCTGCTCCACGCCGCGGGGGCTGCATCGTTGAAAGACGTTAATTTACAGTTGTTGTTTTTTGTTTTTTTGGGGGTGGGGGTGGGGGGGGGGGATTGGCACTTGACAAATAACTAAATAAATAAACATATAGACCACCAGCAGCAGCTCCTCGGACGCCCTTTTCAGTGTGAGGAAAACGTCCCTCTCGTCTCAGCCTCGTTCGTCTGCTTCACGTCAGCTCGTTTGGAGTTTTCCTCCAGCTCAAGGGGGAAACAAGAATCCAACAGTAGCAGCAGCAGCAGCAGCATTTTCTGCAGGAAGGTGTTTCCAGGGCGCTTACAGCAGGTGCACGAGTAAGTCAGTGTGTTTGCGTGTGTGAATATTGGTTATGCTTTTGAGCCGAGCGTGTGGATTAGTCCAGCGAGAGCAGCGGCTGCATGTTGTCTTCTTCGCTCTTGACCTTGTCTGGTCGTTTCAGGACGCCTGGTTCCACCACAGACTGAGACCTGCATGGAGACACGACACAAGGCCATCAGAATAATTACCCGTTTTATTTGCACGCTCACATTTTTGGATGAGGTCCAGTTATTAGAAAACCGATCCAACGCTTTAGCCCTCGATGCCGACTGCGATGCCTCTACTCTCTTTTCCCCAAATTTAAAATCTGTACACAGTGGTAGAACTTTTACTTAAAGAAAAATGGCAAATTTTAAATACTTTGCATCTTAACCGATGATAATAATACATCATATCTTATTATATTTTTGTATTAATAATATGAATTTGGTGACCAAAGCTGTTAAATAAATGTAGTGGAGTAAAACGTTTATATTATTTGCCTCTCAAATGTAGTGGAGTTAAAATATAAAGTAGCATAAAATGTAAATACTCAAATAAAGTACATTTTATTGTATACAATATACAAGCTTTTGGATCTGGGAAGGAACCTGTCTGTTGTACAACTGCATGTTTCTGCATGTCTGTGATGGAAATCTGTGTATTTCTGTAAAATATTTATATTCATTATATACATTATATTACATTACAGTTCATTTACAATAAGCTACTCACAATAAGTGCAAACAATCATGAGATATATATATATATATAGGTGTGGTTATATAAGTGCAGAACAATAGCTTCAAATAAGCCTGGAAACAAATTTAAGTGCAACATTTTTTCAGTCTTATTATATTTATTATTATATTCAAACCTATGCAGTACAGTACGGTTACTTTATGTAGTTACATTTTTTTTTTTAATTAGATTTTATCACCTTTTTTTTTAAAACTCAGTCACATGTTTAATCTTAGTATCTCATAAATCAGATTTTAATCCTTCATTAAAAATAAAAATATATATAAAAATGGAAATCCTGGCAGGATGAGCCTCCATACTTTTACACCCTAGTAGTGCATGAAAAAAAACTGCATTTTGCACACTAATAAATGCTCATACTAAGCTTGTACTGCCACCTGCTAATGAAACAGAAAGATGTCATTTATAATGTCTGTGTTTGCAACTTAATGCAGTTGAATAGTGAGTTTTAAACCCAGATGTATCGCTGCCTGGTGCTTTACTGATGCAGTGACAGTCTGCTGTCTCAGCTCATGTGTTGCTGGAGTGAATGAGTCAGCTGGTGTCACATGTGATGATACTGCCAGTGAATCATACGCACGGTGGCCTATAGGGGGGAATGATACTCCATGAAAACACACTCACAGCTGCAGCAGAAAACGTCCTGTAGTTCACACAGTGCGGTCAGAAAATGTTCGTTTTTGAAGGCCGAGACCTGATTTGCCTTTTTTTTTTTTTTTTTTGGCATGTATTTAAGATCAACACAGACACAAACATTGTTTTTCAGGCACTGGTCAATTTTGAGATTTTGGGCTTGTCTGCTTTCCATAACATGTCTTCTGTCAGTGGAAAGAAAAAAGGTTTGGGTTTAAACTACACTTCGTCTGTTTGTATTTTTCCTAAATTCACCAAGTTAGCATTACATAATGCCTCATGCGTATTTAAACAGAACATTTCAGAAGACTTAATAAAAAATTAATGTCTAAATATAAGTAATGACATGGGTAAGTTTCATGGTGATATTTTAAATATATAATATTAGTTAAATGTTTTTGTGTCTCGCCTTTAAACAGATAATTATGAGCTCGTTATTGTGATAAAATTCTAATATGTGAACATTTAGTGACAATATTCAATACCAACAAATGCTAAAATATGAAATGTCACTCACTGTCAACAAAAATAAAAATAAAAGAAACAATAAATAATACAATAAAATAAAAAAATGACATTGTATATTTTTTTGATTAATTTAATAATATTGGGGTTTTATTATTTACTGTATTGTTTCTTTAACTTTGATTAGTATATAGCTTTTGCTTTCTGTATCGTTTATATTGAATCTATTATTGTCATTTTATTTAGCCACTATAGCTTCAGTCATGTTGGGCAGTGAGAAGAAGTCGGTGAGATCAAATCTACTCGTTAGCTCCGTAATTATCTGACTTGTTTACACTAATTATGCAAAGATAAGAGAATTATATTGATGTTCTGTTGATACATACTGCAGGTAATTCTATCAGGAGGTTACTGTCTCTTTAGTTCACATTTGTATCTAGACATAATGCAGTTTCCTGCAAAAACAAGCAGGAAATTACAGCTGTGCTTCTCAACTTTTTTCATGCATTACTTGTCTTTAACCTCCGTGGTTCCGGTAGAGTTTAGAAAGACATAGAACCAGAAAGTTGCCGGTTCGAATCCCTGCTGGGAATGTTTTTGGGTCGGGGGGAAATTTAGTAAATGTGTCCTTCCATAACAAGTGAAAACAAAAGAAGCTGACCTCTTCATGGTTTTCGGGGACAGGTTCTTCTCCAGGTCTCTCTCCAGGTCTTGCACTGACAGGGTGTAGGACTCCGGACAGTAGTCGGTCTCCTCGTCGTAGGCGTGGTCCAGCAGCGTCCGCGCCCACGTGCCCATATCGTACGGCGGCATCATCCCGCCGAGCTCCGACGGCAAGATCTCGGGATGGATCAGCAGGTGGAGGCTGTTCAGGTTGTTGCCGTGCATGAAGATCTGCAGAGGGAAAGATAAGAGACGGTAAAACTGCTGAACTTTCGTGGCTCCAGCGTAATTCAAAAAGCTTTTGTGCAGATAAGACAAAATGGGAAAAGGCTTTCCTGGTTCCCAATTTTTTTTTAAAAAAAAAAAAAAAAAAGGTATAATACCAATTTAAAGCTTATATATTAGTCTGGATTTTAGCTGCAGGTAGCTCAGTTCATGTATTGCTATATAAGTCTTTAATGGATTATCACATTTTGAGAAATTACTTTTTCATCTTCAAGAAAACTAATAATTCCAATGCAGTTAAATCTGCCAGCAATTCATCATAACATAGAAAACAAAACAACTTTGTTGGAATGAATTGTGTCACTATGCTTTTGATAAAAAAAATATATATATCCTGAATAAATAGCAATTTAGAAAGAAAACTTGCTTTTTTTTTCTCACATCCAGCAGTTAAGGAAGACGACAGTAATTCATTAGGAGCCGTGTTTGTCCAATATTCACTATTCACTCATTTTAGCTCTGTTTTTGGTCTCTACCCACTCCTCAGGGAAATATCTGTCTCTTTAGCTGCTTTTTTTCTTTCTCATCAAGCAGTCTTTAACATTAAAATATGGATTACAGCTGCTTTAATGTAAATCAAGGTAATATCTTCTGACCCTCTTCCTTGTCTTGTCTTTGAGGAAGGGTCGTATCACGGTGTAGAGAGCGTGGATGTACCAGGGCTGGTTCACAAAGTGGATTCCTCCAAATCTGGCAGGATAACTGTCCTGTTGGAAAAATACACAAAGCAATGTGTGTAAATACAGACAAAAGAGAATATATCTTCACATTCTATGCAGATGATTCAGTGATTTAATGACAGGTGCAATCACGCGGAAACTACTCATCACAAATAACAGGATTTATTTCCCAGTCTCCTTTCACTTCCAGCAATGGCAGTGGCAATGAAAAAATTGCCACTGTGAGTTTCCTGTCCCTTTCCATTAGATTGTTGTTTCTGTAAATGGGCTCTAATCTCATCGTCAATAGGAAATGATCCGGTCTATTTTGGAGTCACCGCAGCTACAACGCCGGAGGGAAATGAGGCCTTGTTCATACAGGTTAGTGTGTGGAGTCTGGGCCTGACGCGGTGTTTCCCCCGAACACTGGACACAATTAGGATAATTACACTGTAAGTGTGTGTGTGTGTGTGTGTGTGTGTGTGTGTGTGTGAGTCATGAGCTGGCTGTGGTTCAGCAGTGTGGTGAAATTATACTCTGACATAACAAAGCCAGCTGATGAGAAAAGGCTGGGGACAGATGTTTGTATGAAAACTGTTAGCAGTCTCTGAGGTCGGGCCAGGCTTGCAGAATTAGGATTTGACCAATATGGGTCATCATGGCCGAAATCGCCGGCAGAGAAAAAAAACCTCTGGCGGGGACTGTGATCCAGAGCAAAAAAAAACTACTGCATCTGTACGTCCACGGCCATTTTTACATGAAAGTTGATCCGGAGAGCATCGAGGCGACGCTCTGAACCTCTAACCTGACACGCTTTCACTTTGATGAAGGGACCTGCTGCATTATACATGAAACACAGAAAATGGGATAAGAGCTGCGGGGCCTCTGCTGCACCGGAGGGACTAAAGGAGGAGCACGAAGAAACGGGAGCCAAAAGGATTGATCTGCTCCCCCCCCAGGTGAAAGAAAGTGTGTGGAGAGAAGACTACAAAGTAAAGGACATGTGGAGATAACTTTTTAAAATCGTCTTCTCACAACATTGTGTTATCTTATCACAGGTCAGATTAAAAAGTTTCGCTGGAGAAGAAGAAGACTGGAGAAGGATTTTCTTCGAAGGAGAACACACAACTACTTGGTTTGGTTGAGGGAAAAAGAACCACAGGTGGAATAATTGGTCACTGTAAACAGTCAATTCCAGGAACCGGCTGCTCAAAACCACGTTTTTTTTTCTTTGATGTTTGTCTACTGCAGGGAAATGTCGATGCTAAACACATGAGAGACCGCGGGGATGTGTTTTTCTCAGTGCCGAGCGTGTTTGGTTACAAAAGGTTGAAGAGAATTAAAGGTGACAGGGGGAAAAAGTCCGTTGACACCAACAGGACAAACAGACGAGTCATATCTTTAAAAAAAAACATCAGTTTATATGCATTTTGTATTTCTTTTGCAACAAAACAAAATCTCCCATAAAGCCTGTTGCTTCATCCCTCACTCCCCCCCCTCCCGGGAGCCCGCGGCTGCACTGAGGAGGATAAAGACATTAGAAATGATTTTCTCTTCAAAGACAAACTGTGCCCACCTCCTGCTTTGTGACACGATCCAGCAGATTTCCCCTCTAAGTCCGACCTGCAGCCACAACATTTATGAAGCAGACGCTGCCAATCTGCCAAGTGAGCGTCTTTTTTTTCCTCTTCTACAGTAATTACACTAATGAGTCGGAATTCATATTTGTAATGTTTGACGAGGAGCAACCGCATCGAAGTGACGAAGGATACGAAGAGGAGTTCCCTTTCACTTCCTCTCATGTGAAAAGCATTTAATGATAGCAAATGTTAAAGTATTTTTGAGAGTGTGGTAATAACTCTCATCTTAAGTCGGGAACATATGACATATATTCATATTGTTCTACAAAACACACACACAGCTATGCTCAAATACTGCACGTCGTCTTGGAGCTCATGTTCATATATATATACATATGTATATATATATATATATATATGTATATATATATATATATATATATAT
>CALSBV010010760.1:150090-164637 GCA_943590825.1 Bovichtus diacanthus
ATATATATATATATATATATATATATATATTCTTTTTTTTTTTTTTTAAATGGTTCAACTCAGGACACAAAGAGTGCATTGCATTTCCCTTTTTATAATTCCAGCATTTAAGTAAAAAATATTCTACATTTTAAACACTAAATGTAGTTGGATTGATATTTGGGAGCAGAGTAGAGAAATAGGATTAAAAAAAATAAAATAAAATCATGAATTAAATGCGAATCCTGAGACAAATCCCTGATCTTTGATCGACATCCCTGCTACCAGGGTCCCTTTGCGACACATGTGGAGTAGGACAGTTGGTCCAGGGAGAGCACGGCACACACCTGGCTGAGCTTGCAGTCTCCTCCGCAGACGATGCTGCTGTTGTAGCCGACCATGAAGTGACTGAAATACACGTCGAAGGCTTCGGTCTGCGGCAGCCTGAAGCTCAGGCCCAGCTGGAGCAGGCTTTGTGGCTGCAGGTCAGTCAGTCCAAAAGCCTCCGTCATGATATATTCAAGCTTCCAGTCAGATCTTTGTTTCTCGTTGGCTTCCGTCAGATTCAAATAGTACTGCCAGATATCCTTCAGACAGAGAAAAGCACCGCAAAAGGGGCAGCGAGGGAGGGGGGGGAGAAAAAAAGTCTTTTGAGTCTTTTTAAATAACAAAAAACTGTTTTTGTGTGTTGATTGACACCGTGATTAATCATCAGGAGGGACTGCTTTCTTCTGTCTTTGATAAACGTTAGAGTAGCTATTTCAGAGCAGGACATCTTTAGTGTGACCTACATTTTATCAATATGCTCGTAAACTCAAAATTGCTTTTCAAAATTTGATTTTTGATTTTTTTTTTTTAAAAGTTTCATTGTGAAAAAAAAAAAAAAAAAAAAAGGAGGGACCTCACCAGAGGACTTACCCAAGTTTTATTTTATTGTTTTATTAGTTTACTATAAATGATATTGTTTTTTTCCAACAAAATTTGCGCCGATATTCAGGTTTTTTTTTTTTAAACACTAGAAAAAAAAACACAAAAAATAGTCCCGTTGCCAAGACAAGTTTGCCTTTCTGTGTTTTTTTGGGAGGCAAACAGTAGAACGCAGCTCAATGTTGCAGTGGTTAATTATTTTTTTATATATCTGTCAATTATTCAAACTCTCAAACCAGAGTTGGAACAAAGACGGTTTTAATGAGTTTTATTTGGCTTCTGTCGAGTTTGAATAAAGTGTGTTTTAGGGACGATCAGCGATGTAAAATGACTGTTTCCGTCAATGGAGTCTGGTGGCTTTTAGGAGAGCATATTATCTGCATGTTTAGTACGTTAATAAATTCTAATAATTGTCCCAATCCCTGTGGATTTTATTTACTATATATTCACTTAAACGTGGGAAAAGTTGCTTAAGATTTGAAAGGAGTCATCTATGATCTATTGTCTGTTTTTAATGCAACTTTAAAATTCACACAACAGTTTCCATATATATTTTTCAGTACTTTTTGGCCCGTTTTTTTTCTTCCTGTATATTAGTTCCCTTAGTTCTAACACATATGAATAAATATCTTGATGCTTAAGTGAGTTGTTTATGTGCAGCACAGAGCTTCTTACCAACACAGCGTAGTCCTTGGTGTTGTACAAGTACATGCGGAAAGCTGGGTTGTTGGAGTAAGGCTCCAAAACATATTTGATTGGTGTGACAGCCGGTGACACAAAAAGAGAATTCACTGGTTTACCTTAAAAGGACAAGAAAACACAAATACCACAGAATTCAGTTTTAAAGAAGAGCTCAGCATTGTGTTTTAAAAAGTAGCTATTATCTTCTTTTAATCTGTGATTCCTTATTAAAATGTAATTGTAGCACTTAAAAAGGAAACGTACAGAGTTTTTCTCTTGAACAGAACGAACATCAAAAGCTTCGTCTTTTCTAACTTCCCGTTTCAGAACATGAACATATCATTACAGCTCAGCGTGTTGACCCTTTACTGTGAGTGTAATACACACGCATAGCATGAGGAAAGAAAACAGTACAAATCAATTATATGTACTTTTGGAAGCGTTGTGTCCAATTTGCGGTGGTAAAATCAAGGTTAACCTCAAATGATGAAAGTCAATTTTCCACAATCGCACTTCAGTGACGGGAAATGTGTTTAATCACATTTATTAATTATTTTTTTACCTTGTTTGTCCAACAGCACCATGACGCTGTCACGGTGGGTGTGGCCGTAGAAATGTCCCGCAATGACATGGCTGTACTCCCTGAAGATGGCGACCAGCCGCTCGTTGTGGCTCTCTCTCACAGCAGTGATGTTTCTGACGAAGGGCAGGTACCCCACCGGTACATGAGCTATGATGTACACCTGGAGCAGGAAGAAAACCACATTTAAAAATCGCAGCTCTTCACGGGCAAACACAAGTAAAGGTGTCAGGATTACTGGCTAACGTAGTTTCTTTTTTCAGCTTTTTGATTCATGTGCAAAAAAACAAGCTTTGGTTTCAACAACGGCCAATGCATCACAGTATGATGATTAATTTGACAGCGGGTCAAAAGGTCAAGATATGAAGACGGACAATGTTAAGACCTTCTCCAGGCTCTCAGCAGCTTTCTCCAGGGTCTTCTCGAGCCACTCGAACTGTCCAGCAGGGTCCGTCATGTTTCTTGTGACTTTATTAGGACCGTAGTAGAGGATAGTGTTGAGACTGAGAACCCGTAACCCAGGCTTCACCAGCTGCGAGTAGAAACCACCTGCAGCAACAGAACAAAGCAAAAAATAAAGCCAGATGCTTACTCGAACAGAGCGTTGGCTTAACATGCTAAAGCTTTGGACAGTACTAAATGTTACAGACCACTGAGCAAGCTCACATTAGCATGCCCACATTAGCATGCTGACATTAGCATGCCCACATTAGCATGCTCACATTAGCATGCTGACATTAGCATGCCCACATTAGCATGCTCACATTAGCATGCCCACATTAGCATGCTCACATTAGCATGCTCACATTAGCATGCTTACATTAGCATGCTTACATTAGCATGCTAACAGGTTTAATGTGACATCAAAATGTCAACAGCTAATTAGCTTGTAAATCATCATCAGGTTACAGTAGGTTTATAGCAGTCAGAATGGATTGATTATATAGCGGATAAAACAAAAACAAAGTATGTTTTGGGTTTGAAAACATACTATTTCCATTTGCAAAAAGAAAAAAATATATATTACAGGAAATTTAATGTGTAATACTCAATCCAAATACCAACATCTGAGTGAATTATACAGAAGTGGTGGCAGTGTAATGAAGCAAAACCTTTAATCTTTAGAAATAAAAAACGATATAAAAAGAACTTGGCATCATAGCCAAACGATATAAATCATGGATTTAAAACATTCTGTAGGTCTGGGAGGCTTAAACTGTGATGATGTGGCAGAAACAGCCTCTGACGCACTCACACGGTACCTTGTGAGAGCGTGAGCAGAGCTTCGGTCTGCAGCCAGGGTTTCCACAGCTGGGCAGCAGCTTTGTAGATGGCATTAGTGGAGCTCGGCATCTGGTCCTAAAAAACAATGATGCACTTACACTTGAGCAAAATTACAAATTGTTATGCAGCAGTACGTCACAAAGCCGTCTCTCATACAATGGCATAAAGAATTATAATGCCTTTTCTAAAATGCATTCAGTTCAGTATTCAAACTATTTCGTATCAGACATTAGGGTTTGACTTATATCAGTTTGCAAATATTGGCATTTCATGAATATAAATGAGGTAATTTGGTATCATCCACTGTCAATATTGAGGCTCAACGTGTACTATCCCGAGTCAAAAGTGTGATATATAACCATACGCTGCCTTTAAGAGGTGTTTCTATCTGAACAAAAAACACAATCGCAGATAGATCTGAAATACTTGCCTTGAAAATGCTCAAATTTAAATATACAAGTTTAATTCTGGCACAAAATGTCACCCAACCCCCTAAATGAGTCAAAAATGATTGAGAGTCCGAGTATCAGAAAAAGTTTCCCTTTAGTTCTGTAAAATACTGGTGGTACAGAGTGAAAAGTGATAAGTGTTACACTTTGAGTCCAACTCGCATGATGTTATGCCTCATCCTACCAGCACGTGTCCCGTACACATCATCCGATAACATTAACTTACCTGTGGCCAGTAGTCATGGTTTCCCAGGGCAGGATAGACCGTCAGGTTGGGGAAGTGTTGTCTGATGGTTTGGGTCATATTACTGATCACCTGGACCACCAAGTCTGTAGAGAGCTCGTCTGCAGGGACATGAGGTGGACTGTCGCTGGTAGAGAGGAGGAGGAAGATCCACCATCATTAACCCAGAATAACTGAGCCACAGGACAGCTTGTGTTGTTTTCTGGGTTTCCCTGACTTTATATGTCAAAAAAAAACATTGAGTTAACAAGAAAAGATAAGAAATCTGCAGAATGAGGACAGGTACAATGTGCTCCTTAACTACTACTGGCTGTTTGCTGAATTCTCGCTCAAAAAAAAAAAAAAAAAAAAGACTACGAACATACTGCATATCACATACTCAATCAGTATGTGCATACTGCCTACAAAATTAAATTAAAGCTCTGAATGGTCATAGCTATTTATCAGTTTTGCTTTTAACCTATGAACCCTCTAGACCAGGGGTCCGGGGTTTTTGGTTGATTAGACAATTAAAAAAATATATATATTTCTTCAACCAATTTTTCCCCCACAAATGTACATGGATATATGAACCTGTGTATTAATTGAATATCTTAGTATTGAATGCACAATAACAGGGTAGCTATGTTTATACATGGCACTAGGCCCAGTTTAATATAAAACACAATTTTATACAATATATATAGTAGGGGGTCCCTGCTCCATCTCTCCATCAGTTTGGGATCCTTGGCCTGAAAGACGTTGAAGACCCCTGACCTAAAGTTTCAAAAAATTCTTCAACTTTCAAGAAAATGTTTGATTTTGAAAAAATTACCACAATTTTCATAAAAATCCTTAAATTTTGAAAAAATTACCTAAATTATCAAAAAAAAATCTTCCCTTTTTAAAATCAACTAAATTTTCAAAAAAAAACTTTGATTTTGAAAAAATAACCTCAACTTTCATAAAAATGTTCGATTATCGAAAAATGGCTTCAACATTAAAAAAAAAAATTCCATTTTGAAAAAATTACCTAAATAAAAAAAAAAATAAATAAATCCTTCAAATTTGAAAAACTAAATTATATTATTTAAAAAAAAATAAAAAAACACTTTTTTTTTTAAAAACCTTCGATTTTGAAAAAATAACCTCAACTTTGATAAAAATGTTTGATTATCGAAAAATGGCTTCAACATTCAAAAAAACCTTCCATTTTGAAAAAATTACCTCAACTTTCATAAAAAAAAAAAACTTTCGACTATCGAAAAAGCGCTTAAATTTTCAAAAAAACCTTCCATTTAAAAAAAATTCTCAATTTTCAAAAAAGAGCTCAACTTTCAAAAAACCTTTTGATTTTCAAAAATATTGAAAAAGGGGGGGTGTTGGTATTGTTTTTTTTCTCCGTTTTTTTGTGAAGCACTTTGTGATACCCTTTTGTGTATGAAAAGTGCTCTATAAATAAAGTTTGATTGATTGAAATAAAGTATGAAATAAGACCCAGGTTTTAATTTAAAAAAAATTGCTAATTTTACAGTAAAAGACTCCCAGCAAAGAGAAACTAAGATCGACATTAAATGTAAAATAGCTGCACTAAGGGATGAGTTACCAGTCAGCACGAGCAGTAGAAATAAAGGAAACACGACTGTATTTCCCGTCCATCAGACTCTTTCTTCCAAACATGGTTGCCTCAGCAGAACTGTACTCAGCTGTATAATATTACAGAAATAACATGACTTCCACTATACAATGGACTTCCTCTTTAAGTGAAAAGGCAAACTCATGCTACAAAGCCCAATAACAATAGAATCAAGCACTGTAACTTGGAAAAGACTCCCTGTGGTGGAGGATTAGGTGGCAAGGCGTTCTCTTAAGCATGTTTAATAAGCCTATGAATTCCTGGCTTAGCTGATTAGCTGCTGATTAATAGAGAGCAGTACGGCGGCAGCGCTGCTGCTGCTGCTGCTGCTGCTGCTGCTGCTGCTGCTGCTGCTGCTGCTGCTGCTGCTGCTCAGTTTTTCTTGGTCATCATCACAATGTAGTTAAATATTAGTTTTCCAGTTCTGTCAAGATAGTACAGAGCGATTCCTTAAAAGCTAGACCCCGGTGAAGCAGCGTCCAGCGTTAATGCTCCATATATCCGGAACAAAATCTCAGAAAAACTGCAGGTCGGCTGCAACTCTCACGTTTTTCAAATCAAGGCTGAAGACTTTCCCGTCTGCTGCTGCTTATTATTTAAATCAAATAATTATTAATCTCCTACACAGCGCTAACTTAGACTCTTGAGCCTGCTTTTATTTATTTATTTATTTTTTTAATTGGACTTATTCATCTTCTCTTGGCTCTTTAATGACTGTTTTAAAATGCTATTTAAATGACATTTTGTAATGCGTTTCTTTTGCACTTGATGCTTTTTGTAAAGCACTTTGTACGTCAGTATAAATAAACTGGCCTTGCCTTACTTTTCATGACGAGTGGAGAACTTTTACTAATCTTTCGAGGCCTGGTGCTTCAGGTTTCAGTCTTGTGCCCTCCATCTCTTAATATGGTAACTAGCTGAGAACTAAAACCTGCAGAGAACTGAGAGAATATGTAACCGTGAGTTGCATGAATAATCCCACTAAATTAAAGTGAAGATCATATTCTGATAATGAATGGGAGATGGAGATTGATGGAAATGCCATTAGTTTTGCAGGTATTTGGGAATAAACCAAGATATTAGACAAAACATTTTTTTGAAAGACTGATGATGCCGCTAAAAGAAAAGTCAGAGGTTTGTGAAAGTTTTTACAACGCAACCTGTCGTGAACATGAATGTGTGAATCAAATAAAGATAGATATAGATAAATATAAATAAAACACTCCTTTGAGGAAGTAAAAGACATCCAGAGTGACTTCACTTCACAGAAACTTCCTCATTCTTCAAATATAAAACCTCAAAAGCAGTTTCACATCACACACAAACTCACACACACAAGTGTGTGAACAGGATATGAAACTACCGTAATTTCCGGACTATTCAGCGCATCTGAATGTAAGCCGCACCCACTGAATTTTTAAAAAATATGTATTTTGTACATAAATAAGCCGCACATGTCTATAAGCCGCAGGTGCCTAGCGGTACATTGAAACAAATGAACTTTACACAGGCTTTAACGAAACACGGCTTGGAACAAAAATAAATAGGCTTTTAAATGCCTTCAACTTGAAAGCTGCATCATATGCCTTTCTCCGTGTCTTTGCCATGATGAGGGTGACAACATGACCGTAACCATTCATAATGTCCGCTGTTCATAATGTCCGCTGTTCATAATGTCCGCTGTTCATAATGTCCGCTGTTCATAATGTCCACTGTTCATAATGTCCACTGTTCATAATGTCCTCTGTTTATAATGTCCACTGTTCATAATGTCCACTGTTCATAATGTCCGCTGTTCATAATGTCCGCTGCTGAAGACATTCCAAGAACTAATAATGCAATTGAAGGTTGTCATAATGTTTTTAGAGGTTCATTTGGTACACTGAATGAAACACCGAGAAATTTCGTCAAAAAGTTAATTACCGTAATGAACGGGAAGTTTGAGCGCGCTCGATTTACGTCACATTATGCGACGGTGCTCAGTTTTTTGGCAACATGAAGCTTGTGAAAGCGGGAAAAATCCATAAATTAGCCGCGTCATTGTATAAACCGCGAGGTTCAAAGTGTGGGAAAAAAGTAGCGGCTTGTAGTCCGGAAATTACGGTACTGCAAATCCACTGATATTGTTTCTATGAGCCGATTAGTCACTTTGCTCATCACCTCAAGTTTCCCAACGAGCACAACAAAAACCTTTAAAGTCATATTCTCAAAGAAGAAGAAGAAGAAGAAGAAGAAGAAGAAGAAGAAGAGGAGGAGGAGGAGAGAGCAGTAAAACCACAACATCCATCCTTATCTCCCTTCATGAGCGTACCGACCCGGTCCATATGATGAAGTCCTGTGGCTGTGTGAGCGGAGCCATATGAGCGAAGGCTGACTGGATGAGGCGGTAGGGAGAGTCACACAGGAAGTCCCCGTACAGGCCGGCGTTGGCGACGGGGACTCCTTTGGAGGAGAAGCAAACCTTGGTGGGGTCTTGGGCCAGGTGGTAGGAGGGGTCCAGGTGGAGGTCAGTGATGTGCCAGAACCTGCCTGGACAGATGGAGCGACAGAGAAAAAGAAGAAAGGATCAGAGAGACAGAGACGTACGCCTAAATATAAAGGCTAGTTTTTAGAAATGACAACACATGCAATGAATTATAGGAGATGTGCATGGATTTTTGACCAAAGACATTCTTTTATGCTTGATTGTTGTGCTGTGAGATAATAAACATCAGTCCTATGTTTTTTAATATTATTATTATTTATCTCACAACGCTCTCCTTGGTTGAATTTTCTTATCTTCTTTTGTTATGCTAGGATATAAAACTAACTCCAAACCGGTTTTGCAATTAAAAGTAAAAAACAAAAACAAAACAAAAAAAAAAACACTTCACATTAATAGTCCCATTAAATGTACATGTTAGGAGCGGGAGGTTCTGAGGAGACATTTCTGGGCCAAACTCCGTTTAAAAAATCGGTCAAATAACAGGTTTTTGATGATCTGCGAACAAAATGTAACTTTCACAGCTAAATGTAACACTTAACATATATCCACAATATCTTAGGGTGAATTCGGCGAACATGACACCCACCAAGCAGCACTAAATTTAATAAAAATCGACTTTTATAGCTGAATCCCAAACCTGGCAACCGCACAAGTTTCATATTGCTCATCCCGCAAAGTGAAGTGTAGCAGATAATAAAGACGTGTCCATTCACGCTGTGCATTGTGTCTGTGCAGCGTGTGTAGCCCTGTGAATGGTGACACAATGCAGACAATAAACTGCAACACTTCCACCACTCATTAGCGGGAAGTGCACTCACCTGTGCCCGGCAGGGAGCTCCCCCCGGTGGGTGCCGCCGCGAGAGGAGCCGCGACGCACAGCAGCAGAAAAAAACACAACAGCAGTCCCATGTTTATCGTGTTAAAAGACAGTATAGTGTGTCACACAGTCTGCATGTAAACGAAAGTAGCTAAGCATGACAGGTCACTCTCCTCTGAAATAAACAGGAAGTATAGTGGTCACGTGACTCCCTGTGCTTCCACTGACACAAGCTGGTTTGAGCTGAAAAACCAGTGTTGGGAAGTAACTAAGTACATTTACTCAAGTACTGTTGTCCTTCATAGGTAAAACATTGGGGTAGTTTCCATTACATGTCACTTTACTTACTTCTACTCCATCAGTGTCAACTACTTTACTTTTTACTTTACTGCATTTATTTGACAGCTATAGGTTGAAATTAAGACTTTACATGCAAAATATATCGTGATTTTATCATTTAAAAAAATAGGATGCATTATTATACATTTAACTAACCAACTATACATGGAATAGTAAAAGGCTGCATTCAGGCTGACGTAGATAAAATAACCTAAACATACAGTAATGTTTCTCCCTGGAGTATTTTTTTTTTTTCTTATGCTTTTGGAACATTTGCATATAACTGCTATATTACTGTAATACATTACATTTTCATTGCAGGGCTTTTACTTAATGGTCTGTTTTTACAGTTGTGATATCGCCACTTTTACTTTTAAATAAACGATCTGAATGCTACTATATACAAATATTTTTGGAAGGCCAAAGAGGTAAAACTATCCAGTATTTTACAAGAAAAAATTAAAGAAAGAAATTCACACGCACACAAAAAAATTATAATGTTGTGCAACATACATCTTCTTTACTTTCCTTACCATTTAATTATCATGTAGCCCCTCAAATTTATCTAGGGATTTAAAGGGTCAGTTCACACAAAATGACCTCTAGGGGGAATCTAGCCAAGCAGGTCATTTTGGTTCCATTTGTCTCAGATTTTTTTAGATTTCCGTCTCTGTTTCCACCCCTATACAGTGAAGGTGGATGTAATTTATTTTTTTCTGGTGCTCACAGCTTTTTTTTTAAATAAATAAAATACCTTTAAAAAAATCAGCAGGAGCATATCTTCCCAAAATCCGTGCCCCATTTACTCTGGATAATCCACAGAACTAGTGGAAAATGTTGCATATTGCTGCAATCCCTCCAACTACATCTGCAAAAATAGTCTCATTAAGTCACTAGTTTTGAAGCTGGGGTGAAAAAATTGTGTTGGATTTTTTTTTGTAAATTGAGATACAACATAACATAACACAGTGGTACTATACGTCCTCATGCAGAGAGAGTTTCTTCAGTTTCCCTCCTCGACAAGGTCAGAGGTTAAGGTTTGGACCAGTAGTCAATGTCTGAGGGCTGAACACAATTCTTCCAGCCAAGTTTATTTATGATATTTATTCTCTCATGGACCACAACTCATGATGGAATCATTACAACACATAAGAGAAAAAGCCAAACATATAGTCTCTGTGTTTTTTTATTTCAATTTCACACAGGGTTGCAAAGACAATCCGTCCGTCACGACAGAAATGTTTTCGTATATAAAAAAAAAAAAAAGAAGAATTCTTACAAAACATGTGCAGCCTGCAGGCCGTGGCCATGTGGAGGAGGATGAAGTGCAAAGAGAAGCATACAGTCAATAATAATTATAAAATCAACACTTCTTGGCCGGGTTGGGATGCTGTCGGTTGGAGCACTCATGCCTTCTCGTAGCTACGCACCGCATGGATGTCTTCGAAGGTCAAATTCTACGGGGAGAGACGAGAGTTACCATGACAGAGAATTTAATGTTCCAGATCCATCGTTTGACCAACAGAAAAAGGTTTTTTTTAACGACTCAGTGCTGCGCTTCAGTGGAGAATGGGGTTCGGCAGCTTTTGGCAGCTGACCGGACGGTGCTTTTGTTTAATATAAGCAAGCTAATTTGAAAAAAAAGAAAGTGCACACTCATTCATCACAAAGAAACAACACAAAAACAGATTGTTGTCTGTGTTTCATGAGCTTCAGAAAGACAATCAAACCGTCTGAAGTGACTTATTTATTTATTTATTTTTTTTTTAGCGTCATTTATTTCTGCAGAAGTTTTGCACGCACAAATGGATTCCAAAATAAAGTTCGCCAAACTACGTCTTGCCCTCGCAACATGAAGTTTATTTCCCACTAATATAATATCTTCTACAAAAAGTTTGAGATTTTTGCTTTTATTTGAGAGCACACGGAAGAATAAGCAGAGGTAAAAGACAACTGCGATACCGTCAGAGCTTATAGGAAATGGATCTCTGAGCTCCTGAAACATCATGAATACTTTATAAAACAATGCATTTTATTCTTAGTGCTGTATTCCAACAATGCACAAACTAAATTCCCAGGTGATGGCATTTATGTCCACGTGGCTACGCAAAAAATCTTTTGTGGTTCGAGTGTCTCTTTCTGTTTTCATAGTGAAAAAACTCCATTTAAGTCATGTATATTGATCACGTCAAAGGGAACAGGAGTGTGTGTGATCCGGGTGTATTCCTCTTACCATGACCAACTTGTCATCCTTGATTTCTCTGACGAACTTGGTCTCTTTGCCGTCCCACTTCTGGACGTGGACCAGCTTGTCTCCGTCCATGGTGACTGTGGACTGAAAGGCAAAAAGAGGAAGAATGTTTTTTTTTTAGCCAGTGAGGCGGAAAATACGTGCAATAGGATGCTGCCAAATGTCGGTCTGATTCGGGACGTCTCAAGATGTCAAGCCTTGTCACTGACCCACAAATAGAAACAAAGGAACACCGCCCAACCCCACCCAACCCCACCCCCACCTCCTCCCCCCGCAAACTCTGAATTTAATCAGAACTTCATTTGGGAAAAAAAATACTTTAAAAGTTATTACCTACCCTACACATTGGCAGAGAACAGTGGTAAGATTGACATCTTGGATTAAATAATATTTACGACTTTTATAATTAGGATTCATTGAATAAAAGCCCTTCTACCATTCAAGCTCTCCAGGTTTCTGGAAGTTAGTCCTTTAATGTGTTTGTCGGCCTGAATTTGCCTCTAACCCCAGCGTTTGAATCTTTTTTATGAATAAGATTTATTTTTCTTTCAACTTACTTTGCAGTTCCTGTCATCAGCGGTGGTCTCGTCGAACTCCTCTCCCAGCTTGAAGGAGATCTCTGTGTTTTTGAAGGTGCTCTGGGTGCGGACCAGCACCTTGTCACCTTCCTGGCTGATGATAACAGTCGGCTTGGTCACATTACCAACCTGCCGGGTGGCAAAGCCCACACCTGACCAGGGCACAGAGGTCAAAGACTGTTTTTCCGACATTTCATTTGTTATAGCTCCAAAAAAAAAAAAAAAAAAAAAAAAGCAATTTTTCTGCACAGAACATACTAAAAAAATGGAAAAAAAAGTAAGAAAAAGAAGAAAAGAAAGTCTGTTACTCACCAAGTGCTTTCATGTACTCATCGAAGTTCTCACTATCGACCAGTTTCCAAGTGGCACAGAAGGCGTCGACCATGGTGAAGGTTTTCAGAGAGGCAAAGTAATCTCCAAAGCACACTGAGCAAGCTGCAGCTTTAGCAAGTTTCCCCTCATGTGTTATTATTCTGCTCCTTGTTATTATGCATGTGGGTGGGTGGTGCCACACGTCCTATTGGCTCAGGAGATTTTCTCTGAGTTGTGATTGGATATTTAAATTGGGTCATGGTCTTACGAACCCTTAGACAAAAGGAGGGGGGGGGGGGGGGGTAAATTAGCCCATTTGTGTGCCTAATGATGTAATTACTCTCAATCATGGGTGTCAGTTGGGTTTGGTGAGATAAAGTGCGGTGATTGCCATATCTCAGCCGGCGTAAAACGCACTTTTAAGAGTAAGCTAAACCACAAAAAAAACCTAGATATTCATATGCGTTTCACCAAAAATTAAGAATTTAATGATAAAAGGTTACAGAAAAAAAAAAAAAAAAATCCCTTTAAACTTTTGGTTTGTTATCTGAAACTGGGCTTCAGAGAGTTGGTGGCAAATGATCTGAGGTAATCCATATTTATGTTTTAATTAATTTCCTCATCTTCACCCCCCCTGTGTTAGAGACAGGCCTTATGTGTCTGGAATGTGTCATGTACTGTAGGGGAGCGCCAGTGAAGCAGAATCACTTTGTTTGACAGCCCTTTGTCCTAAACTGCATTAACAACCCCCCCGAACTGCAATTTGTTCATGCTCAACACACACACTAATTACTGTCCATAAATGTCTGCGTGTCTGTGTGTGCGCGTGTGTGTGTGTGTGTGCAGGTTCTTCTTTCTCACACACAGTAAATAAGTATGTTAGAGTAATATCTGCTTCAAGTTGGGACGGAGGCAAACTGTGACTTCTGTCAGGCAATAAAATCATCATTTATGGGGGATTAATAGACATTTGTGGACTCAGTGTTTATTCCTTTCGCCCACAAAGACATTTATTTTCAGGATGAACATCAGTTTAACGTGATGTTCATTCAAAAGTGAATCTGCTCAAATACTTGCTGCTCAAGATCTTTGAATATGAATTTTTACGTGATCTGGCAGAGGTGGAAGGTGCATTTTTTTTCCCAGATATTTTTCTTGGTGACCAATTCAACTGTGTTTTGCCATATCAGAGAGAAATATTGTACGTTTTACTCACTTTGTGTGTCTGCTAGCTGTAGAGACACACCCTGTGGTGCACTGGGGCTTCATTTGCAGATAAACATGTGAAATATCACAAACTAATTACTTTTCTTTTCACTCCATCCTTCTCTCCCCTCTTCTCCTGTATCCTTACAGTAAGTCTCCTGTCACCTCCTTCTTTTCTTCATGCCCTCGTACTTCTTTTTCACTTCCTCTCCTTCTTCATCTAATCTGTAAACAGAAAAAAAATCCCCAAAACTGGAGAAATTCTCACCATACACCAGGAATATATTTTTCCCAGTAAGGACTTTTACTTTGCATACCTATTCAAGTTTTACTTACCTAAAGTTTAATTTGCACGACTTGATTTGATAATGATTTCACCGCCTATCGTCAAGATTGTTCAGTACGTGCTTTTTAAAAAATGTTTACAGTAAATAAATAAAACTTCTAGCAGCTTGCAGTATGACACTTATGCTTTTGGAATAAGATTCTCAACAATTAAATAGGAGTGTGAGTTTTTGTGCCTGCATAGTTTTGAGTGGACAGCAGTGAAGGATCTCTGCTGCCATCGGCTGGTGAGAAATAGAAGTGTTGTGTTTGAAATCAAAGAAAGCTGAGCAAGAAAACCTCCAGCAGACTTTGATTGGCCCATGACAGTCTTTCTGCCCAACACTGAAAACACTCAACACGGAAAAATACATACAAGGAAACACATTTGCAATCTCGTACGACTCATCGGTTTCTTTATTAAGTAAAACACAATCTCATTTACTGGAGAAAAAGCAATATTCACCTAAATGGTA
>CALSBV010010773.1:20692-34508 GCA_943590825.1 Bovichtus diacanthus
CCTACCTACCTACCTGCCTACCTGCCTACCTGCCCACCTACCTACCTACCTACCTTCCCTAGCTTCCTACCTGCCTACCTACCTACATACTGTACCTACCTACAAGTCTTTTTGAATCACTGTAGGGCAGCAGAACATTGAACATTACCTGCAGGATCATCATTATCAAACAATGATAAAACTCCGTAATTTATGTAAAAAAAAAAAAGAGAATAAAAGCTTTTTATGATCCTGAGAAATAAATGTTTTCATAACTGTGACAGATTTAAAATGACTCAAGACAACATAATGATTTTTAAATGTTTATTTCCACACACCTACACTGCACCAAAGCATCAGGCGGCTTTTGTTTTGGTCTCAAATGAAAACCCAAAATAAAAACAAATTACACGAAAGCAATTAAAATGATTTCCTTTCATCAGCAGCAGGACGGCCGGGGTGTGTTCGCTTGCAGATATGTTTGTGAGGGAGAATTGGAGGCAACTGGTAGAGAACAATCAGAGAGAGTGTTTGTACATATTGACCGCGTGGGGCAGTAAATAATAACCCACTTATTGATCCTGTTCACTTCCTGTGACCCCTCTGGTGACGCGTCACAAACGCACTAATTGGTTCAGTTCAATATCAGTTGGCTGTTGGACGAAATATCACATAAACTACAAAGATGGCGGCTCAAGTTTTGGGGCCTGATTTTGTTTTTCGATGTTTGAAAAGTTTTTGCAAATTTTTGTTCGTTGTTTGTTAGTTTTAGTCTTTTTTATGTATTTAAAACACGATGATGTTACAGCTCCTGCCATTTCTGATGTGTTGCCTTCAGTTCAACAACTGATTATGATTCAGTTTTTAGTATTTTTATTTTTTTGTCACATTCTCGTTTCAGACGTCTCAAGTAAGTAAGAGTAAGTAAGAGCGTAAAATATTTGATCAAAATACATTTTTTCTAAAATACTTTTTCTTTGTTGTTTTGTTATTTTTAATTGACATTTCAAATTGAATTCCAAAAACATTTAATCTTTCAGTAACAGTAGCACAATATAAGAAAGCACAGCGCTAACACACATGATGCTAAACCTGCTAAATGTATTTGTGATACTTATTTAGATTTTGCTTTTCTGCATCTGTATCATAAAGCATAAATCCTTGTGCCGAGCTCCGGAGTGACAGACAGAAAGACATCTGTCCCACGTCCTCCCTGAAGGGTTAGTGCAGGTTAGTGAAGCTTCCTTTAAGAGCCTCGACCTGTAGCTCCAACATGTTCACGTTGATCAATACTCGCCCTGCGTTGCTTTACATTCTTGAAGATAACTTGCATGACTGCTTCTGCTCAAGTGTTTTAAAAAGGAGAATTTTAGTGAAAAGCAGTGACTTGGACTGGAAGCTTTATTATTCTGCAGGAGTTGTGTTTCAGTTCATGAACAGATGTTTTCTGTTGTTAAACTCGGCTCCGTTTACTTCATTTGATCAAGACTTTTCTCTGTGTATTGATTCTTCGTTCTCTGTGGAGTCGTGAGAGAAAAACAAAGGAAAAGATCAAAATGTGGGAAAGATTTAAGTGAATTGAGGCAGCGAATATTATGTCGTGATGACTAAACGGCCTCTCTGAAACCTGCAGAGAGAGAAATGTACTGATTGCTGTCAATGTCCAGATCAGAGAATAATTCTGCAACTAGTTTTAGCCTAAATGTGAACATCATCTCCAGGAAATGATCAAAAGAAAATGTGCATTCATGTTTGTTTCCATCTGCGGCCGAAGAGCGAATCTGATTACTGTCCCAGTAACATGAAATATACCTCATATCGGCATCGCCTCGGTGTCTCAACCTGCCTCAATGTCATGGCACACACACACACACACACACACACACACACACACTCAACAAACGCTGCATGCCTTTCTGCCTCCTGCTGTTATCTGCGAGCTTGCTGCACATCAAACCCTGCTGTCATCTCTGCAGACACACAACCAATCAGAAGATCACTCTGTGTTTTCCGCCACGTTTCCGTGCACATACACACACAGACTCACACACACACACACACACATTATCCGTGGATGTAATAGTATGTTGGCTGTGTGTGTGCGGTCAGTGCTTCTGAGCGTCAGTGTGACCGAGCTGAAGTGACAGCGGCTGCCAGCCCACCGACCAAACTTCTGAAGCGACCGCCGCTGAATACCAAAGAGCGGCTCCCACTGTGTCTAAACACGGGGGCACAGGGGGGCCGTGACAGACCGCTGCTATAAACACATCCAGCTCCCAGACGCTGAACGTCAGCAGAGAGGAGATAATCACAGGCAGAAGGTACGACAGAGCAGAGTGTGGAGAGGGAGAGCAGGGTGAAGTGCGGGGCAGTGGAGCGAGAAGGAGCCGGGCAGTCGCTGTGAATGAAGCTGTTAGCGCTCTAATAGCCTCGCAGCAGGAAGCTGAGAGAGGCCGGCGCCGCTCGACACAGTCATGCACCCAACTCCCTCAGCCGTCCTCCATACTGCGGACACAGTGTCACAACCTGAGGCTGAGATCCGTCACTTCCACGCTTCCCACTCACTGTCTATGTAAGCAGCCGTGCAATGCATTCTGGTAGAGCTGCGGCGTCTCACGCTCCTCATCCAGACTACTTTACGCAAATCAGGGGCGAAGTTGCCTCTGGAGACTCCCGAAAAACGTTTAAACTAATCTAAATGAAGACATATTCAGCACGGATTATTTCTCTCCTCAAATGTTTTGAAATGTTTTCGTAATATAAGAGAAAAAAGAAACTTAATTTTTATGCAGAAAAGTTTCCTGTCTTGCTTGAACCTGCTTTATCCAACGTTCACGTTTATATCTGCACCTGTAGCAAATTAGCACACATTTAATAAGAGAACGCCTCATTTACATATTTAAACATCACATTTTAGAACATTTGTAATATAAAAGATGCTTGTGTTAGTGTCAGTAATGAAGTGGGGAAGTTTCATGGTGGCGTCTGTTAGTTAAAGTTTTCTCCACATTCAGCCGCCTCTTCATAAGATCCTGCTTGTTCCTGCTTGTTCCTGCAGACCTTCAGGAACAAGCAGGAAGCAGCAGTGAGGGGACATGGACCGGCACAGAGCCTCACGCCGGGAACTCAATGTTTCCATCGGAGCCGTTCTGTCATCTGAAGCCAAATTACAGATTGTGTGAAAGCAGAGAGAAAGTCTCTGAGATATCTAATATCATATAATATCATATAATATCAAATACATGTTGCTGCTGCTTCTTGTGTCATTGCTTCCCTCCAACATTAATGCCTCCAGGACTTCAACCAAACCCTTGTCCATGTTTTCCGTCCACGAGAAGAGAACCGCGCCACGACTTTGTACACGCCACGCTGGGGTAATGAATGCATCTTTTCAGTGACGGTTATATTTATTGGAACGCACACAAACAGCTGTTGGCTCGTCTTGCATGTCATTGGAAGGACGCCCACCTACAAAGAAATCAGCATGTTAATCCTAAACAACTTCTTCACTGATTAAAAACTATCGTGGTTCATCCTCGTCCGCTGCGAGGGTCTCAGGACGCTCGTACAGACGGCGAAGCCCCCTGAGGCACACTTGTAATCTGTGATGTCGGGATAAAATAATCAAACTTGACTTATATTTAATTCGAAACGTCATTTGAACTAATTATATTTACATTTTAAGGAAATGCTTTTACATTAATCACAGGGTTATTAGAAAATTATAGAATAAATGTCAAAGGCTTCTAGTAATTTCTGAGTTTTGCTCTGAATATGATGAAATGTATTACAACTGTCTCCTGGAAATTAAATATATAAACTACAAATATGTTTTGTGCCTGGATGAGACTTTACTACAAAGCATCACACGTCATTTTCCGTGCACCATTGTGTCTCTTGCACTATTTTATTTCTTTATTTATTTTTTATGTCATAAGGATATAAGATTTTCACTGTAGCTTCTGTGCACATGCAAAGCCTTTGAATCTTGAATCTGATGACGTGTTTAAGAGCCAGAACCGTCGTTCACTCACTTGAAAGTGCAGCTTCAAATATTCCTGCATAACAATAAAAGTAAAAGTTTGTCCCCGCACGCCTGCTCGTGTTTACGACGTGACATGAACGCAGCGTTTGTCCCGGAGGACTCGGCAGTGCGTGATATAGTGATTGAATGATACACGTAACGCTGCCTGAGTCTGTGATTGTATTTGAACACTTTGTCTTCTCTTCAGCCGAAGTGTTCGTCTGTAATTTGTTTGCTGTGAATGTCAGCTGCTGTCTGCAGAGGAGTCTGATCAGTCTGGCATCTTTAAAAGCTCAGCCTGACAAGTAAATAGCTGAAAATTGCCTCAGAAGAGATTTGTTTTGGCTTTTGTTTTGATTTCTGCAGAAATTACATTCCTTGTAGGAAATGGCAGGAAGATAGCTGCTGGTGGAATCTGCGTGGCGTGAGCGACCCCCGTTTAAACCGGGGACATTTGCACACGCCGTCTTTGTTTTTGGCATAATGTCACCCATTTCCCTTCCTCCGGACACGCAGATAGAGGTCTGATGATGATAACCCCTGAGAACATTGCTGTCGCATATTAACACCTGACAACACAACAAACAATAAACAACAAAATATTGTTTTTATTTTCCATCTGCAGATTGTTTATTCTGTCGGGGGATGTTAATCTGCCCAGTCCACCAGCGTGTATTTAACTGTAACTACAGCTGCAGTCGAGGGTAAACACACGGGAAAATAAAGGCCTCTGAGACATTTACGTGTTCTTTACTTCAGTCGGAGACACGTTGACATTGACAACATTGGAGCGTATATGCAGGATATTAACACGCTACAAACAGGCGACAGACTTCTCTCCCGTCACCAGGAGACTTTCCTTTTGTTTGTGTCACGGCCGACGTCACAAACGCTACTTATTCCGTCTCTCGCTTAAACTCTCAGACCACAGCTGGGAGTTGTTCTGGTGGCTTTTAGAACAAATGAATGACATGTTCTGTATGTTAATAAATTATAATAATTGTCCAAATCCCTGTTGATTTTGGTTTATTATATATTAGTGTTGGGCGATTGGCTGAGAACATTGGCATTTAGTGATTTTTGGCAGATTTTCCTCATTTTATTTTGTTAATTAAATTGTCTTCCTCCTCTCACTCGAGAGCCGCTGCCCGGCGTGCAGAGAGATCATCACTCGACATATTTCACATGACACTCGGTGCATTACGGAGTTTATTCAACCAAACCTGTCATGACTTTGTTTCTTCTTCCTGTTTTATTTTGTAAAGTACTTTCCCCTTGTGTCATGTCTAGTTTTACTTCCTGTCTTTGCTGTCCTCTTCAGCTGTGTCTCATTAGTGTCTCTGTGTATATATTCCTCTCTGTCTCTTTGGTCCTGGTCAGTTCGTCTTCCATGTTCCTGGTGTGGTCGCTCCCTCGTGCTCCCTCCCTCCTGCTGTCCCCCGACAGTCTAAGCCTATAGCAGCAGAACTAGGGGCTGGTCCAAGGTAAGCTTGTGTCAGCCCTAAATATAAGCTTTATCAGAGAAGAAAGTCTTTAGCCTGCTCTTACATGTGGAGAGGGTGTCTGCCTCCTATGTGTGGGAGGCAGACACCCTCATAATGTCTATAAACCATCAAAAGCCTGGCTGAATAGGAAGGTTTTAAGTTTCAACACCACAAGACTAACAGACACTTTCTATGCAACTGATTATCAATTAGAAACATAATCGTCTCAGTGCAGCTTTATTAGAATTAACCAGAAAAAAAGGTAAAAAGTGACACCGCGGCAGGTGCAACAAGCATTATTCAAGTAGTTTGACATTTGGGGCTTCTCCTCTTTCTTGCAGAGAGGCAGCTTGTTAGCACTGTTAGTACAAACAGCAGCTGGTTAGCTTAGCTTAGCTTAGCATAGGTAACAAAATCCACCTAAAAGGCTCCTCATAAAATCGGTTCACACAAGCCGACACTTCTTACAGAATAACAGCTGAACCCCCCCCACACTCCTCTGGTGACTTTGTGCTGTTACGTTGTTAATCCACAATTGCTATAATTACGTTTAAGTGCTGCTTCAGACTGGAAATCTGATGTTTTTCATATTTCCATAGATTGATGAAGGGATGAGAGGAGGAGACGAGTGAGGCAGAAACTCGGGCTGCAACAGGAGAAATAGAAACATGGAGAAAGTGAAGAAAATGCAACTGATTCAAGATGGAATAATAGCGTCTTTGTGTCCACCTGGTGACTATATTGTTCTCTCTCGTCCAGCTCTGTTTTGGCCTTGAGGGAAATATCTTTCTCTCTAGCTGCTAATGCTCAACAATGTTTCCCAGCTCGTCTCTGTCTGTTTGCTGCTGAGCAGGTAGAGGACAGTGGCTTTTTACAGCTCTTTCTCTGAAAACGACGCTCTGAGCGTGAACCACAACAGTAAAGTTGTGGACTGGACAGACGGTATGAGCAGATTACACCATCTTCTTATATAACTTATAGATTTTAAAGGTGTTATTTGAATCCAACTTAATTCAAAACACAAAGTTGGAACCTGCTATATAATGATCTTATAATACACATGGTGTTTAAATGGAAGTGAGGCTCTCTCCATAGACCCTCATGTTAAAACAGAAATAAACACGTTTACAGCCTCGTACAAACAACCGTGTTCGTCTCTATCGCTAGTTTTCTCGTTCATGAAAACTGTACGAGGGTTGTTTTTTTAAAAAAAATTTTTTATAAGTCATCCGTTTTAATTATATTAAGGCCTAAAGTTTGTGCAATTTTAGGGGCGTGGCTGCTTTGAGTGACAGGAGGGTGCCGCCACCGTCACCAGGGCGCGCCTCAGCTCCATCGACGCTCCACCTCTTTGCCTATTGTGGATTAGCAGGCAGTTAGCGGGGGGGCGGGCGGGGTTGGCAGTGCCAAGAAGGTGAAATCCGGAGCTGCGCACTTTGAGCCGACACAAACACCATCTTTAATAAAGTTCATACGGATTGTGTGTGATTGAGCTTATTTAACAACTACAGCTATCATCCTGTGCAGCAGGTGTCTGTGGGCGATGCGCGCTCTTCCAAACAGCTCATATGTTTATTTATATATGATATATATATTAATTCCTGCAGTGGATTGGAGCCATATTGGCAAACGGCTCCCTTGATTCGGAGCAGCTTTGATCACATTCCTGTGTAAATACTGCCAGTATTCAGCCCTCAGCTTCCAAACATGTGCTCAAATAAAAAGCTACAGAAACAAAAAGAAATCCACTCCAAAGACTTCAATCCTTTCAACTGTGCGAGCGTCTCTGTGAACACACACTTTTTGTTTTGTCATGTCGAGATCTCTGCATGAGGAGGAAATTGGAAGCAGCACTCTCCTTTCATCTCTCCACCTCCCCACTGACTCAAATTAGGAACACACACTCACACACACAGTTACCTGTGCAAGACTAGCCTTTTCCCCTCCACATCAAGTCTTTTTTCAAGCAGAAGATGATCCCAGTTTGACCTTAAAGCTCTCTGCTGCATGTATATACTCATAGATACTGATGCAAGACTTAAAAGTCAATAATCAGACAAAGAAATCTATTTTTTTCAAGTTAATAGAAGTATGCGTTTGTGTGTGTTTATGTGTTCAAAGCATCTCTCTCTCAGCACCCTGTTTAAAGAAGAGGCAGGGGGATTTGGAGGTAGGCGTTGCTCAGTTCATAAAAGCATAACTTGAGGCGACACACAGCAAACAATGAAGAATACCTCCCCTCTGTGAGAGGAGACTCAGCAGAAATCAAAGCAGAAAACAAAAGCGATGACAACCTGGTGAATTTTAATAGGATTTGAGTCAGCAGCTTTTTTAGGAATTCTTTTCTCTCTTAATGTCTGACGCACAGATACGGAGGCGAGGAAGGTCGTCCTGCACGCCTGTTAGCTTATGTTAGCGTGCTGGAGCGAGATACAGCACGCAGGTACGGCAAACATCACAGCCGGAGGTACCGGTTCCTTTACGGACACGTGTTCATTCTAGGAAATAAAATACATTATTAGAGATGAATCCAGTGGCGTACAAGCTTGTTGGGCTGTGACGATGTTGGTCACAAAGCGTTTCACAATAAACAAGCAAATAAAAGACAAAGAAATAAAATAAACTGCTAGAATTTCCATAAGCGTCATTTAGATTCTAGATTCCAAACTCTATAATCTCTCATGATAAATACCCAGAGGTTAATGAATGTATTGTGTTAGAATATCTTTTTAAAAAAAGGTTAATTATGCATTTATCATTATTCACATCATCACGTATAGTAAACCAGTCATTTTAACTGTTTTTAAATTAGTATAATAACTGTGTTTTAAGTTTTAAGTTTTAAGTTTTTATATAGATGACACAAAAGGCAAATAAAATATCTATATATAATATTTTTACTTCAGCCGTTTTTATGTCATATTCACAGAATTCATCACAGAAAGATGCATTTTAGGAAAAGTCAGGAACCAACGAGATGGTATTTTTTTATTAAGTTATTGTCATCATCTTGATTTTCATGATTCCTGTTTTGTTTTGTCTGAACATTCAGTGCTACTTCCTGTCTTTGTGTTTTCCCTCCTATGATTGTTTGCTCTTCCCTGATTCGATCGTCCTGCGTCTAATCCCCCTGCCACCCTCTGCTGCCTCCTCCAGCTGTGTCCCATTCATGTGTGTATGTGAATATACAGTGTATATATATACATATATACATATATATATATATATATATACATATATACATGTGTGTATATATATATATATATATATATATATATGTATATATATATAACCCCCTCTCCCATTGTTCCTGGTCGGTATGTCTTCTATGTTATCTATGACTTTGTTCCCTGTGTTCCTCGTGTTTTCTCGTGGTCCCTCGTGTTCACTCGAGATCCCCGTAGTCCCCCGTGTTCCCTCGTTGTCCCCCGTGTTCCCTCGTTGTCCCCCGTGTTCCCCGTGTTCCCCGTGTTCCCTCGTTGTCCCCCGTGTTCCCCGTGTTCCCTCGTTGTCCCCCGTGTTCCCTCGTTGTCCCTCGTGGTCCCCCCGTGTTCCCTCGTGGTCCCCCGTGTTCCCTCGTGGTCCCCCGTGTTCCCTCGTGTTCCCTCGTGGTCCCTCGTGGTCCCCCGTGTTCCCTCGTGGTCCCCCGTGGTCCCTCGTTGTCCCCCGTGTTCCCTCGTGTTCCCCCGTGGTCCCTCGTGATCCCTCGTGTTCCCTCGTTTTACCTGTTTTTGATTGTTTAAGCCTTTATAATAAAGCTCTCTTTCATTATCTCCCTGCCTGTTCTCTGCGTTCGCGTCCTTCTCGTTACTTCACCCGTGACAGTTATTGCACGTTTAAATTTCAAAATGGTTAAAAGAAAACGTCCAACAAACCCTGGAGGACCTCAGAGCTCGTTAGTCTTTAAGTTTTAAACGTCACACTGATCTCGTTCTGGCAAATCTCATCGTACATCTGCGATTATTGAAGGAACGCTCAACCAATAGTTAAAGGATTTTAAGTAACGTAACTAAGATGTTATAAAATAATCTGAAGAATAATGTGAAAGTGTATATATCTGTAAGGATGTTTCTGTCCGACTGCTGAGCCTCAATAATCACTTAAAATCTTTCATTACGAGCCAGTTTGTGGCTGATTAACATCATGGATATGATTTGGATCGCGATATTAAAGATATTAATGATGCTGTGATTTGGTCGCAGACACACAGACCTTTTAAAAGGGATTTAAATGTAATATTTTAAATTAAATATTTGCACAGCGTTAAACCCATAATATCCCCACACACAAGATGTCACATTTTTCTTTCCATGTCATGTCATCAGCGGTCTCCAGTTACCTTATCTTCAGAGGGATGATGTGAAAATAGAAATCACTCCTAAACCAGATTCTGGATTTAACAAGAAGCCGGTGTAAAGAAATCAGAATGGTTGTTACATGCGACCGTTTGAAGGACTTCTTCTTTTTACCATCGCTCTCAAACCTAAACCGCGCTTCTGTTGTTGCGACCTTCCTCCCTGAACCTGACCGTAGCGTTGTCACATTATGACCCTGATTTACTTTTCCTCAGTGTAAACACATGTTTACTTTGATGTTCAGAACAAAAGCACAGACCGTAATCTGCCCGCAGACGAGGCGTGTTTGTTCCGTTTTCTGCCGTCTTGCCGAAGGCCTCAGTAAGTAATTACACATTTCTCACAGTTTTATTCCAGAAGGTTTTACAGCTACACATCAGTAAAAGCACATCACTCATAAAATATTGGTGGTTATATTTGATACCTGTGCTTATAGATAATAACTGTTATTAATGGAACAAACTCAAGGCTCAATAATCATTCAAATTAGTCGAAACTGTAACTCTTAACATTTGGAAGTTTTTTATTTTAAATAAGCACAGTCATGAAAAAAAAAAGTGAAATAACTACACCTGCTTAAATGGCTGATGCTAATACGTTAGCATCAGCTGTGTTAGCATCAGTTGATGCAGACGGGGAAAGTAACTAAGTACATTTACTCGTGTACTGTACTTACAAGTCCAGTGTCTCCATTTCGTGCTATTTTACTTCATTTATATGACAGGAGCAGTTATTAGTTACAGATAAAGATGGTACAAATATAGCTGTAAATAAAACTAACAAACTAACCAGCAGCTGCATCTCTTGCCGAGTTAAATAAAAGTCGGATGAACAAAGTGGAACAATTGTAATTAAGGATTAAAAACAAAGATGAGAAGATAAAAGCAGCTAAAGCAGTTACACACAGAAATACAGTAAAAAGGAGTTCATGTTGAGAACTTCTCCTCGTCAGGGACGTGTTGCTGCTCTAACCTGGACGAAGAGGGCAAACACACACACACACACACACACAATAAAATACATTTAGTAGACCTTTTTCTAATGTGTAATATCTAAAAAATGATACTTCTTGCAGGATTTGACATTTAACGATAATGCATCTTTTTGCCTGTCAGTGTTTGCAGGAGAGAAGCCTGTGAGGGATCACACACACGTGCTCTGTTGCTTCCTCCTGTGACGCAGATGTGAAAGGGAAATTCTACATTTGAATAGGAGAAATGTAAAAAACATCAGCGTCTCATGTGGAGCACGATCAAACTTGCACAGCACGCATGAGTGAATTCTTCATCATTTACTCTTTCCAGGAATGAAAGAATATAAAATTGCCCGAGAGCTGAAGGTAGTTTGACATCTGGCTGTGAAACTACACTAAAGTGTCATTTCCTGCAGCGAGTGTTTCCCGGATGGCTGACTATTTGTAACGTAGAAAAACAAGGCAACATCTCCCAGCTGACATACAAGGCAGTGAGACGAACACGCATCCAGAGGAGCGACAGACTTTCCAGGATACTGAGATTTTGCTGCACATTTTGCTTCACATTTGTTTTAAATGAAGTCTGATGCACATTTAGCTTCATGTCAACACATCTCATGTTCACACTCAAACCAACATGGCTGACATGTCATCACCATCAACACACACACTGTCCTGCTGCCACGAATACTCACGTGAGCACCAAATGTGGATTCATCCGCCGCTGAAAATAGTCCACAACAAATGCACTATTTCCTCCTATCTGTTTGATTTAAAAAAAAAATTAAAAAAAAACTACAGTGAAATAGGAGAAGAAGGGACATTATACTGTCTAAAATGTTCATTTGACTTGTACAAAAGAAAACGGTGATTGTTAGTCGTGGACGCAGCTCCGGAGACAGACAGTTGTCTAGTTAGCTAGCTTATTAGCTAGCTTTTCTGTTAGCAATAAAGCATGGTGGAATTAGCAAGCTAGCTCATTAGCTAGCTCTAATGCTACACTGGTTACAGAAGATTAGCTAAACAAAGTTGATAGCAATGTCTGTTCCTACGCTGTGACCAAAGTGTCTGGATGAAGCATTAAGTTGATCAATTTTATTAATTTACCTTCTTATGCTTTGTAACGTTAATACTCCGCCGCTTGTTTTTAGTCGTGCAAAACCTCGGTGAGTCCGAGACTTGCAGTAAGTCAGTTAATACAGAAGTCAGCCTGTTGTTATCTCTTCCTTGGGGTGTCAGGAGCTCAGTCCGTTCGGGACTTATCTTGGAAAATGGAAGGTCACTGGTTCAAGTCCCCGCACCCCCCACCAAGCAGGATTGTGGACCGGCAGCTGGAGAGGTCTCCTGGGCTGTGGCGCCCTTGAACATCCCCCCCCCAGGGCACCAAGGCCGACTGCTCTGACACCTTGACACTTACTGCGTGTGTAAAGGTTTGTGCATGTATTTCAGGCCTATGTGTGTAATGTGTAAAATCAGTACACATAAAAACTGCTGCTGAACTCTGCTGTGTTGATTTAAATAGGAATGTCTGTTCTATTTCTATTTCTATTGTCGGAAACAACGAGCTTGGAGCTGAGAGCCACAGACAGGAAGTCAGACATTATTCAGAGACGGACGAACACGTTGTTTGTTTGGGATTATCAGACTTAAACATTGAGACTCTAAACTTCAGGGGCCGACTGTTGGGTTTGGTTTCTCATTATTTTCCTTGTACTACAGCTCAGTCGGCCGCTCACTGTGTCGCAGTCTTTGTTGAGTGCACAGGAACTCGTGGAAACCTTTTTGTGTGGCTATTGTAACTCGGAGCACTTTGCTTTGTGTGAACCACGTGAGTTACAGGTTCAGCACTGTGCTATTTCAATTCACTGCTGTCTGCGTGTCATGTGCGGGCGATAGTAAAAAGATGTTGTCTATAAATCTTGACATTTCATAGGAGATTCTTGAAATGAATTGCAGTAATTGCGTCTCTTGTTCCTTTATTGCAGCAGCTCTATTGAAAACAGGCAGGCAGACACTTTGTGTTCTTGGTTGTCATTTTCTAAAAATAAGCGGGCAGAGTTTTGTTCAGCGGGGAGCGAAACATTCAGCCAACAAGCTGAAATCGATCGCGTTGCAAGCAGACGGATCGTCACGGGAGGCTTGATGTTGGAGCAGCTCGCACATAATGATGGTGACCAAGAATACCAAGAGAAGATCCCCTGAATATTAAGATTTTAGTCTGAAATCAAGCCCAGAATCCCCTGAAGTAACATGCAAACTGCTCTAAACTTTGCTTCACTTTCACTTTTCATTTACTTATTTGTGTAGGAATGGAGGTTTTTATCTTCTAAGATTAAGAATCGATTCTTAACTTTGTGCGATCTTTAAAAGGTTTTCTTTTCTCCAAAAGTAGCGAATATTACTGCTGATGGACAGTAATCCTGCACACAAAGTTGTGTCAAGGATTATTGTGTGATACCAGCTCACATGTTATTTGGGAGGAATAAAAAGGCCTAAGGCTCGCAATTATATTTCTGTAACTGGCAGCATTTTTATATTTTAGTATAACTTCAACTTGTTGTTCTTGAATTCACTGACAATTGAGAAAAACTTTTTAAGCAAAAAGTTTTAATTTGTGCAAGTTTAGCATGTTTAACTTTTTCCAAAACAAACACAATCTTCTCCATTCTTTACTCTGCGATCATGACATAATTTATTAATTAAATCGAGAAATATGGAAAGAGTCGCAGCCCCGAGGACAGCGGGAGATTTTATCATATTTCCCCACATGCAGCCACTTAAACGTTTTAAAGCCTTTCTGTCTGCAGGATTAGTCCAGTGCAGTGTTTGAGAACACAGCAGCTCCTGCACGGACGAGAGCGAGACGCACGCGTCTGTAAACAACACGGAGCACGTCTGTTTCTATTTGCACCCTATGTTTCCGTCTCAGTGACTAATGAGGAACAACATTGTGTTGAGAGAGAGCTGCAGTGTTGAGAGAGAGAGAGCTGCAGTGTTGAGA